>OU015491.1:106307805-106770305 GCA_907164885.2 Dolomedes plantarius
AAAACGACTTAAAAAGAGTTCCCAAATGAGTTATATTTTGTTTTTAATCATCATCAGACACAGAACACTGCAAGATTATAACAAGTTTTTCTTATGTAGATAATTTATGTTTACTAAATATCTACATATACGAGATCATATGTTTAATGTAACATGTATCACATGTTACACACTCGTATTTATGTTTGTTATTTCACACATTCGTATTTATGTTTAATGTCACAGTGTTTATTTTTATTTAAGAAGAAAATATGTGGAACGTTTTTAATATTTTTCCAATTGCTTTAAAACATGCAAATCCTTTTAAATGATTCCATTTTGAAAACGCATTCAGTTAATACCTCCTGCGTCTCATATTAATGCCAGACGTTGTTCATATGGACGCTAGTTATTGGCTTCGGAGGCTGTGTGTTTAAATTAGGCTATTTTCGTAAGTGTTTGTAGGCATTCGGAGTTCGTTTCAAGCCGTATAGCCCGTTAATTTTAACCCTTGTGTGGCAAAATATGGCAGTAGCGCTCTTAACTGACGGACTGACTTTATACTGACGTTTGTTTCGTTTCTTTGTTTAAATTAGGTTATTTTCGTAAGTGTTTGTAACCGTTCGGAGTTCGTTTTAAGCCGTATGACCCGTTTATTTTAGACCTTGAGTGGCAAAATATGACAGTAGCTCTCTTAAACTGACGGACTGACTTCATACTGGCATTTGTTTCGTTTATTTCTTCATCTCTGCATTCAAAATGGTACGTATTTTGCCCGTATTAAGATTCCGACTCTTAAAATCTTTCTATTTTAAGATAATAAAAATAAAGAACATCTATAAATTTTTGACACAATTTTGTTGCTCAGGAAGCCGTTTATCGTTCATAGTGGAAGTTTCAATGGCTGGTAATGTGCAAGTTTAACTCCCATCTTTTGCACTCTAACCCCCTTTCCCTTCATATTATGCTAGAAATCTTAAATGATCTGTCATCGTAGCCTTGTAACCAACTGTGAAGGGGACGTGGAGAATTTTTGATTTCGGGGAAATTAATTACCACATTCTTTTCCCCTTTTTCTTATATAAATGAATAACACTTTTACTCTACTATTTTCAGTTTCCTAATTCTCTTCTTTAAATTTACTTTCTGCGATGCTTTCAGTCTTACTCTATTCTTCAAAAAATATCTACATCGGAGCGCAGAACTAAGACGCACGCCCATAGGTAAAATATATACAGTGACGTTTTCTCAGGACAGGTTTCTTAAACGAGAAGAAACAGTTCTGGAGGGGTAAGTGTCACAAGCGCCGGACATCCACGTTGTAGGGCACATCAGGAATTGAAGGCATCAGAGGCCGTTGCCATAGCTATCTATAAAACTCGTACCTAATTCTAACCTATGACTACGAAGACATAGTAGCTTTCCTTTAAATTTATTAGTGGGAGTTTAAGCGTTCTCTGAAAGAATGAATGGTTTACGTTATATAAGCTTAAAAAAGGAGATCCTTGTGAAGTTGGAACTTACTATATGTGTCAGTTTTCATACACATTCTGCCCAATAGAGGGCGAGACCTCCCCGTCTCTTCAGATGTTTTCGAAGAGGCTGATTGGGAGAAGTCATGACGCATGCGCGTCGGTATATGTTTTTGTTTTTTAGTCAGTACAACTGTGATTCTCCGAGAGAGAACATCGAGCAATCCTGCGTATTGTCTCAAAAAAGGTGTTATATGTATGGAAAATGATATATATAATAAAAGGTGAAAAAGACAGTTTCAAGTATCTTCCATCTGTATATCAAGGGACACCGGGTAGGTGTCCCCGAACTATTTTCTAACGTCAGTGGATTAAATCAGCTAAGTTTCATCGTATCCCGACAATATGTTTGTTCTTAAGCTTTAATTGCAAACTCCAGTCGACCAACTATAGTAAAGTGAACTGAGCTAAAATGAACTTGTCATTTCTGTATTACCATTGCCCTGTCGCTATTTACATGTTCATGCACCTTCAGAATCCAAATTCAGAAAACATTATTTAGTGAAATCTTACACGCTCAGAGCAGAAATTATGAACAATTTTGGTTATATGTCACGTCGATAGCTCAAAATAACTGACTCAACTGCAGTGGACTGTATATTTTATTTCTCAGCAACTCAGATTTTCGCAGGGAGCTCTCATCACCGTTTGGAGTATAGCATTCTTTTAAATCTACCCGGCACGTGCGGAAGGCGGAGCTTCATTGGCATCACGTAGCTCAACAGCTCGTGCCAAATGGCGCAGTCAATAGGTCTCAAGATGGCGCTTTAACAATTTTTTTTATTTGAATGATAGCCATAATTTAATTCTTTTGAAATTTTGATCCAAGTTTGAACTGGTATGGAAGTTATATGTTAGTTCGTTTTCATCGAAGTTTTAGCTTGTACTTTAATCTCTGTTCTAAGGTAACCGAAATATATTTAAAGTATGGAGCTCAGTCCTTTTAGAATAAAGGATTTATTCGCCGTATTTTTTTAAAAATTAAATAGTTATTTATTTACTTCACGATCATTCGAAGAAAACATGGAGCTCCTGAAAATTGTGCGTTTGGTTTAGGGTGAAATTAGGGATTTCAAAATCGATAACTTGGATTGTGTCGCAGAGTTTCGTGACATATTGAAAGCGCAACAAGAAACCGATGTAAAAGGCATGTTAATTGAAAGAGAGAGTAGTAAATAATAGTGGACAGGAATTATAAGCAATAAAACCGAATCGGTAGAAACGAGAAGAAAGAGTATACAACGCAGATGCAGAAAGGAAGAGATAGAAATAGATGGAATCAGAGATTTGAATGTAAGAGAAAGCAAGCGGCAAATTGAAAAGAGGGATAATATAAAGGCAGGTGTAAAATTACATGAAGACGTTGAGGCACAATTTATGACGCCGATTACTGGTTGAAACAGAATTAGAAAGAAACCGCAAACCAATGACAAACAAGAGATTGGGGATAATACAGTCAATAAGAGATTTGAAGAGGCGTAACTAGAAATTAATAAGGCAGAAAGGATATGTAGAAAGACAATTTAAAGAAGAGAGTCGAAGATATGATGTTACTCAGTGAGTTCGAAGTTATCTCAGTAAGAAGAGAGTCGCCATGAGTGAATAGTAGAGAAAGTTAAGCATTTGTACAAATTATATATAATTGGCCGGGGTCGAGGGATATTTACCGCCTTGCCAGAGCGCCGGGAGAGCTGACCTAATATAATGTATTCTACGCAGATGTACTCTTGATGATCATCAGAGAAGGTAATGTCCCCAATTTTCTCAATGTTATCACATGTTCATTGCTTCTTGTAACAATTGAATTTAAGTAATTATAATCCATAGAGAGCGATAGAGTAATAAATTATAATTTGAGAGAGGAATGTTATATAGAATTGTGTCGTGGAATGTAGATATTATGATACTAATGTGAGGAATAGAGTGAGATAAACCATAATTTTTTACGATAATTAAGGCATATGCGCATTTCATAATTCTTTAGTTAACGTAAACTCTAAGTGTATTACATATGTGTGTTATGTTCAATAAATCTGTTTGTCATGTCAAACCAGAGTTGTTCTTGGCTAAAAAGAAGTCGCAACGAAAGACGCAACGTACGTTACTATTTCAATGTAACTTATGGTGCTAAAGTGTACTAAAACTAACCACTCAATACTTTCACCACCACATAATGGTGTTCATGTTAAAATATACAAATACTAGCCACTATACAATTTACTGCCGCATATTGTCCTGAAACGTCGGATATAGTGCAGAAGATAAAATGAAATATTTTTTACATACTAAAGTCAGTGTGGTTAGGTAATAAAAGTTGCCATAACAACATCGAGACAGCTTTTTAGAGTACGAGTAAGTAAACCCCGGTTGCATTTACGGTTGTGGCAGACTATAATTACACTGAATCCAAAAGTTTTGAAAGTAAAATATTCAATAATTATTGAAACCTGTGACAATGATCCATGGTGAAAAAAATTAGACTCGACAAGTAAAATTATAATAAATATTTAAAGTTAATAAATACTTTGAGGAGGAAGAGATATAAGATAACGGACTCAAAATGATACGTTCTAACACAACCCTTATACTTAAAACTCGAAAACAGAGACATTCGATGGAGAGAGACCAGGCTTAATCATCGACTTCGCAATCGATGATAAGTCGTTACTGATTTTACTGCTAATGAATGAGCTATATGACAATCTGATAATACGATGAGATAAAGATGGGAAATTTTTAATGGTTTGCGTATTAGTTTTAAGCAATATTGAGACTTTTTAACAATAATATCAAGCATGTCTGTCTTTACTTTTTTTATTTGTATCAAATTTGCAAGAATCGTTCAAACTTTAAAACAAAGTATCCTTGGGACAAAGGATATATATATATGATAATATTATTAATAACCTTTAATCGCCCTTTCTGAACTTTCTTTCTCATCTGGTAACCTTTCAGTCGTCTTGGCGAGATGCTTCACCTTTCCATATACTAACTTTCTCCGCCAATTCTGGCAACCTCTCTTTGACCTAGTTTTAGATTCGCGCGCTAGTCTTAGACGCGAGGTGGCTCCGAAGTGATTAAGATGTGTCGCTGTGTTTTGTCAATAAAATTCAGTTATTCGTTATGATTTGGAATCTTTTTTTACGGCCTCAATTGCAGTATTTTCAGGAGATGACCATTCGGGTCATCTCATATATATATATATATATATATATATATATATATATATATATATATATATATATATATATATATATATATATATATATATATAAAATGATACAATGTATTTTTTGTGCCCTAAGAATTCCGGAGAAAGAACTATTTTTTGCCGGCAGGATATGCTGTTTAGCGTTTGGGTCACTATCTCTGGTCTCTACAATCCATTAGGACAAATGTTCACTTAATAACTCAATTAAATTATAAGTCTTCGGTTAATTAATTTTGCGTTGGAAACTTACGTACTTTCGAATTTTGTGTCTTAAGAATGAATTGAAATCCCGTATTTAAATGAAATTCAAATATTTCATTGTATTATCACACAATATTTGCCAAGTAATATATTGCGCCTTTTATATTGCATTGCAAATATTCATGAGTTAGCTGTAAATCTTAGAGATGAGTAATTGTTTATCTATTGAAATTTATTTAAACTTGAACAAATATTCATATTAATAAATCTTTTACTCAGGAATAATTGCTTAGTGATAGCTTCGCATACGAGTTTATTATCTAAAGATTATTTCTTATTAGAGATTGATATTGGGAATGAAAATCGGTTTTAGAAACAAAATTTTAATTCCCAGTTGCTAAATCCGGACAATGGCCGAATAGCTAGCGCACTAGCATTCGGTACCAAGTCTGCTGGTTCGACTCCCACTCTTGGCATGGATGTATGCATCCGTTCGGAATCGTCTTTAAGCAGTTGGCCCCGGTCTAATTAGTCCTTGTGTAGCAAAAATTGACCATAGCGCTCCACACCAAACCAAACCAAACCAAACCAAACCTAGTTGCTAAACTGCATTGGAAAGGAGCGATAAATGTTGCATATATGGCGACTCTTTTTGAGGAGGTGTGACTATATTCTTCTACTCGAAGGATAAACAGGCAGGACTGAGAATTCAAACTGATGTCCAAAGACTATTTGATATTTTTGACCAATGTCAACCTAAGATTCTAACTGGTAAACTTTAGAACTGAAGACCAGCGCCTAAACCTTTCGCCATTTTCGATGCCCGTTACTTACTAGAAAATATACGGGAAAAATGCCACAAGAACCTTACCAATAATTTAACGTTTGATGTTCTTAATATCATGACTTTTAATTTGAAAACATTGACCACAACCCAACCGATCTTCTCTGATAAAGCAATCATCGTAACTTTGTTGTAAAAAAATAATTATTTTTTTCTAAAATCAAGAAAATAACAGCAATATCTTTTTCTGTTGACTAGCAAGTAATAATTTGACATGAACACACATGTAAAATGCCTCAAACATACACGTACAGGCAATCACATGCACACTGTTGAAAAATGTCAGCATCTCCAGAATTTTGCTTCAAAATTCCCCACACCTTTCTCAAATTTATTTTTAAGTCTCTCTACTGATTACTTCCAAGTTTTGCATATCATATTTTACACACATTTCACAAATCTACGTTCAAATCTAAATCTTTCCCACCCAATCATTAATTCAGTGATGTAGACCGTTTAAACATTCATCTAAAAGGCACACTCCATGAAATTTCCACTTCTCCAATTTTCATGGGCAGCGCATCGCCAGCGTTAATTAAAGCGGAAGTTTCTAGTACGAATTCACTGTGATTCTCATCACCTGTCGCGTGTGTGCTTGCAAGCTCCTTTTCCCTTAGCGTCAGCGTAGCGCATGAAGTGTTAAAAGCAGATGTCCACTGACTGAGAAGTCCCGACTAAAAGTGTTTACATTAATGGGGGAGGAAGCACTTCACATGGGGTGAGGCAGTCCCGTTTGATGGACTTATCGGAAATACGGTCACGATGAGAACTCGCTCACCACGTTCTTCCGGGATATTCTCGAATAATAAAATAGAAACCGAAAGTGGTGAGATAGGCTTTTTGAAATTCTTGTTTCGACGGGTGAATTCGATTGGATTCTCCTGTAACTGGATTTCGATCTAAGTGAATAATGAAAGAACGGTGGACTATGAGCATAATCATTTTAAATCACATCAAAGACGGAAAATTTTTAAATTTTGATATTCACTCGTGTTTTATTCAAATGTTTCTGTAAGCGTTTCTTTAAGTATATAAAGTATTTGTTTATAATCAGGTTTTAAAATTTAATAATTTTATAATTCGTTGCGGTATTATTCTAAATGGAGAAACTCTGGTTGAAGTACGTAACGAATACTCATAACAGAAATTTATCACTGGGCATAAATTAAAGAGTGATACTAAAATATTAATTCGAACTTAATCAGTTTAGAAATGCTACTGTAAAAGCATAACGTTATGGTATTTTGAAAAGGTATTCTACATCTTTAGGTATTCTACGAGATATCGTATTACATGTTTATGTGTTTACATGTTCCATGATACTGAATATTATAACAAGAAAACTTATTTTTAAAAATTGTTATTTTATATACAGGGTGTTTCATCAACACTGCCGAAAATCTGCACAGCCAGATTCCTTGCGTTGAGTACATAAAAAATGCCCAGAGAACTGTACCTCAACGACCCATAGTTTTCGAGAAAAATGAGAGAGAAAAGTATGACGTCATATCCGGTGTACGAAAAAAAAAGTTTGTTGGAAACGAAAACATCGGTATTTGCATATGTTTGCAGGCGAAAATGTTAAAAATATCTACCGCGCATATCGAGGCATGCATGCGCGCGCCGTGGTATGACGTCAAGTCGACGTGACGTTTGAATCGTATTTAAAAGGCTGCATCAAGTAGTTACCGGTAATCTTCGCATGGTGATAATGTATTCCATTCGTGAATATAGCGACATGTACTTTATTTTCGGTCATCGTAATGGTAATGATTTACGAACTGCTAGGGAATATGCCCGTCGCTATCCATCACGCCGTCTTCCCGATGCGAAATTCATAAGCAGGTTGGAAGAGAGACTGTGAAATATTGGAAGCGTCGACCCGACACACAATCTCCACGATGTTGGTGGAAGAACGTACGGCGCGCACATGAATCCCTTAATATGCGTGGTGGACATATTGAATATCTTCCTATGTAAACGTATGCAAATATCGATGTTCATATTTCCAATAAAGTTTTTTTCTGACACCGGATATGACGTCATACTTTTCTCTCGCATTTTCTCCAAAACTATGGGTAGTAGAGGTACAGTTCTTAGGGCATTTTTTATGTACTGCCAGCGAGGAATCTAGCTGTGCAGCGTTTAGGTGATCTTGATCAAATACCCTGTATATATATATATATATATATATATATATATATATATATATATATATATACATATATATATATATATATATATATATACATATATATATATATATATATATATATACATATATATATATATATATATATACATATATATATATATATATATATATATATATATATATATATATATATATATATATATATATATATATATATATATATATATATATATATATATTGCTAGGCATTAAAATTGCAACGCCATGAAGGAGGGATGATACAAACGTAAAAATCAAATGAAAGGATGAGGATGCTGGGATATGCAAATGATTAGCCTTTAAGTACAATAGAACGACGCAGGAGGGAGAAATGACATCTCAAACTCTGTATAAAAGGAACGTTACGCAGTAGGTTTCTCATTCGGAAATCGCATTTGAATGCTGGTTGTGTCTGAGAATATCGTGTTATGCCTCTTATGAGAAGGAGAAACGGCTACCAGTACGTGTCGGAATTTGATAGCGGCAGGATCGTGGCCTATCAAGAGTGCGGTTTATCGTTCCGTCATATCGCTAGTCGCATTGGTCAGAATCCAACGACTGTCATACGAATATGAGGGGAGGGTCATATTGAACGACATGCAGGATCTCAACGGTCTCCCGTCACTAACGCCCGAGAGGGCAGACGTGTTGTCAGGTCGGTATTGCAGGATCGTACAGACACATCACGGACCTTGAGTCACAAAATGGGCTTGTTTGCCTCACAAGTATCTGCGCGGAGAGTGCGACGACGTCTGGAGCAGCACAGACCGTCTGCACGGTGAACATTATTGCGGCTTCCCTCGACACTGCAGCACAGAGACACGCGGCGACAGTCATGCGCCCAACCACAAAACTGGATACAGGAGTGGCACAAAGTTGTCTTTTCACACGATTCCCAATTCTGAGTGCAGTATCATGATGGGCGTATCCGTGTTTGGAGGTACCGAGGAGAACGCAAGTGGCCAAGTTGCATTCAATATCGTCATACGGGCCCTGCACTCGGTGTGATGGTACGGGTAGCCATTGGGTACACGACACGAACATCTGAAGTCCGCGTAGTCGGAAATCTGAATAGCCAGCGTTACAGTTCTCAGATCTTAAGGCCGGTGGCTGTGCCCTATCTTCGAGGCCTCGTAGACGCCATCTTTCAAGAAGATAACTCAATACCACATGTTGCCTGTTGTGTCCTGACCTACCTTGGCACAGAGGGTGTTCGACAGTTGCCCTGGCCAGTACGTTCTCCAGATCTCTCACTAATTGAAATCATCTTGTCATGGGGCATCGTACATCCAAACGCTGCCCTTTCTTGAAGATGTAAAATCTGCAGTCTGCTGACACCTTGTTCAACTGCGGATCGTAATTGGTTGTCTGAAATGCTTCTCACATGCAGAGTGATACCTTCTTTCAAATCTGCGAAGGTTACCAGATGTCCTTTATAAACAAAAATTTTTAAGTATCCCCCCAGCCAAAAATCACACAGTTTAAGATCCGGTGAAGGAGATGGCCATGTTGTCAGAAATGCACGACTGATTATTATGTCATTAGTGAAACATTGCCGAAGAAACTGCTGTACACAATGTGTGGAGACGCTTCATTTTGCATAAAAGTAATTGAGTCAAGACATTGCCGCAGTTTCAAATGGGGTATGACAAATGTTTCTAGCATCGGCCCCCACGGTGTATGTCACAGGGCCATTGCGAACAGTCTCTTCGAAAAAGAAAGGTCCAAGAATGAATGTGGCTGCCAATCCACACCAGTCTGCAAAATTCGGTAAGTGGGGTGGAATCTATTGGAAGGTACTGAGTTTTCTTGACCCAATTGCGACGGATATGGTTGCCCACTGATCCACTGAGGTGGATATGGTCCTCGTCGCACCACAGAATTTGCCATGGCCACGATACATTCACTTCAACTGCAGCAAGAAATTTCAATGCAAAGGTCAGTCGCTTCTCCCTGTCGATGGCAAGAAACTGTTATTTTGTAAGGAAAACAATGCATCTTCCTCAGTACGTCCCACACTGTGCTATAGCGTTGGTTTGGTTTGGAGCGCTACGGTCAACCTTTTGCTACACAAGGGATAATTAGAACGGGACCTACTTTTTAAAACCGATCCGAACGGCTACAAATGTTCATGCCAACAGTGGGATTCGAACCCACAAGATTTGAACAGAATGCCAGCGCCCTAGTCATTCGGCCACTACCTGGCCCTGTGCTAAAGGGAACACCTAAGTATCGTGACACTGTATGAGCACTACTACATTCTACAGTATTATCATTGAATATTCAACAATAGCGGTGGCAACATCTTCAACGACATCTGAATGAGCCAGTTTCCGTCCTCGAACCGGCTGGACTCCATTGAAAAGGAAAAATTTCATTTCTCATGTGTTATTTTGCTATTATAATCATAATAATAATTATTATTATTTTCTTTTTCCTATTTTCTGTTGCACAGAGCTACCTATCGGTGTTTCTGGAACTAATTTTTTTTCATGAAAACCTTTTCCCCATGTCTTAAATAGTATGTCTACAAAATTTGTAGCCTTTACACTGAGTAGTCTGATATACAGGAAGGTCAGCGTAGGGATGTTTTAATTCTAGTGACCCGGTGTGTATATATATATATATATATATATATATATATATATATATATATATATATATATATATATATATATATATATATATATATATATATATATTGTTTATATATATATGTGTATATATATATATATATATATATTAATTTATAATACTAATATTAATAATATAGGTTATGATTTGAATTTATATTAATTGGGATTTACAAAAAATAAATAGATGGCAGCACCAATCAAATCACTTACTTAGTCGTATAATGTTTGTGGACGACCCTCCAGCGTTGTTCGTTGCGGGGATTAAAATCGCATAACTAAGTAATACTTTGAAATTGATAAACCGAATCAATATACCTGAGAATACTCTGATATTGTTCATTCTACGATAATAAACATTTTTTATCCAGCAAATGACTTTCAATTTAGATAAATAAAATTTTGTTCATGCAGTATTTTGTATAACGTTAGGCACACACAGTCTGTAAATTATGTTTTGTGGTCCTACAGTGCTCAGGAATCTTGTCTTGTTTTGACAGGTTTATCATGTATATACATCTGGATGTCTTTCTGTCATAATCATCTCCTATTTAACAATGACACGAATTTCTCACTTTAGAAGTGCTAAGAACTAGACTAAACCATGCCTTCTGCGTTTTGCTATATTTATGTGGTTGGAATATGCTCCCCGTGTTTGCTCATATACCGTCAACTTATAAAATTGCCTCAAGCACAAACATGGATGTAGTTATGTGGATAGTTTTCACGCTCATATCTAACATTCTGTTTGTATTCACCCACAATCTTGTGCATTTTACGAAATATACTTTACTTTCAGACACGCGTAAGTTTGTGTGTATATATACACATATAAAAAAATAAATACATTATATATATACACATATATCTGTATGGATATGTATGCATATATATATATATATATATATATATATATATATATATATATATATATATCAGTAAACGCATAATAGTCTCTAAATAAATTGAAATTTTTAAATAAATGTTTTTATAATTCTTTAACGTTTCACCAATTTTTAAGCAAAATAATATATTGCTGTTTGTATCTAGAGAATAAGAATGTCTCTTTTACTTCTGCCTATAAATAATATTTTGTTGAAAGTATAATTTTCAAAGATCTAAGTAACTAAATTTTAGAAAAAATTGACTTTTATGTATGGTATGATAGTTGTTTGAAAATAACTTTGATGCCAAATATTTTTAAAAAGCGTACTCTCCATCTTTTGTTTTAGTATATGAAATATTTCTGTTTGAAAAAAAAAGATAAATAAATACAGTAATTACTTATAGGGTTAAGGGAAACACAGGACATATAAATAAGACATGGATAAAAACAATTTTTAAAGTAATAGTTAAATATAGATTTAGATAAACTTTTAAATTTCAACCGCAGTTATTTTTTGTAAAAAGGATTTTCAATGGAATTCTAAAAGCAACGTATCTTACTTAAAATGCTGCTCCATTACAAAAGGAAAATTTTTCTATAATAAAGAATTCTTCGGAGCTTTTATACCACAGAAAACCCCAGAGGCCATGGCAGAAATCAATGTTTTTCTTATGGTTCCCTTTTCTCAAAAAGTTTCTTTGGAGAAGGAAATAAATGCATTTATGTATTAATGCATGTGTACGTGCAAAACCAACAGAAATTAATTTTTAGATAGATGGATTAATCTAACATAAAGACAATTTCCCCTTGAGGTATGTAAAAGCTTGTTTTAGGAATACCACCGCCTCTTTGAATTCAAAGACTTGGAACTAATGTCGTTTGAACCAGTTAATACAGAGTTTTTATGTTATTTGCCATGAACAATATTCCTTGTATTTAGCTTGTAAATGGAATATATTTAAATGCAGGGTTGGGATAGATTTATATTACTCCGATCTAGCGCATGTTGTCAGTAACTTTTTTAAAATTATACATACGCACATGCATACACACACACACATATATATATATATATATATATATATATATATTTCTAAGAGGTTTCCCGATATCTGTAGCTTGTTCAGTTATATTCACATTAATAAGTTGTATTCATCAATAACACTACTATCCTTTGCTTTCGAAAAATGTAATACATTTTTTAAACATTATTATAGATAAAGTGGTTTTGCTTCGATATATAATATACCAGTCTTTGTTGAAAAGCGAGGTAGAAATAATAACGAAAAGTTCTTTTTAAAAATGAATATAGTTAAAACGATGGGAAAATGAATAATTTTTAACTGAGAGAACGTATCTTTTCATGCAATAAATGTAGTGATAAAAGTATTAATAGGTTTAAAGCGTAATTTCTATCATCATTCTTAAATACCATGTCCAAGAGTCACAAATTGTATAGGAAATACTTGAAAAGGTGAATCTTCATGTTTCAAACATACACACTAAAAGTATTTTAATATTTTTGTTCCTTGCTTCTATAATCACTGTCCTTTGCTTTGACTTCAAACTTGCTGGTGTATTAAAGCTTTCACACATTCTGATTTATTTATTGTAGATTAAAGAGGTATGAATAATGTCGAAATATTTAAATTATGTATAAAAATTTAAACCATATTTAATACATTCGCAAATTAATATGAAATAAGTAATATAATATGCATACAAAAAATAAAGTTAACTATTTATTTTAGATAAACTAATCTTAATACATAACTTATATCAACCTTTGCTATCTCTTTTAAAATACAATATATTGAATAAAAATTCGGTAAAAATATGGTGTATATATATATATATATTCTGTTAACTCTAAAAATTATATTTATCAACCTTAAAGCAACAATTTTTCTTTGATGCCCTTAAGTCACGTGTTCACAATCTCTTAAAAATGTGTATTTTTAGGACATTAAAAACATCGAAGTTTTCCTTCACTGCCTGTCCGTATACTCTAAGTATTAATCACTGAAAGTATTCGTAGAAAGTTAGAATCTTTGAAAATGTTAAAGTATTACGAGCCTGATAAATCTGAAAGATATGATTAGCAAAAGAGAGGATTCCACATCGAATGCATACTTAGTACTGTCTTTCTTATAATTCAGTGTGCCTCATCGTTTAAAATTAAATCAAAGTTTAAAATTCATTAAAGTGGCTTACCTGAATGAGTTCTTCTCCATAAGGAGCAACAGCTGGAACGTTAAACACACCCCGAGGACGGTTACACCTTGCTCTTTAGACAAGAGAGCCAGGCCTGCACACACCAGGCTGCACCCCTGCCATGCCAACGAAGGTCTGCACAGGGGGAATAGAAACAGAAATCAGTATGTGAGAAACAGTTATATATTTTAAGGTACACAAAAAGCATGCAAAGCAAGTTTGTTAAATCAAAAATGCTTATGTGTCTCTGATATTAATGATTGATCTCGGAGGCTGTCGTTGCTGTCAAAATCTCACGTGCTAGTAATCTATATATGGTATTTTTTCCTCTATTGTAGCTATTCCAAAAACTACTGTTAAAGCATTAAAAAAATCTATTCAATTTTACTTCTAAATCTTTGTAATTGGGGGCTTCACAGATCTAAAAATTTGTTCAAATTATGGTTTTGCAATTGGAGTCTAATTCATCGCCACTTCATTAAACACTGCTTGTTTTGAATAGTATTTTATACAGACATCAAGTTAAATAAAGAAAGTTTCGGTATCATGATTAGGAGGTATAACAAGTGATTAAAAATGAGATTTCTTACTATCTCTATAGACTATGTGCACTATTTATTATCACTATAAACTATCTCTAAAAACCAATTTTTAAGCTTTCGTATTAGCATGTCCTCAAGTAGAACTCAAGGAGAACAGTTTTGTAAAAAATTTACAGGTTCATTTTAAATATTTATTTGTCTGATTTAAATCATAATTAATATTAATTTAAAATTTATGATATTATCAGTTCATAGTCATTAATTTTAATTTAAAATATTAATAATAAATTTAAATTAGAATAAGTTTTCATTATTGACTACGAATGAACAGTTTTAATATTGCAACAGTAAGAAATTCAGTTAATGCTGAAAACTGATAAAATAACCGACATCTTGTCAATCTGGAGAAAGTACCTATTTTGGAGTTTTCTTATTTTGTTAGAAACACCAAGAATCCGGGAATGAGTTTCAATTTAAACTTTTGGTCTTTCCAGATATTTTTTTAGACAAAAAAAAATATCCCTTAGGAATTTACACTTTGGTTTGGAAAAAAAGACCGTAATTTTTTAACATTGCAATAAGCCCCTAATAAAATGTAACGTAAAATAATCCTTAAAATCTCCGAAAAAGTAATCAGAGAGGACACGTCGAGACGCGTTTGGCGAGGCAAGTGAAAATAACACACACAGACGCATGTACGTACGAACGCACAGGCAGTAGGTGTTACAACGGTGCCTATTAAAAATGCTCTATCCTAGAATGCAGGAGAGGAATTTTTTTTTCTGTGGGTGGAGTAAAAATTGATACATAAATAAATAATTTGGTAAAGGAAGGGCACATGAAATAGGTGTTACAATGGTGCCTATTAAGTATGCTCTATCCTAGAATCCAGGAGAAGAATTTTTTTCTGTGGGTGGATAAAAAATTGAAACAAATAAATAATTTGGTACAGGAAGGGCACAGGAAATTGCTGTTACAACGGTGTCCATTAAATATGCTCTATCCTAGAATGCAGGATAGGAATTATTTTTCTGTGGGCTGAGAAAAATTGAAACATAAATAAATAATTTTCTAAAGGACGAGCACGGGTTACACTCCACAGCGGCTCCTAGTAAATATTTGAATTAAAAGAATTTATTCTGTTAATATCGAAAATCTTTTGCCATATTGCCTTTTTAAAAAATTTTAGGAAATTTTAAGTGAATTTCGAGGATTTCTAAAGGATTTTAAACGAAGGGAGGTACATAAGAGACAATGTTAGAAAGTCCTTCTCCCCGTACTTTCTCAACAGAGTCCATGTTGACCTTGAAAAGTCAACTTAGGCTAGACTCTTGGCATTGGTTTACACTTCCATCCAATTTAATGGATTCGAAATTTATTCATTGTTTGAAGAAGCCACAAATTTTCTGAGGAAAGTGTTCTATCTATGTTATTTATTACCACACATCACGCTCTATTTCTCCATTAAATCATGGGCTATACTTGTTTCAAATCTTGAAGGAAAGTTTACGAAGAAAGCAAGTTATGACTAGATATGCCACAGCGAATAAATGAATGAGTGATTTAGTGCATGAATACTTACTTCGAGCTTGCGATCAATGCAGATAAGTAAAAAACACAACAAAGAACATCTGCTCTTCCTACAACACTTGCCACCTACAAAATGAAAGAAAAAAAAAGGCCATTAGTAATTATTTCATATTCAGCATGATTAGTTGAATATGAAATGAAATGAAATGTAGATATAAAATGAAATAAAATTAAACTAGTTAGTACCCGTCAAAATATGACGGCTAGATAGTAAATAAATGTACTAATGCACAAATTATACTCAGTACATTATTGCCAAATGTTGAAAATCAAAATAATGCGCAGAAAGAAATTAATCTGCTTAAACGGTCTCGTGCTTAGTGAGTATTTAAAGCCAGATTTAAAAATGCTACTCAGCATGCGCAGAAAGCAATTTTTTTTTATTGTAAATTATCGCTAATTAAACAGAGCGAAATAAACAATTTCCATCCGGTTTAATCTTATATTTCACAAGCATAATTATCATAAAAATAAAAAGGCAGAGAGAGATCTAGAGAGACTCTTCGGAATACACGTGTTTATCATTAAAACGTCACTGAGCATGAGCAGAAACAGTGATTTTCTAAAGCCAGATTCAAACTTGCCGTTGAGAATGCGCAGAAGTCAATTTTTTATTTTAAATTATCGCTAATTAATAGAAACCTTGGTTACAAAAACCAAAGTTAACAAATCTACGGATTACAATCTTTCGTTTAAGACAAAATGAAGTAAATTGATGCGGGAGTTTTCTCTCATGGACTGCCCAAATTGTCGGCTTAGCAACTTAAATATATAGATTAAAATAAGCCACATTTTAAAATTGCTATTCCGAAACGTTTATCATATTAAATATCAAATTCGCGTGAGATTTGCATCTTGGAGCATGAAAGAACCAAACATTTTATTTCTTTTTATGAATAGAATATTAAAAAACTAGGACGCGTTTCCGTATATAAACTTCTTAAAACATAATTATGTCTTTCTTGAGGCGTCATCTTTTAAAACACCAGTGAATTCCATTTTAATTAAAGAAATAACTTATCATTTGAGAAATGTATATTTTTAGAACAAATGTATATTTTTAGAACATTGCTTTTGTATAAATTAAGGCCATTAAAAATAACTATTGTTTCACTTTCTGGGACAGCAGTTCATTTACTGTAGTGCTTGAGTGAATTCTATTTATTCCCGAAAGAATATCTCTAAATCACATGTATTAACAATTTTAAATTTCATTGGTATAACCTAGAATTCTCTGATTTGGTGTTTTCCTGTAATATTTTTGTCATGTCCTGCGATTGCTATCAGAAATAAATGACTTTACAATGTGGGCAGCATATTTTCGTTATATAGTTGTTAGTGTCGTAAGCTGCCACGTAGAGGGATCGGTTTTAAATCCCGCATAAGACACGGTCGTTGCCTTGTCGTTCCCTCAAAGGGATCAATGGTGGCTTACCTGTATATGTACCCATAATGAAGCAAGCAGTAAACCAGCGGTGAATAACATAAGGAGAATGTTTCCCGATAAAGTGATTCCGCATTAGAAAAAAAAAACATTGAAACTATTATACAAAATATGAGTGATTATTTACACCTGGCCTGCTCAACGCAGAATGTGATGAGGGCCACAAGAAATTAGGATAGATGGGAAAGCGAAATATATTTCATCTAACAAAAAAAAGTTGCCGTAAAATCTTGACTATATTACGCACACGTGTATATACGCATGCTTGATTTTGCACGAAATTTTCTGAAAAAATTAAAATTCGACCATAATACGCACCCATAACTTTTCAATATTTTATTTAAAAATTCCACAAATATTTATTAACATAAATAAAATTTGTTATAAAAATAAACAAAATTTAAAAATTCAGTAAATATTAATGTTCATTTCTTATATATTTCGTTTGTAATATTATAAATTAAAAAATAATATTCCTTATTTTTTAGATTTATAATGAGTCTTCCCGAAAGGCTTCGCGGGCCACAGAATCAGCGCTTGCCGTATGTTGTGTAGGCCTGATTTACACGTATTGACGCTATTTGGCAATTTCGTACACGATAGTTTTCTTTTAGCTCTAAGTTGATCCAATCTAGAATCCCATCTCATTTACAATTAAGTTTTTGTCATTGTTCATACCTGGCTATGTTTTAAGCTATTTCAATAGGTAAATATAATTGCAAGAATGTCATGACACTTAGGTAATGGAGGTATAAACATTAAAAGTTTAGTTTCCCCGATATTTTGTCGATGTAAATGAAATATATTGGATTAATAAATCTTATAAGTAAAAAATACACTGATCATAAATTTAATATACCGTAAAATCTCGAGTATAATACGGACTTTTTTTTCACATTTTAGTCCGCAAAAATGAGGGTGCGTATTATACTCTCGTACAAAAACAAACCCTGTAGTTTTAAACATTGTATAAACGAACGTACAGCAGCTGTAAGACATTGTCGCAACACGGGTGCGTGCGCATCTGCACTCCGTGATTCATCCACCCGTTTACGAAGCAGGTATTCCTTTTAAACAAACGGAACTCATAGTTCGTGTCGTCAAGTGAGGATGATGGCGATATATATTACGACGGCAACAATAATTATGACATGGAAGCAACAGCAATAGATGAGCTGTATTCCATTGAAAGTGATTAAGGGCCTGTTCACATAGGAGTCCGTTGCGTTGCGTTAAGGAAAAGATGACGTTGAGACGAAAATAAACCAATCATAGGCGTTAAAAATTTCATTGCTAATCGTTTGGAGGCACATGATTGGTTTATTTTCGTCTCAACGTCATCTTTTCTTTAAAGCAAAGCAACGGACTCCTATGAAAACAGGCCCTTATACTGATAATTTAATAGTAATGTTTGTTTTGAATTAACAATTTTAAGTTTTTTTCCAACCGAATTTGACGCTATCGTTTCTTTTTATTGTAAATTTTATTTATGTTAATAAATATTTGTGCAATTTTTAAATAAAATATTGAAAAGTTATGGGTGCGTATTATGGTCGAATTTCAATTTTTTTCTGAAAATTTCTCGCTAAATCAAGCATGCGTATTTTACTCGGGTGCGCACTATAGTCGAGATTTTACGGTAGATGAGATAAAAAATAAGTAAAATATAAAAGGGTATTTAATTAAAATATTTGAAGATTATATTATTGATGAAAGCAATTTTAAATCAAGGAAATATTTTTTCAGATAGTTTAAGCTATTCCGAAATTAACCATTTGCTTTGAAGCTTAAATTATTTAGCTTCGAACCATTAAATAATTCTTGTATTACATTTACTGTTAAATTAAATTTACAGAAAGATTTATGAAAAGAGATTTAAAGTCTAAATGATAGAACTCTTTTATAAAAAGGAATATTTCCTTTGTGGCCGTTTAATAGGTTTCTAAAATGGGAAGATTTATATTCCTCTTATTCTAGAAACTTTATTTTGTTTTTAACCCTAAGTAACTGCGTAATTTGAAACCAGCTATATTCATAATGCTTGACAGTGGATAAAAGCACTCGGTTTAACACATTGAGTTGCTCATAATAAAATATTTTTTTTTAGGTATAAAGAAAATAAAGTGTTATTTTCCTTTTTTTGTATCATAGTCGTCTGAATATTATTGATATAACTCTACCATTGATATTATATGATATATGTCCTTACAGAAGTCAATGTTATTTTATAAACTCCACTGCAGTCTCTTCTTTCATAAACGTTTATATAGAGTACAGAAAATCTCTTTTGAAAGGAGTCTTTTAAAGTTTATGGAATCCATAAATTGGCTCAAGCTGCTTAAAATAAACAAAAGACCTTGTTGTTTTTAATACCGTTTTGAAAAGTATGTAATTCAATCGTAGACATTTCTCTCGTATTCTGTTTTTTTTATATATTCTACAGAGTTTTACACGAGTTTTATTGAGAGTAGAGATCGGAGATTGATGTTTATAAAATATTCATTACAAGTCATTTTATTTCGAGAGCTTTTCAGTTTCTGTTTATCGAGCTGTGTGAAGCTCACTGATGACTGAATTTTTATACAGAGGCTGTTCACACATTTTTTAGACGATGTATATTGTATTCACAAAACTAAATTACATAAAATTCTTGTGTTTTAAATGTTCTATTTGACATCCCTTATTCTGAAAAATCTTTCGACACCGCAATTTTCAGGATAATAATGCCTTTTGAAGTGTCAGAAGAGGTATTCTATCCCAATCCTCCTGAACAGCTTTCCAGAGTCCTGTAAGGGTTTTGGGACGATGTTTGGATAATGCATATTTTAAAAGTCCGAAAGCACAAAAATCCATAGGTGATACATCGGGAGATTTAGTAGGGATATCAGTGAAGGGTATGGCCTTGATACCAGTTTTTTGTTCCATTTCTTTTAGGAAATTTACAGTGGATTTTGATATGTGACTGCTAGCTTTGTCATGATGGAGTCTCACAGATTGATGGCACTGTGGGTAAAGCGATGGTATTTCATTCAGAAAAATTGGCGATAAAATATATTCCTGATACTATTTGGAGTTAATCTTGACATTTTTTCCACTCTCTTTATTTTTAACTTGCCATTATAAGAAAAACCAGCAACAATCATGAATCCCTTAGAAAAACTTTCTTTCGATTCTTTAAACCATGTACTTAAATTTTTTTCTCCCCTTTTATAATAATAAATGGCTCTTTTTTTGTTGCAATCATTTAAATACACCCATGATTCATCTATTGTGACAATTGTTTTCCATTTTTCTTTGGATAAGTGTTTCTCATATAGAATTCTGCAGCGTGTCCTGCTTTCAGCGATATGATTTGGAAGAAGACAATGCACATTGCGTTTTTTCGCTTTCTTAAGATTTAAATCAGCGTTTATCATTTTTTTTACAGTGGACACCGAGCATTTTAATGATTTTGCAACTGTCCTTTGACTAGGGGATTTTCTTTTAACTTTAAACAACGCACCTTTGCAATAGTCGAAGATGTCCGTTTTTTTCCTTGGATACTTGTTTGGAATTTTTGTCCCACTTGAGGCTCCAATTTGGCGTTTTTTTTTTCTTTCTTGTTGACTATATTACCTATCGACGCTTTAGATATCACAAAACCATGACTCTCACATCGTTTTTGGATAACGGAGTATACATATTTCCCTTCGGAAAGAGCATAAATGTAGCCTTCGAACCACTGCTTTGTTAAAAACGTCATTTTGAATAAAATCAAAACTTTCAAGCCGCAGACGATAATTTTGACTTTTAAAAACATAGTACAATTGCAATTATTTCTTTTGCAGCAAACGGTTTTTTATTACCGCTTACCAAAATCGTCTAAAAATTGCGCGAACAGCCTCTGTATTCATGAACGTTAGGTGGGTGAATATTAATAAATGGGAATATTTATAAATGCGTAAATTTGAGTATAATGGAATATGGAATTGAAGCTATAACATAACTAATAATGGTTTATTTTATTTAGATACACCCAACTTTTTTTACACGTTTTTTTATACGAATTTGAAGTTACACGGTCCAAGAAAAAAGTCTTTTTTTAACGCTTTAATTAGTCTTACACGATTTCAAAATCATTGTCTTCTATGTACACATGTATGTACATTTCAAAAATCTGTTAAAAAATTCACTTAAAAAACTAGTAGCACTGCTATTTAAATGAACAAAGGAAATTGTGTGTTTTGACAGAAATGTAAGTTTAAGCTTTATTATATTAATCGAGCATTCCAACATATTTTGGAAGCAGTTGAGAAGGACAACTCCACAATCGTTGATGCATGGAAAAATATTCAATTATGGATTTCATTACATATGCTTGATGAAGGGGATTTTGGTTTAGTTCATCGTAAACAATTGCGTTTATTAGCAAGTAGTGAAGGATAATTACTAAAAATTATTTTTTTTATCTATTTTTAATTTGAAGTTTTCTATGCTTATTTTTGGATTAACCTATTATATTTTATTTGAAGTTTCCAGACTTCTTATTTGTTTGTTTGTTTGCCTGCGCTAGTACTTTTACGTATGAAATATGTATTTTGAACATATTTGCTCAATAAAATGCATATTATGTACGCACGTATGTATATCAAAACTTTTACAGTAATTTCATACTTTTTTTACACGGTTTTTGGAACTAATTATAGTTCTTTATTTCATCTTACACGGTTTTTGGATGGTATGGAACGCTACTATAGGAAACATATCTTTTTTTTTACACGGTTTATTTTTACACGGATTTCTGAGGAACGTATCTATCATGTAAAAAAAGAGTAGGGTGCATTTACTTTGAAATTTCAAGAAAATGGACATTTTTGAATTTCGGTAATCTAAAACGTAAACTCAAGGCTTCGGTCTCCTTTTAACCCCGTTTAAGAATCCGGTACATCTCTCCAGTATATTAGTTTTCTAGGATATACGGCAACTTTACAGCACAGAGTACATGTGTAGTAACAAGACGTCTGTTTCCAAGATTTTTCACACATATCCAGAAAGAGTTTGCTGAAGAAGGAAAAATTATATGACATTTTCACGAATGTGATCTGACAGTTGTTCATAAGCAATTTTGGTTGCAGATACTGCGTCCTTCGTTAATGTTCTACGAATGATTAATTTCCAAAAGTAGATCAATTTTTATGCTTTGTTATATATATTGTTTTTACTAGCTGTTCTATTGTAACAGGACCACACAGCTTTATTTAAAAGACATTTATAGGGTTTCTATTTTCGTTTGTTTAAACTTCAATGTGGTGTGGCGCTGTGGTTTTGCTACAGTGACGTAACTACGAGGGTAAAATTGGCTGTTGTTTCACCATAACCGTCACCTACGGAATTACGGTATGTATGCCTCTTTGGCTTTTCATTAGGATTGTATGTGTACTTGCAAGTATGGTGCGTTGCGCCCTTACTGTAAGTTGTCTGTGTCTTTTCATTTCCTTTTGACTAAATGTTTCAATGGGGATCTCGGGGCCTTGGGATGTCTTTTGGTTATACCTTCATTCTATTCCGAAAGTTCCCCTTGAGGTAACTGATTTGGCTAGGTTCCCTGATGGCGAGACCAGTTGGTTACCTCAATTTCTGATTCAGTTCCGGCAATACTACAGAATCTTGACTCTGGTACATGGAGACCTGAGTGTTTGATCTGTTTGTTTTTTGTCTGCATTCTTCTTATAATTATCTAGCTCTGTTGGATTATTTATTTATAGTTATATTTGACCACACAGCTTCTTAATATACACAAAAAAGGAATAAATAATAAAAGCGTGGGAACTAGCTTCTAATGAATTAATAATTCTAATCAGTCTGAGGAACATTAAGTGGGATAGTGTTGTACGGTTGCGTAGATTTTCATAAAGTCCAGACCGTCAAACTTTTCAAATTTTATTTCAGACATCACACAAAACATACAAATGCATATGACAAAGCTTCCGACCAATAAATCCAATTCGCTTTAACGTAGATCACACACACACCCTCGACTCCAAAGTCAAGGTCAAGGAGCGTTTAATTGTGGAGTACTTACTCGTTTTAATCTAAACACGTCACCAACTTAACGTTACAGCAGCGTCTTGTTCTAGTCTTTACAATGTCTATGGGCAATTCACGAAATCTATGGTCGTCAAAATTTTTTATTTGAATCAGGTACACAACAGAAAATTCCAGAACAAAATCGTAGGAGGTGGTGGAAAAAGTGGGCATATGAAAGGGGAAACAAGTAGGAGTAACCTTATGACCACCTGCCCACACATGGAACACACCCCTTAAGAAAACTATCAGATTAAACAGGAAATTAAAAAAATGCAGATTATTAGAACCTACAAGAATAAATAATGAAATAAGGGAATGGAATTTAAATTATTAGGAAATTATTAGGATTAAATTTCTCCTCCATTTTAGGAAAACGGAGGAGATACTAGAAAATATATAGTGGTATTTACGTGCAAATATATTTACAGGAAGTAGATTGAGAAAGTGTAAACATACCATTGACTAAAACGGTGGAATTATTATAAACAGAAACGTTTTCTAGAAAATCTAATTCAAATGCGGTTTTTGCACGGTGAAATATTTTCGCGTCAGAAAATGTAAATTTATGTTCACATTCCCATGGTTGTTCGGCTATCATGGATTAAGATAATTCTTGATATTAACAAGAAGCATGTAAGTTTTCTTAAATCCAAATCGCACATCGAAAATTTAATTCTTTCCTAAGATCAATTACCTGATACGAGCGATGATAAGGATTTGCGTCTTATCATTTAATTAACTTCAGGAATCTAATAATTGAAACTCCTCGCTAAAGTATAGATGGAAGACAGCTGTTTTATCTTATTACTCATAGCGTACTGCATTTTAATCTAATAAAAAAAAGTAATGGAAGAGAAGAAAGATAGTCATCGCACTCAAAATTGACGTGTTTTGTAATAATACAATTGAAACGAAATTAAGTTTTTGAAGTAGTACGATTCTTCATTTGAAAAGAATTACTAATATATTGTTCACCTCTTTCTTTAGAAACAATACTTCTCATTTTTTACAGTGGCATGAAATGCTAAATTTTTTTTTTGCAATTTTTTCAATCATTTATTCTATCATTACTCTACCAGTTTATAACGGCATTTCTTGGATTTGTTGTATTTCTTGATCAGGCAGTGCGAGTGTAAATAGTGACTCCGAAACGACATTTATGATAAAAACGTACCTCAGTGGTGTGCATTAAAGCAACATTTAGGTATGATCCTTAGATAAGACTGTTAATGATAAATGGCATGCGCAAACTGAGCATACTTTTTCCACTTGCAAGCCCCAAACGTGTTGTTGATGGACCATTATTTTCTTACGATGTCCCAAATGAATGCTGTTTTCCCATTTAGGTATACATTATTCCAATATATTGAGAAATATGTGTATATTAAACTTTTATTCTTCTTAACTCCATACACTTTTATACCGGGTGGGGAAAAAATCCGTAGAAAATTAAAAAATTCATAAAAACCGGGAAAATAACCAAAATAAAAAAGGTTTGCAGGGTTAGCATCGCTAGGTCACGGGAATTTTTTTTTAAGACAGGAAAAAATAACTCAAAAAAACAGCCAATAGATGGCGCTGATACGAGTGAATTCTGTGGAAATATGCAAATGAGACGGTTATAAAAACGTGCGCTCCTAATTCGCAACTAGTTCACAGTTGTTCCGCGATTCGCCGAGAGGTGTAATGTAAACATCCGGACCTGCTGCACTCTGCCGTTGCTGGATTTGTGACTAGCCTGCAATGCCACATCCCCTGTGGTGGCGGTCATGTGGAACACCTACTGCTATAATAAACGATTTAGAAGCATTCTTTTCGTTATTTGCGTATATTTTCTTTGACTTGTGTACGTCAGTGCCACCAGTCGGCTGTTTTTTTAGTTATTTTTTTCCTGTCTTAAAAATAATCCCGTGAAATTGCGATGCTAACTCTGCAAATATTTTTTTTATTTTGGTTATTTTTCCATTTGTTATGAATTTTCAAAATTTCTACTGACTCTTTGCCCACCCGGTATATCGCAAGTTTTAATTTATAAGAAAAAAATATTTCCTCAAAATTTAACTATAAATTCTTTGCAGAAAATTAGCTGTACACGAGTTTAAATATCCTGGATACCTCACAAATACCAATTTCATACCAGTATTTCTTCCTCACCTGTATGAATAACACACTCATAAAGACACACTCATAAGACACTTTACTCTTTAAAGCCTTTTAACTGTCAAGTTATTTTGATTATTTTGGTATGGAAATTGCCAAATTTTTGGCATATATAAATATATGCATATACAAACATATAAATATCAACTGCCCTCTAATGAATAAAGCGAAAATTCACCTCCCAATATATGGTATTGTGCTGTCATTTTTTGAAGAAATTCAAATCAACTTCTCCCGAGATAGATGCGAGTTTGACAATATGATGCAAGAAAAAAAAAATAATCCAAGCAGAGTGGGATTCGGGTGTGAAATTTTGGAACGCAACTGCCGCACCCGAGATTATGGGCCTGTTCACATATGAGTCCGTTGCGTTGCGTTAAGGAAAAGATGACGTTGAGACGAAAATAATCCAATCATAGTCCTCCAAACGATTAGCAATGAAATTTTTAACGCCTTTGATTGGTTTATTTTCGTCTCAATGTCATATTTTCCTTAACGATACGCAACGGACTCCTATGTGAACAGGCCCTTACTCGGGCACAACAGTTAGAAGGTAAACAGGTCAACGTACCGCTTCCGTATGCACAGGATGGGCAGCAAACATCAGTGCGGCAATGAGAGCAGCGTCCCTCCTCCAAGCCAATAATTCTCTACAGAAGTACAGCAAAAGTACAGCACATGCCGAGTGAAGAGCGACGTTTGTCATATGGAAAGAGTACACGCTGCCGAAAAGCAGCCAATTCAGCCTGCAAAGAAAGTGACACAAAACTTTTAAAATGCGATATATAGATTACACACAGTACATCTTTCGATGTAAGTTAACAAAGTAAAAAATAAAGACCAGACATAAGATAACAATTTCCTCATGCACTCGTTTCAGTTTATTGCCAGCAAAAAATGGAATGGCATAATACTGAAAAATGTGAAATGTATTTAGCTTTCAGCAATATATTAAGTGTCCTTTTTATTTGATATAAGTATTAAAGCGATTCAATGTTAAACGCAGTATATTTTTGAACGAAATGTAGATGTAAATTGCGCATAATAACTGGAATTTATATGCAATCTTTTGTAATTTAACATACTTCCTTAATGTCAATTTAGCCATTGGTGATTCTTAAATATGACAGATTTGAAAATTTACATATATTAGACTGTATATTATCACATATACGCCCTGTCACAAAAAATATATGCAACCAGAGGGAAACGAGCTACTATCACGAAACTACTATCACGTATGTACTGTATGAGGAGATAAGCAAATGATTACAAATTCAGAAAAACAGACGTTTTATTAAGAAGATATGGCATGAAAAAGGTTAGAAATCAGAAAGTAGTAAATCCACCTCTGGCAGTTATACAAGCCGAAACACGGCGAGGTATCGAATCAATTAGGTCATATATGACCTCCTGCGGAAGATCATGCGATAATATTTGTAACAGGGCAGTTAATTCACCAGTATTCCGGGAGGGCGGAAGCTGCTTTCCAAGCACGCCCCAGACGTGCTCTATTGGCGAGAGGTCTGGTTACCTGGCAGGCCATATGAGTACGTGATATCCTTGACATTGTTGGGAGAGGTGCGCAGTATGTGGACGAGCGTTGTCTTGCTGATAAATGACACATGGGGGACTTGATAGCATAGGCCGTACAACTGGCGTTAAAATTTCATCCACGTAACTGCGTGCGGTCAAAGTGCGTTGAAGGAAGACTAGAGGTGATCGTGTGTCCCAACAAATCGCTCCCCACACTGTCACACCTTGTGTAATCGCCGTATGCCTCTCGACAACAAATGCCGGATCGGACCGGTGGCCTGGCCGCCTCCACACGCGTATGCGCTGGTCATCAGCATTGAGACTAAATCCGTATTCATCGCTGAAGATCACATGCCTCCAGTCGTTCACACTCCAGCTTGCCCGTTGTCGGCAAAAATCCAATCGACACTGCCAATGATGAGGTATCAGTGGAATCGTCTTAATGGACGTCGACTCCTTATACCTGCGTCGGCCAGTCGTCTCGGAATGGTTCCTTGATACCACCGGATGTCTGGAGGGTGGTAAATGGCGTTGAACCAATTCTAGCGACGTTGTTGGTGCGGACGTGGCCGCTCCTATGATCCATCACTCGCATTTGTTTTTCTGGGACGCCCTGACCCCCCGCGACGGTAGACTATCCTTTCCACGATCCATTGTTGCCAACACCGAGCAACTACCATATCACCCCGAATGAGGTGGCGGCCGATACGCCTGTTTGACCAACCTGCTTCTCTGAGGCCTACTATATGCCCCTTCTCAAAGTCCAACAATTGTTCGCACTGTCACCGGTTATGTGTCAGAGGCATTTCTAGTCACAATACCGTCATCCAAATCGACAGATTTGTTTGAATAACCCTATGGCACGAGCAATCATGCTTTTAAACTCTCCCAGTTGCGCATCTTATATGCGCATAGCGCGCTTACACTTGTCTCATTGGGGTTGAAAATGTAATTATTTTCATATATCTTACCAGACTACATTCCAGCGAAGTTTCGTGATAGTAGCTCGATTTCTTCTGACTGCATATATTTTTTAGTGACAGAGTGTATATTTGAAAATTTGTGTTTTATTAAACAAAAAAGACCTGGCCGTCAGACAATCTTCCTGTCTGTTCCTGTTACCAGTAAATTAACATTAAGATTATGAAATCGTTCACTGTGATGTTTCTTTTAGATTATATATTTAAAATTCATATTGAACTCACAGAATTTCTATATATATTCGATACACCACGGTTAAAATATATTAACATATTTAACTCAAAAAAGTTTATTTTTTCCACCGTGGAGCCACTTTTTCCCTAGTCCATGCACATCATTATTTTTTGGCTATTTCATTATGGGAGCACCATACTAGTGAACCAATGCCAATGATTGGGCAGCACAGAAACGTGCATGCCTCTGTCGGATTTGTGGAGGCTTGCGACGCTAACTCTGTGCGATGTGAGTGGCACCCGTAAAATTATAATGCTTATTTGAGTTCGAAGATACTGTATAAATAGTCCGTCTTTTGTGTGCCATTTTACAGTAGACCCTTAGTGTAAAAATGCGTATCTATCAAATGCGGTTTTCCGCCGTTAACACAAAGTGCATATTACCAGTGGGGAAGTTAGAACTGATTTTAGTGGGTTAGTTTAACGAAAAACATTGTAATTACATTCAATATTCCAATACTTGGATGACAATTTTCGATTGAAAATTGCGATAATCGGGGTAAGTTACAACGTTAACTACACCCCACCAATTGTGACTCAAGTGACCCATTGCATCACTTTATACATCCAAACACTGTAGCATTTTGTAATATATGTATCATATTCAACTCTAGAAGATTTTCTAGCTCTCATGTTAAGTAGCCTTCCTCAGACCAAGTAAATTTAATATTTTGAGAGTTAATTATGAACTCCATGAGATCTGATGATTGTAGAATTCGCATGCGGCGTTAATTTTTACGGTTTCGTCGTGAAATTAATGGTGAACTATTGACACCCAAATTGCTTCTATTTTACCAATAACTAGCCGCTGTGTGACCAGCATGATCACTTTTAGTTTCATATTATCTTTAGCAAAACAAGTCAACTGAAAGAAACGTATATAAGGAATGTTACCTGTCATCATAAATATACGTTATTAAGTGGTAGTGGGATCTCAGCCAAAAAATTTATAATCATTACAAAATTCTTTATAAGGCTGATTCCAAAACATCATGATTAAAAAAATGTGATTTTCCATTACTTCAGAACAGAGTTAAAGATAAGACTGAGAAACCCAACACCAGTGATTTTAAAAGTTACACCCCTCTCTGTATGTAATATTTTTCAAAATTAAGGTATCTACACTTTATCAATACATCAAATAAGAAATTATTGGAGAAAAATTTTTTCACTTAAAAAAAGGAGTAAAAATTCAGTATGTACTAAAAGATAGTGTAGATTACATCACCCTCTGTTTGTACTATTGTTCACAATTCAGATATCTACACTTAATCATATGAAATAAAAAATTGTTGAAAAAATTTCTTCACTTTTAAACTGGAGTAAAAATTCAGCAAGTACTAAAAATATTGCACAAAATTATCTCTTGCTTACTATTAAGGTATTATAATGCTATTAATAATATTTTTGTATGATATTCCTAAAACTTTTAGTAAAACCGATGGAACAAATGCATAAATTAAAGTTATTCATGAGTAAAATACAGCAATTAAATTGTACGAAGTTACGTGCTATCATCGAGCCACCACATACACGCAGTTGGCCGCTGATGTTTACATCTGGTAGTTGCAGACGTTGCTATTCGGAAAGCAGAAATATCGTCGATTTTTGTGCCGCATACCTACGCGTTTTATATAGATAGATTTTACGATTTTGTTTAACTCAATGAACTAAAGTTTTCATGGTACTATTTCTATTTCATCTCTCTCTCTCTTATCGAGAACCTCATTTGGTGTAATTTGTCTATGTGATATGATATAGTTAAGGCAATAATTATCTTTATAGTGAAATCAGTAACTGTTTCCTTGAAACAAAAAAATTATCTTTCAAAGATTACTTTGAAAAATATACCTTTTTTCAGAAATTATAGAATAGTGAGCGCAGATTTTATTAAGTATTTGAAAATGAAATCCTTCTTTGCTCAGGTGATTAAAATACAATATCTTTCATCCATACTTATTATTATTTCTAAAGTTATACGTAAGAAAAAAATGGTATATTTTAACATTTTTGGACGAACTCAAAATGAATTATAATATAAAAATTGCTACACTTTCAAACCACTCGCTGAAAATCATCTTTGAACTTGCAGCCCCAGGTATAATTCAAGATAATTTTTTTCTTTCTTGTTAGAAAGAGAATGATTAAAAGGGAAAACTATATTGCTAGCTGCTTCACAAAAGACAAAGAAAGAGATTTAAATATTCTTTTTCTAAAAGTTTTAGAAGTTTTACTTTTAAAAATTAAATCCACCGAGAATCGTATGATAAATGATACTGGTCCGGGGATATTGTTCCGAATGCTGGTCATACACCACTGTCTCTCTGAATACACAAAAGGAGCGTAAAACAGCAGACAAATTGGATTTCTTTTCATGGTATTTATATAATGATGAGAGTATATCTATGGGGGATTATGATGCGATTAAGATAACGATGGGGAATACGTATCATTCCTTATTTTTTTATGCAGAGTTTCTCTTTTTCCCCTGCGTTTTACCGCATTCGTGCTTTGATGGAGGGCCAAGTTTCCCATTAAGCTAAATATCCTCTTCTGGGCCATTTTATTTTATAACAATAGGAAGATTGCTCTATACATTCGCTTCAAGCTGCCATTAAAGTCCCATGTCCGTTTTTTTTGTGTGTGTGCATTTAAACCTCTTTTGTACTTTTGTGAAAAAGCTTGTATGAATGCGGTTTTAAATTATGTAATAACTCCTGGTGGGAAATTTATGTAATTATGTACGTTGTTTGATTATTTCACAAAAGTGCACAGCCCGGTGAGTTTTTCTTCTTTCTTTTTTATGTTTTCTAAATGAGTGCCGATATTTTAAGTCAAAGTAAAACATAAATTGTAAAATCACGTAGGAAAAATGTTGCATTACGTAAAATATGCTGCTTAAATGTCACATATTTCTGCTTTCTTTTCTGTTCATCGATATTAGATAATTCACCTGTGGCTCAGAGTGATCTCTTTTCCCTAAATCATTAGTTTGTGATTTATAAAAACAGTTGAACCTAATGTTTAGGGTTTTAAAAATATTTAGAGTATCTAATGTACAAGGTACGTGAATTTTTTTTCTCAGAAACATTGGACATTCCTTTTCATGTTATTCTTATGCCTAATGTAATATCTTTTTGAAGATGCATATCTCATTTTTTCATACCGTTAAACTACCATTTCTTATTCTGAGAAAATCAGGAGAAAAGTTATGATGTGGTAATATAATTTTGCTATCGCATCTTAACACGTTTACCGGCAATTTTATTTTAATATATACGCAAGTAATCGGAAAAGAGTGAAATTTTCGCATAAAGAACGGCATTTTCATTTTCTCAAATTTGATTTCTTTATATGGGGGTCTGAGATTCACAGTTTAAATGATCGTATGTGAGGTTTTGTCTGAAACTCAATCGGGTCACAGCAAAGGTAGTTTTCGTGTAAAGAAATCTTCAGTTGATCAAAAATTTCTCCAATATGACGTCCCGTTATCTTTAGTTGTCTTCGAGATTTGAGTATAAAAACACGAGTTTACTCGGAAATATACGAAAATGCGTTAATATTTTGAGGAAATGTGAGGTAATAGACTTACTTAAAAAATTTTGGCAAAAGGAATTGCTTTCAATTGGAAAGAATTAAATAATTGGTCGGAAATTGGTAAATAACGATGTCACTGGCGCGGAGAACTACGGTAGCTGTAGAAGGAAACATATATTTTGATATAATGTAAACTACATTAGGAGAGTTACATATTAAGGATTACAATATTATGTTCAAAAATCTACAGTAGAGAGAGCAGGATTTTAATCTTCTCCGAGTAAATCTATCGGAAGAAAGTTTCAAAAAATGAAGTGAAAAAGAAGTAAATTGAAGTTGAAAAGTGAATTCTTGCTATTGTCTTTTAACTTCATAGGTTTCTTCCTTCAAGTGATTACGGAAATACATTTCCGGAAAATAAGTATCACATTGAAATTAATACATATATATATACATATTAAAATGTCGTGAAAATTTTAATGAAGAATAAAACATCATGCTATGAAATATGAAACTTATTAATCTACAATATTAAGCACAATTTTTCCTCTTCATGAATATTTTTAAAAATTCAATTTGAAATTTTTGAAGAATTAGAAACAAATCCTTTTGTTCATTTTGACGCTGATTCAAGTTCCGTTCCTGGTAAAAAAATTGCTAGTTCTCTGAATAAATATAAAAATTGATGTCTCTGGGTTTTCAAGTAAAATAAGAACAAAATTCCAACGCAATTTGAAAGAGAAATCTGATATCTAATACTATATTTCATTTAAGCTAAATTGGTAAATTTGCTTGGAAATTGCATTTAAAAGGAATTTCAGTCAATTCGTTTATATCTTAGCTTTGTCAGTCGATCTAATTAATTTTAAAGTGATACTTGTTTTTCGAAAGGGTAGTTCTGTAATCACTTGAGTGGAGAAACCTAAGAAGTTAAAGAAGAAAAGAATACAATTTTAAATTAATTTGTATGAATTTAATACAAAAGACAATATAACAAATTCCCAGAATGAGATATGATCCTTGATTAAAAACATTCAGAGAAGATATTGAAAAGGTAGGAGAAGGGCGTCTTGTAAGAGATATGGTAGCGAATATATATCGGGCTATATATATATATATATATATATTTAGTAACCATCCAAGTTGTATGGCGGTTAGCTCGTGAATTACCTCTGTGTGGCTCCGATATAAATTCCGATGAATGCATGAACGGTTCTGTGCTGTGCCCTCATATGTATGTGTGTGTGTGTGTGTGTGTGTGCATATATATATATATATATATATATATATATATATATATATATATATATATATATAGTAAATATGTATATAATCCGTTTACTCCGTGCGCAGATCTTTAATCAGTCTATAGTTGCATGCAATTCATAAAGAAATTAACCCAGTGTCAGATAACACCATGTTTTCTTGCTGATGTGTAGAAATAGTAGAATAGCCATTACTATATCTATGGTGCCCGGTATAAAGGTCTTAAGTCAAAAACAGTGATTTAAACATGCCAAGTTATTTGCTTTTATGCCAATCACAGAACAATAATTTCGAGTCTTTTGTACAAAGAAATATACTTTTGTATACAAAATTAATAGAATTAAGTCTTTTATATGAGTCAAAATATTTTTGTTTTTTATCCATAATAACAAATATCTAAAAATAACTTTTTTTTTACTTAAGCCCTTTATACCGGGCACCATAGAATATAATGTACTTTATAACTATATATGTAATACTATATACGTAAAACTTCATTTCCTTTAATAAGTGAAATGGAATGATAATATGGTACCAAAACTACAAAGAAAAATCCAAAAATATTCATTATAAATTATCAAAGAGTATTTTTTTTGGAAAATTTCTGAGCCTTAACGGTTTTTGAAATTACCAAATAATGTTTTTCTCAAAAATATGGTGAATATTTATGAGGGTTCTTTTTTCGTGATCCAAACATGGCACATTTATGCACTTAAACATATTTATATTGATTAAAAATATTTATACTGATAGTGTAGAAATATTAAACATGATTCTTATTTTAACATTGGGGCATTAAAAAAGAACTATCAAATGTTTGAAACTAATGCTTCGGTTATGAAAAAAGGTTTTTTCTTGTGTAAGCTCTAAGCACAAATATTAGCTATGACGAAAAGCACTAAGAAAAAGAAATCGTGACAAAACTACGTTGAATGCACTTTATCCTTTTGATTTACACTGCTAGAGATACTTTACGTGAGAGATACCCATATAAAAGTCTTTCTGTACAGAAACATTTCCTAAGAAATTTGCTTGCAAATACGTATCGGAGAATAAATGCATCTACTGCATTCATATACTAGCCCATTCAGGCAATTTAAATAAATCCTTCAGTTAGAAGGCAAAAAAATAGTATCAGACAACATTGTGTTTTCAAGCTGATCAATCGAGGTATTGGAAAAGCAAGTACTACACGTAAAATCTCTTTAGTGTCAAAATAACTCAATTGTGACACATCTATTCGTTCAAAGGTACTTTATATTGACAATAATACAGCAAAATTACACACCGAATTTATTCAGCTCTGTTACACGAAAAAGCTATCAAATTCAAGCATTAAAAGAAAGTAGTGTTCTTTACTTGTTCATTTCACACTGCGTATTTATTAGCGGAAAAACGCCCATTTTTCATTTTACTGGTTTTATTTCACCTTTTTTTTTTGCGCTCCAAAATACGACCATTTTTACCTTTGGGTCCCCCCCACCCCCCACCATCGCATTTCATTGTGTCTCCCTATATTTTACATTAGAATGGCACGCAATCTCGTAATATTTATGCCTAATTTGTTGTGACCTTTAACGTCTCTCTTAGAATATACTTTTGAAATGGATAGGATACGTGTTTAGAGTCGTAAAAATTAGGTGTTCGAGAGAGAGAAAAAAAAACGAAGCCGTAATTTGACAGATTTTCTGTAAGTGGTGTTTACACAAACCATAATTATGTTACCCAACGGAAAATTATGCAATAATGACAGTAATTAGGCGATCTTTCAAATTTAATGTTTGTTGTTGGCTGTACGAAATTTATCAGACTATCATAATTATGTGCCCATCATGAAAATTTTTCACTTCTTAAATTTATGATGACTACGTTTTTGTAAGAACAAAAATAAAATTTATCGTTTTCTATGAGTTTTTGTGATCTGTACTAAAGGTTGAACTGAATAGGGTATTATTTTGAAATTTATTTACTAATATAATTGTTATACGATGCTAAAGAAGGAAAACAAAATGATGTTAAATTACAGTAAAATATTGAGTATAATACGCACTTATTTTTCACATTTTATTCCACAAAAATGAGGATGCGTATTACACTCGTAAACATAAAAACGTAGTTTTAAACATTGAATAAACGACAAACAATAGAGGAGCTGCATTCTACGGAAAGTGATTAAGACTGATAACTTACTGACTGATAACCCATTGTTTGTTTTGAATTAAAAATTTAAATTTTTTTCTACCGAATTTAACGTTTTTGTTTATTTTATTACAAATTTTATTTATGTTAATAAATATTTGCAATTTTTGAATAAAATTTTGAAAAGTTATGGGTTCGTATTATAGTCGAATTTCAATTTTTTTCCAAAAATTTAGCGCAAAATATTGCATGCGTATTATACAGATGTACGTATTATAGTCAAGATTTTACGATAGGAACAGCTGTGAATTGTAATATAAATACTTTTACTAATGGAATATTTATCTATGGAAACAGGGAAACCTAGATTTAATATTTTCATTTATAAACGTTTACAGATTCTTTGGTATGAAAGGCCATACAAATACATTATATCGAACACATACCCAATAATTATATATAATTTCTTTGAACGAGATAGCATTTCTACTAGTATAAATGAGAAGGTATGCAACACCTAAGCTGCATTTCACTTCCAGTTATCAGGACAAAAGAAAGGTGGGGATAAACTGCCAGAATATCAAGATGAGATGCATTAATCCCTTCACTGATCACCTTTTAAATAGTATTTTCATTTGAAATGAATTTATTGTCGCTCTGAATTTTGAGATTTAAGATTTTAAAGTGATCTGATTAAGGTTCCTAATCTTATTCTGCACCATTTCCCTGGAATCAATTATGAGGTTGTTCCGCCTGGAAACCAGCATAAGGTTGTGCTTTACAACATCGATAACCCCAATATGTGTTTATAGTGCATATTTAGGGTGTCGCCGATCTAGTTTTCTGAATAACCGGACCTCCTAACCTTTAAGCCATTTTTTACTTGTCCTAAATCTTGCACACGAGTGATTTGAATTCGGCTGAAAGCAAGTCTTTTTCCGCATTTGACTTTGTCTCATGTTTCAGTTACTTTGCCAGTTGTAATGTCTTTTCCTGTTTGATAAGATCTTTTGCGCAGTTTCAGTATTGAACGTTCAGTTTTTTAGTAGAAGTTTAATGACTATTATCAGATTATGTTTTCTGATAACATTTTTTTACTGATTTTATGTGATTCCGGAGTTAAATAACTATCATCAGATCCTGTTTTCTGATGGTAATTTTTTTACGAATTTTATGTTCTGAATCTTAATGACTCTCTTCAGATTCTGTTTTCTAATGGCAATTTTCATGGATTTTATGCGATTCCGAAGTTTAATTAGCATCTTTAGATTATATTTATAAATAGAATTTTTTTACGGATTTTATGTGATTCAAAGGTTAAGGACTGACATCGGATTCTGTTATCTAATGGCATTTTTTTAAGGATTTTAAGTGATTCTGCATTTTATTGCTTATCTTCAGATTCTATTTTCTAATGGAATTTTTTGCGGGATTTATTTGATTCCTGGAGTTTAATGAGAATCTTAAGATTTTGTTTTCAAATTGGTTTTAATTGGTTGTTGAGTGGTTCATTTGCAATGCAGCTAAACTTTAAGTGTCTATAATTCTGAATCTAATTTTTTTTCACAATTTTTAAATTTCGAAATTCTCATACCATCGCAGCTATGTCATAACAAATGGAAAAGGAATGTCGCTGTATATTCCTTTTCCAGCTTTTTAAGTATGGTGTGAGGACGGAAACGCAAATTTTAACACCTTTTTAATCATCGACATTTTTAAGAAAAAGATGTTCATTTAGAAATTAGATTTATTTCGTTCGCTTTGAATTTATCTGTGGCAATAGCACTATCTTAGTACTATGCAAATTGTTCTGAGAGTCCACGTCTTTTGTGCTTGCAAATGAAAGTATAAATAACGCGAGTAAAACTCTCCAACAGAACAAAAAAATAATAGAGATTGACATCGTCTAGCAGATCCGCGTTGCTATTTGTTGTGTAATCATGTAATGTCATTTAATGTTTTATTAAAGATTTTAAACTAATAGTGCTCTGATGGGTCAAACCTTCATATGAATACCATACCTTCATATCCACGATAAAGAACAGTGTTAAAAAGTATCAACTGTACAATGGTAGAAAAATTAAACCGCTAATCAAAAAAACAAAAAAAAAACCTCCTTCCAAATCAATTTAATCTGGCACATTGCATAAGTTAAGGAAAATCTTTGTATTAACTTCCTTAAATTTAGTGTCCGAATCCCCAAGAGTGTTAAACAATCATGCGTTTTATTATCCTTGAATTTTATAAGCAATCGGTAACTGAGATAATTGTTGATTTTTGAAGCATGTACGGATTTAGAAAACTTCTCAAACTTTTAAACCAGACAGGGATTTAGGTAATTCTTGATTTTTGATCAATCAATGATACAGATATTTCTAAATTTTTAACGATCATTGTTAAAGGATTGCTAAACTCACCCAGAAATTTCAGAATAAATTTAAACATTCTGACTCTAAAACTATTCACCATACTATTCCCTTCTTGGTCGTGTTTTTGCCACGCCACCATTGCTAATTCCACAGCTTTAGTCAACAACATTTCTACATTATGTTTATATACCGCCTGGAAAAATATTCACACAAAATTGAGTCTTCCAATTTCAAATGAACCAGACAGGGCCCGACACAGCAACTAAGACCGCCGGGATTAAATCCCCGTCGGTGACCAGGCTGTGACCTACAAATTAGACTTGAGCAACCACAGAAGCGACATCTGGTAGACTCGTACCCTCTCCATCCCTCTCTTAAGTCTTCCTGGTCTAGAGTTCAACAAGGTCATATCCGCCTTAGACACGAATGTATTTAATGAAATCGCCGGGATTCGGACCGAGCACCCCCAATTCCGAAAACCCAACACGCAACCACCAGGCTATCTCAGGCCCTAAGCGTAAATCCGTCTTGTGATCTTCCGGATACTGTTTTATTCTAATCTTAAATCGTATTCTTAAATTTTAATTTAATTTCAGAATTCCGTAATTTGGTTCTATTTTCCCGCTCTTTTCACAAAATTATCCTCTCTTTGTTTCATTAACTGGTGTGTTCCTCTTCGTGGGATGATGGTAGTTAATGTCTCCCCCACCTTTTTTCCTCCCCCAATCACATCTCCCTTTATTTGCCCGCCTCTGCTACCTTAAAGTTTCAGGCGTTTCATTTTGTTTATATCAAAGAATTTGATGATCATATCATTAATGAATTGCCCATGGAGCCAATCCCAGCTAAGGATTCTTGGCATGATGAAGAACTATAATAATTAGCTAGAAAGTAGTGATTCTTATTTTTATTGGACTAAAGTAATAAAGGTGCAGGAAAGCAATTAAACGAATAGAAAAAAGATAATTATCCACCGTATTAATAGATTTGTCCACCTCTGCTACCTTAAAGTTTCAGGCGTTTCATTTTGTTTATATCAAAGAAATTGATGATCCTATATCATTTATGAATTGCCCATGGAGCCAATCCCAGCTAATGAATCTTGGCATGATGAAGAACTATAATAATTAGCTAGAAAGTAGTGATTCTTATTTTTATTGGACTAAGGTAATAAAGGTGCAGGAAAGCAATCAAACGAATAGAAAATAAATAATTATCCGCCGTATTAATAGATTTGTCCGCCTCTGCTACCTTAAAGTGTCAGGTGTTTCTTTGCGTTTATATCAAAGAATTTGATCCTGTCATTTAGACAACAGAATTATCAAATAATAGAATAGATAGAAAAAAGAATAATATAATAATTGATAGAAAATAGATAATTATCCACCTCTGCTTCTTTAAAGTTTCAGGCGTTTCATTGTGTTTATATCAAAGAATTTGATGATCCTGTCACTTATGAATTGCCCATGGAGCCAATCACAGTTAATGCTTCTTGCCTGATGAAGAATTATAACAATTAGCTTGAAAGTAGTGACTATTCTTATTTTCATCCGAATAAGCTAATAAAGATATAGAAAAGCAATTAAGCGAATAGAAAATCGATAATTACCCTACAGAAAAGTTAAAATATATGGCTATGCAGTCCGGGCGTGTAAAAGTATAAAAATAACTCTCCAGAAATCCTGAATATGATTAAATTTCCTTTTCTCACACTGAAACAAAATTTAATATTTCTAATGAAAAATATTTTCCTTTTTTTAACGGAGGCCAAATTTAATCATCCCAGAAAAAATTTCTGAAAAAAATATTAACCGTCTGTATGAGCAAATGCTGACGTATCTAGCATTAGCACTTTCTGCCTTGTAGGAGGAATAAACCAGATATTCAGATAATCCGAACAAAGTAAGAACATAAACCACTTTTCTGCATACGCAGAAAATAGACCGAAAATATCGCAACGAATTGAATTTACTCTCCGAACGTTCTCGCAATCATGAGGGTTGTATCAACTGGGAATTACAGAACAATTATGAATAGCAGAGAGAATCGAGCTTTATGCTTTTCCAGAGAATGCTGAGTTCCATTTATGTGTACTAATAAAAGGTTCAATATATATTTCTAGTAAATCATTCTTCAGTATTCCCTTTCTGCATTGTTCGAAATGAGATGAAAGTTTCAAATTTAATGAAAGTTGTTATTTTTGTTTCTATGTATGAGAGAATGTTCTTGTTTGAAATAACAACAGAATTGAATTAATCATTTTAATTCTGCGTTTTGACCTTCTTTTTTTTCTGTGCATCTGTGTTGCGTGCCACTTATATATTTTACGAGTAAGAAGAAAAATATTATAGTTTATGTAATTAAACTAATGTAAATCCATTACAGCTGGTTTTTTGTAGCTTTATACAGTGAATGTCCTGTGTTTTAGTAAAATTTAAAAACATTTCAGAGTGACACAATTTCTAAATTATGTTGATTCCTTTTAAATTGTTTCATTAAGTTACTTCCATCTTCCATAACAGACTACTTATATTAGACAAAGTTTCAAACCGCGTAACAAGGACTGAAAAATGCGGATTAAGCCCGTCTGCACACGAAGCAACTCAAAAGAAACTGATAACTGACTCAAATCACAAACCAGACCGTGATGAGTCGCAACCTATGTAATTGAATGGAGCCACGCACACGACGCAACTGGTTACAAACCCGTCGGACGGGTTTGTAACCAGTTGCGTCGTGTGCGTGGCTCCATTCAATTACATAGGTTGCGACTCATCACGGTCTGGTTTGTGATTTGAGTCAGTTATCAGTTTCTTTTGAGTTGCTCCGTGTGCAGACGGCCTAACTCTTCAGCGGTCTCGACAATTTTTGGAACACCAGGAAGCGCGCGTGGCACAAAGTGCAACGTATCTTTCAACCTTGATTATTCCTTGTGTAATAAACTTTTTTTTCACAAACTTAGAATAATAATTCTGAGTTTTATGACAAAATATAAAATGCTTCTAATATTGAGATATATTTACAATTAAAGGAAATAAATATCGCCATATTTCAAAGCTGTCCGGTTTATTGGATCAACGGATAACTTACGAATTGATTCCTATTACGTCCAAAAACGTAAAAAAACAATGAGACTGTTCATCTTCGTGATATGCGGGATACCGTGTAATAGCTGCACATTGGATCGAAAACATCAACTCCTGCTTTTGTCGTATTTTAATCCAGTATAATCTCTGGTTTACCATGGTGAAATCACGACTAAAATTGTATGGAAAGGAATACAAGGGACAGAAAATCAAAGCTGCATTAGCAAGGGTGTATCTATAAATAGAAACTGCTTAGAACATTCAAACCTTACATGAAAAACAAACCATTCAAAATTACACAAATGTTGCACTTTGTACAAGGGCGCGCCCGCTCAAGGGTTAATTTAAGGGAGTCCAGGACACATTTTAATTTTTATTTTATTTATTGAGTTAGAATTTTGAAATGTTTGTGATCGTTAATCATATAATTATTAAACATAATCACATCATACAACTTTTCATAATTTTTTTAAAAATTTCAAATTTAATTTTTTTCAAAAGTGGGATGATTTAAAATCGTTATAACTCAAAATATTATTTTTCGAATTACAATTTTTTTAAATTTTATTAAACAGAAATATATAAGTTTTAATTTTAATTCAGTATTTTTTTAAATATTAATTTAAAAATATTAAAAATACTTGAAGTAATATTTTTGAATGATGTAACTTACTTTTAAAAAAATCATATTTTCAAAAGTAAATATATTTTTTTCAAATTTGCTGATTCATAATTAAATAAAATAATTGAAAAAGTTCCACGTTTGAACCACTTATCTTTAACGGTTCTTGACTCATAACAATTTAAAGGCGAGAAAGGGTGCAGAAATCCCAAAAGGTACCCATCATGCAGAAAAACGCATTTAAAGGTTTAAACAAAGACTGGTTGCTATTAGAATGTTGCAAAAAAAAATTATAATATCTCCTGTTCTAATTAAGATAGAAACATGATTTAAACTTCATTTTAAGCGATAAACAGAAAATTGTTTGAAGCAGTACATTGTTTTTCGAAAATTTGAAGATTTTTGTGTCCCGGATCCCCTTAAAAGTAACTGATGTAATCGTTCATAGACATCAAAAAGAAAGAATCATAAAATTCGCTCCCAATATTTCTCAATACAGAAAATGGCTCCTATTTACTTTATAATAGCAATGCGTCATAAAATTTTTTTTTTCTGATATCAGATACTGAAACTTAGTACAAAGTTTTAATTTTCTGTTGAATCATATAAACTTCTCTCCTTTTCTCTCTTAATCGCACAAATCTTCACTTAATTATTCTTTATCACTTTCTTTTATTTAATTTTAATCACTTTTTAGTCGTTTCCACTATCCACAGACTTTATAAACTGCCAACTTTTATAATTTTTTTTAAAATTTTTCGCACAATATTTTTCTAAACAAACTAAATTCCCATGTATTCTGTTTTCAAAATCGTCAAACGCCGTTACGCAAAAGTGCAAGCATTGAATTCGATCGAAGCGCCACCTTGCTGAATTTTTCAGCCAAAAGCATTAAAAGAATGCATTGTCATCGTGTTCTGAGCTATTCTAAAAGTTTCAACTGTCTGGGTAGTCGGGAAGTTAGTTAAAAATCGATTGCAAGATTTGTACTGAACAAACAAGAAATCGAGTTAATAAAAACATGGTAAAAAAATATGAAATTATTTTACTTACACACACGTAAGCAGACAGACAGACACACAGAGAGAGAGGGGGGGAGGGAGGGAGAGAGGGAGAGAAAGAGAGAGAGAGAGAGAGAGTTGGTTGGAGTTGGAGTTGGAGTTATTCGGGATTCAAACGTGAAATGCAAAATAAAAATAATTTATTTAAGGCACTTAAAATCTTTAAATTTCCTCAATTTTTTAAAGACTACATCTCAAAATTAATTTTGTTATATGATTAATTTACTTTGCGTCTACTACCTCAGACCCGTCAATTTTGCGAAATTCGTGATTTCACATGTTAGTTTAGATCAGCCTACAATAGGATTATGGATGTGCGTCTTCCCTAAGGCTTTCTTATATTTTATATTGCGTATTCTGTTTCCAGACCGTTAATTTAGATCACCTTTTTTTCATCTTATTGGAGATGATAGTACAACCTCAAATCACTAAAGTTTTCAAAAAAAAAAAGGAATCACTATCTAGTTAATTAACCATATATAACTCCCAAGATCAGTTGTGATTATCTTTCAAGTTTTTTTAAATATATAAGATTCTTAAACATAAATTTTTAAAAAATCAAACAGTTTGATGACACTTTTCTCATAATAATTTCAAATACCAGCCAAAAATATACTTGTAAATAATATTTCTTCGAAATCAAAAATAAAGCGAAAAATTCACATTTTTTTAAAGTTGTGTAATATGTATAAATCGAAATAGGTGAAAAAGAAAATGAAAAATTTTCCAATACTTCTAAACCAATATTTCTCGGGTCAAGAAAATAACATACGATTCTATATGGGGTTTCTCAACACAAATTTCTATTTTGATACATCATGGTTACGGATTCAGTGACGTATTTAGAATTTAAAGATTGGAATCCAGTTGAAAAAAACCTTTCAGTTGCCAAGATCTGTCTAAAAAATACGAAATATATTTTTCAACTTCTCATTATTTACACATCCATTAAAAGTGAACAAAATTGAAAAAAGCACATGAAGATGTAAAATGTTTTCTATGAACTTTATTCAAATATGTATGAATATATTATTGTTAAAATAAACAATTTCTCTAAACGTTTTTGTAAAAGGGATATTTTATGTGCATATAAAGAGTCTACAAAATTATTGATCAATATATATTACTGAAAAATGCACATTAGTGAAGGTGAAATCATTTCAACTGGAAAACGTTTTTTTTTCCCCAACGAAATCATATTCTTTAATTGAAATTCAGCCCCGGATAGACTTAGATACCATTACACTCATCTGCAATCTACATATATGTAAAACCCAAGAGGCTAATTGTGTGTATGGAGATTTAATTGCATTTCACTTAAACATTTATTTTCGGTCATAAAAAGAATCGATTTTGCTTTAACAGTGATAAAGTCCTTTAAAAGTAGAGCTTTCTTTCACAGAATCAAAATATATGTAAATGCTGCTATTTTTTATTTTGTTTTGCTAGACGTGCTAATAGCGTATTTTGGAACAATTCGCAAAAACTAATGTAATGACATAAACCAATTCTTTCCGCCCATTATAGATAGAATGAAATAACTGCAGGAAAACGGGATTTATTTTCCTAGCATATGAAGAACGATGAGAGCCATAACCTGCGGGGGAATAACTATCCAATTATGGAAACAAGTGGAAATATGGATGTATGTCTTTCTCTCCAGTTGCTTGTATTACAGAGTTCTTTGTTCTATATTTAGTTTTTTGTGTTTTGATGAGAGGTTATACATAAGATCATAATATTTTTTTTTCGAACGCGGAGTCACTTTGTCGCTAGACATTACATCCCCAGACTGCTGGCCATTCATTTAAGGGGACACCGTATAGGTGGCCAGCATTACCCCCTACAAGCCGGTCCCGTAACTTAGTACCGAGTTAAGTGACGAGACCGGTAAACTTGACCCCGCACCTCCAGAGGTAATTTTGAGAATTTGGAGGACATTGCAACAACGACAGATATTTCTTGCACCAGCCGTCATTAGTGTACACGGCGGTGGATTTGTCAGTACGTGCATCGAGCCAGTGACTTTCAGATCACTGGCTTGCTGCCTTTGCCAACTGGATATATATATATATATATATATATATATATATATATATATATATATATATATGTGTGTGTGTGTGTGTGTGCGTGTGTGTGTTTGTTTATATATATATAATTATTTTCTGTTTTTCTGCGTATTTTTCTTGCTTAGGGACAACATGAAAAGCTAAATACTACGCATTCTTGTTTCTACTTCATAAACCACATTTTCGAGTTTTGCGTTGCCATCCCTTTTTAATATACATGCAAAAAAAATATATGTAATAAAGAACGTTCTTTCAACTTCATATGAACCGAATATCTTTATTTGTATAATTATATTAATGTCACTTAAGGCTGCCGTGTACTAACCCTATTGGATTCGCTCACCTCAATGTTAACATATGGAGAAAAACTGTCCAGTGACTTTCAGCTACATAAAAGCTGATAATGAAATAAAAATGGTATTTACAGATAGCCTGAACATTTCTGCACTTTGCACGAGGATTCAATTTATAAATTTCGTTCACCAAAGGAACTGAGGAGCCTTTAAAACACACTATACTAGATTTTCTCCCGAATAATTTAAAATTTTAAAATATTATTTACATTTAAAAAAACTAAAAATGGTCCAATGAGCAAAATATCTTTCTCTATTACGGAGTACAATTTTTAAAAGAAAAATCTTTAAATCCAAGCTGGCAATCCTTGGGCAAATTTTTTCCATAGGTTAACATTGAGGCGAGCTAATCCAACAGGTTCAGTACACAGCATCTTTAAGCACATACTTTTGCCTTTAACAGTTATGAAGTCATTTTAAACCAGGGCTTTCTGATACAAATTCAAAATACATTCGATTGTTCTTCTTTGTCGTTTTATTAGCTGTACGTGCACGTTACGTTGCTCTGGAAAACTAATACAATAACACAAACCAATTCTTTCCGCACAATGTGGATAGAATGAAAGAACGATAAGTAAATAGGATTTACTTTCTGAGTATATGAACAATGATGAAAGGCATTTATCTGTGGGGATTCAAGATCCAATTATGAAAACAGTGGAATATACGGATGCGTGTCTTTCTCTTGGGTTACTTATTTTCTTATATATCCTAGATTTAGTTTTTGATGAGAGGTCAAATATACGAACGTGCTAAATGTTCATTTTATATATTATTATATATCTACTGATTAGCGAGGACGTCCCAAAAGCCAACCGCTATTTATTTAATGTGTTAAAGGAGTTAGTTTATAAATTTGTTCCCATAGAAATTTATTCAATGAAATTTATGAATAATATAAGCTGTTTAAAACTTTACTTCCATAATCTCAATGAAACTTTCATAAAGCTTATTATTTTTTTCTACTCTGGTAAAAATCGTGTATTTTAAAGCATAAAATATGCAGTCTATCAGTATTAGAAATAAGTACGAGTATTAAGGCTGCTGTGTACTAACCTTAATGTATTCGCTAATCTCAATTTAACCCGTGGAGAAAAATTGCCCAAGGATTGAAGTCTTGGATTTAAAGATTTTTTTATAAAAATTGTACTCTGTAATAAAGAAAGAATTTTATACCTTGGGATATTTTTCGGTTTTTTTAAATGCAATTATTTTTAAAATTTAAATTATTTGTTGAAAAATCTGATATAGTGTCTTTTAAACGGTCATAAATTCCTTGAGTGGATGAAATTTATAAAATTAATCCTGTTGCAAGGTTCAGAAAAGTTCAGGCTACGTAAAAATACCATTTTTATTGGATTATCAGCATTTATTTAGCTGTAAATAATAGACAGATTTTCTCCATAGGTTAAAATTGAGGTGAGCAATTCCAATAAGGTTAGTACACAGCAGCTTTAACTTTGCATCAACTTCATAAGAACCTACTATTATTTTCTCTAAAAAGATATAAAAAAATAATTGTTGAATTCTGTTAAAGGATATATTTTTCTCCATGAAGATAAAATATTTTACTTTACCAGTGATAGAACCATATTAAACTATGGCTCTCTGATAAAAAATCAAAATATACGCCATTGTGGTTCTTTTCTGTTTTCTCGTCAATGCATGCACGTAATGTTATTTTGAAGTACTCCGACAAACTATTATAATAACATAAACGAATTCCTTCCGCAATATGCTGATAGAAGGAAAGAATTACAAGTAAACTGGATTTGCTTTCTGAGTACATGGACAGTGATGTAAGGCATATATCTTTGGGGAATTACGATCCAATAATGAAAACAAGGAGAGATATGGTTGAATATCTTTCTCTAGGGTTACTTGTTTTCTAAGGATATTGGAATTCTGGTTTAAATGTTTATTCAGTGTTCATGTTTTGATCAGAGGTCAAAAATATGATAATTTTAAATAGTCGTCTATTTTTTTTACATTTATATTTACATTTATTTTTCTTCTGCGTGGTCATTCCAAGCTATCCACTATATTTTCAGTCCTAGCTCAGATTTCGTAAAACTCATTTTTTAGAATACGAAGGTTATGGAAACATTAAATATACACAACAGTCTAACATACTGAGGGTTTTTATCACTTTTAAGTTCTATCTTTACAAAAATAGACATCAGGTAGTGCATTTTTCAGGAAATAAATTCATAAACTCTTGAAAAATATAATATGTTAATACTTTCTTATGTAATATAAAAGAAACATTTTTTTAAACCTCGATTATAGTTGTGTATTTTAAAACAATACGCATTCTTTCGGTCTTAGAAATAAGATTTATCTGTAGAATGAATTTTGAACGTCTTATATAAAAAGGAGTGTGACATTACTTGAAAATGTAAAGATATAGCTTTGAATATTCCATAGTGGGCCCGAGATATCACCGGTGTATTAGGAAAATTTAGAAAATTTTAAATATCTACAATAATTTTACAACTAACGAGAGTTCAAAATGGCTGAAAATATGTTACTATATATATATATATATATATATATATATATATATATATATATATATATATATATATATTGTCGTGTCTGCAGCGTCAACCCCTTCTGTTTTGTCCCTGTACTTTCCTCTCAAGAAAACAGGGGGGTAGGGCAATGACCCCGGCTTGATAAGGGATTCGTGTGGTGTTCGGAGACGAGATCCCGGGCAGAAGTCAGGGGGACGTCGGAGAGACTGCTTGTGCCCACGCGAGAGAAAGTGTGTGGTATTTTAGTCTGCGGTTGTTGGCTCTTGAGAGAGTCGGGCAAATGAATACAGTGCTTGGGTGTATTGACACCCCGAAAACGCACTAGGCCTTTGTTAGGTAACAGTCATTGGGAGATGACTGAAGTAGTTAATTGATTGTATAATACTGTAAAATAAGTTTGTAGATAGCTGTGTTTGTGCTTGCGAAAGAAAATAAAACTTTGAATATTCACTGGTGTGGTACTGAACTTTGTGACGTAAAAATTTACTTGTATACCATTGCAAACGTCTTGGCATGAAACGAACCAAGGAGAACCCGTAGACGGGACGAGGGGTTTGACATATATATTTATATATATATATATATATATATATATATATATATAATAGCTAGAAGCATAAACTATATTTAACAATATTAATTAGCGTTAAACGGTAATTTTCTTTTAGAGATCCTAGTGTATTTTCTAAATCAGGAAGTAGGTTGTTTTACGCAGCGATCATGGTCATCGATAATTAATTGCTCACACGTGCTCGGACTCATGCAAACTCGAACAGTCAAAGGCGTGTGATGACTCACGATGTTTCGTCGGCTTTTGCATAACGAGCGAAAAAAGAATAAAGCATCATAATAGGGATGTTTTTTGGAGAGATAGGACGCGTGCCTGTAGGAGTGGGGGGGGGGGGCTTGTGAGATGATTAAAAATGGCGTTTTAGCTGGGTTGAGGAGGTTTTTTTTAATGTTGAGAAATAAAATTCTTTAAGTGTAACTTAAACTTCCGGTCTAAAGATTATGACTGTCATTTAGATTAATTAGTAGATAAAATAATACGCGGTGAAGTGCCGTTACACACACACACACACACACACACACACATATATATATATATTATTTTTATATAAAATATGTATATGCCTGTGTTTGTGTGTGTAATTAATTATCATATAATAATAAATCCACAGTAGTTTAAATCTTATCCATTGATTCTCAGCCTTTGAACTTGTCTTTCCCGTTAGATGACTAACTTCCGCGTTTTTTCTGTATGCACCTGGCTGTTTCCTGGGCACAGGGGATCACGTGGTTAAAAGAAACTAACTTTCCTTTGTGTGCTGACGTTAGTTCGATCTGCGCACTTCAAGATTGAATCATGGATTGAGCTACCCATTGTCCATTCTCCCTGCTTGTAAATATGTAAATAGCTTCTACACCTTTATATTTCGTATAATATGTTTAACTACTAGATAATCATGGTGTGTAATAAAAGTAATATTCCGTTTAATTGAATTATTTCATTTGAAGTGGATATTACACAGGGCCTGACTACTAAACCGAACGACCTTTCTCCCGTTTTCCGAAATACCGCCGAAATGTCAACCAGTACATTATTTATATATATATATATATATATATATATATATATATATATATATATATATATTTCATTTCATATACAGGGTTAGCACAAATGAATGGCCGGATTTTAAATATTTATATTTTCTAAACTATCACACATATTGCAATAAGTGATACACGAAATTAAAGAAAAATACACCAAGTTTTATTTTCAGTTAGAACTCTTCGATGTGTGACCCTTTTGTTACACGACAAACATCTAATCGATAGTCAAGTTTGTTCCACACATTTTGCAGTATCCCCCTGTCACTTGTTCCTAATGTATTATTTAAGTTCTTGCAGTATTTTCGGCATCGGTGGTACATAAAAAGTGTCTTTGACGTAACCCCATAAAAATAAATCTCATGGCGTAAGGTCCGAGGATCTTGGTGGCCATGTGATTAAGGGTCTATCACTGTCACCCGTAAAGTGATTATATATCCATCAGATCCTGAGCGCACCTATCACTTTGATTCTTTTCTTTACTTTCTGTCCAATGATGGTTCCCCGTTGCTTACCTTTTGAAAACCTGCACTGGTGGGCGTGGCCCAGGAAGTGCAGTTGGAGTACTATTCCTATGGTCCCATCGATCTGTGTGGGAAAAAACATCTGGTGGAAAAAAAAATCTTGATATATTTTCTTTAATTTCGGGTATCACTTATTGTAATTTGTGTAATAGTTTCGAAAATATAAATTATTTAAATCCGGTCATTAATTTGCGGTAACGCTGTATATATTTTGTATATATTAATTACAGCATGCTTTTCCATGTGCGGGACTTAATTTCTTAATACATGGTTAATGAAAAGAAAATAGAAAGAAGACGAGTAAATAAATAACAATTAAAATGTAAGAGAAACTGAGTTAATATATTTTGCGATGAGTAAATATCGAAATGCACTTAACCAGAGACATAAAAGCGTTCTCGAGTCGGTGAGTTGGAGAAATTACTTAACTAATGATAGGCGCAATTTAAGTAGAAAAATAAAATTTGTTCGTTTTATCATACGGAATGGATTTTCTATTCTGATGGTCATGGCTATGAATTCATATATCGGATTTTCTACGCAAATATTTAAATAGTGTAAAACAAAAACAAGCTTAAAAGGCTAAAATATACAAGATAAAATAGATTTCGTAATATCCAGTATTAACTCAGGTAAATAGTTCGTGAAACTTCTGAGATTAAAAAGAGAAATGTTCGTGAAATTTAAATTAGAGAATTCCAAATAAATACGAGTAAAAAAAAAATATGCATATACTTCTTGTATTAAGTGCTAATTTAGTTTTTAAAACTGTTAATAGCAAAATTCAAGAGAAAGAACCGTTTTCCGTAGTCATTAACAATTCGATAAGAATGATATTGTGTAAAAAGTTTTCAGAAATGATTAAAATTCGAAATATGGTAAAGATTCAAAATAATTTCTGTTAAAATAACGAAATGCATTAATTTCCCCGCAATTATTAATTGCTAGCGAGTTAGCTTATGCAAAAAAAAAGGAAGAAAACGAGAACAATTTTCATGCTTGGGTGATACCGATTATCGCCAAATTGGAGCAAATATTTAAAGGGAAAAAAGATTGAATTTCAGCTTCGTTAATGGCTTTTTAATCGAAGGAAGTTTTTTAATTTTCATTTATAAATCTCGTATTTTTTTATCAATATATTAGAATGTTACAATTTTTAAGTTATTTTCAACAGTTATCTCACAAAAGGCAGTTTCTCCTGTCAATTAATTTGGAATTAATCATTTTTTTGAAAGAGAAGCAATACGTGTTTAAGATAAAGTTTTAAACGGAAGTGACTTTCACCAATTAAGATAAAAATTACAATTATTACTTGAAAGAGCGGTAAAAAACCAAATGGATAATGTGAATATAGTTACAATATTTAAAAATGGATATATGCTATTCGTCTTACAAAAATAAACCAAAGAATTAATCCCGAGAAACTTTAAAAATATATTTATATACTTTTTTTGTATTGGACAAAGTTATGTATATATTATTAAATTTGTTTCTCTCTCTCTCTCTCTCTCTCTATATATATATATATAAGCAGATTTTTTTAACTTTATTTTATTTCTGTGATAGTTCTACATCTATGTTGAGACTAAATGTAACTGGATATGGATTTTTTTTGTATAGATGTTTTGCATCAAAAATTCATGAATTCATAACTTTGATACTGTATTTAGGTTAAAATAACCTTTCGACTCAGTTGCCATGGATGAAGTTTTGGAATAAACACCTAAGTAATCATTCACATCTTTATTTTTACATGCTTTTAAATTATGGAATTTTCAAGATATCATCTATAGGCTGAAAGAAGAAACTTGGAATCCCGGAAAATCTCTTTTAATTATGCTTGTGGTATTTTTTCTGAGACATTCCTATTCAGTCGACAGGGGAAAGAATAGAAGAGTTTCAATCGATTTGTGGAAAAAATATATGTTGATCGAATACAATAAAATTTCACGAAACACGACTTTGTAAGAGGAGTCACTTATGCTAGATATCTTTAGCGAAACATTTTGGTGTTCATTTTTAGAAAACAGATTTTAAAACTAATGTTCTACATGGAAATTTTAACGTATTAAGGTCATGAGATACTATTAAGCACTTCTAAAAACTTCTAGTATGTTACATGTATACCAAAACGGGAATTATTTGCAAAGATGATAAAATTCTGTATAAGTTTTTAAGTTAACATGGTTGTGTTGAAAATCTCAGTATTTTTTAAAAATATTTAAAAATATTTTTAAAAATATTTAAGAGTTTTTATAACGATAACACGGCAAATAACCTATTTCCAAATTATAAGCAAGTATATAAGCAAGAAAACCTACTCCCAATTTTTAAACGATATATCTTGAAAATGATAATTAGTATATAAAACGCTAAGCAGAAAAAAATGTCTTCACCACCGCTTAAAGAAAGTAACCAAAATATTGATGTAACTTCGCTCCTGTTAAACGTATCAACGGAATAAAACCAGTTGGCATCTGTAAATATGACGAATCAGAAAATTATTAGTTTCAGTTTTTGACTGAAAATCGCCATTATGGGTATCAAAGGCTTTTCAACAACGCATTATGAAAACACAAATCTAGTAATTTGATACAGAAAAAATGGTGCTAAATTATACCACGTTAGTAAACGTAAGGTGACCCTGAAATGAATAGAAACATGATAAACAGTTTTGTCAAAATCGGGTAGGGTTAACAGAATATGAAGAATTTATAAAACTTTTCTATCTGTTCTGAAGTAACGGCTTTTATAATTCTGTTTTTTTTTGTTTTTATATTATTGTCCGTTATTTGCCAAGTTCTCTGTTGTTGGAAATAAAAAGTTCTGTGAACCTATCATTTCTTGATTTTTCAGGCTTGTAGAAATTTTTGTAGAGCAGAAATAGAAACCGCGTGTTGATCATCCATAGAAGAAATATAAATTCTTTGCTTTAATGTTGTCATATTTGCTCAGAAAAAATCAAAAAGTCATAATAATATAATATACAACCAATAGTATTTTTTCCCGCTTTATCGTATTTGAATGAAATTTGCTGAATTTATATGAACTAGGGGTATTTTAAATTGTCTTGCTATCACCTATAGTTTGAAAGAAAAATCTATGATTCCCGGCAAATCTTTTAATTTCAGAAAAAAATGGTTCTAGAATGGTAATATGACACTGAGGCAAACACAGATGAAAATGTTAAAAGAAATTTTTCAAATGGGATATAACCAAAAAAATCTTGAAAAACCTTCTGATGAACACAAGAGGTTCTTCTAAAAATAATAAAAAATAATTGTGTCTGATTCTTGAACGTCAGTAAATAGAATATGTTAAAATTTTTAATAACATATCTTAAAATAAATCTTCTTATAGATACCCAAATTTAGATTCTATTCTGCTCAATGGCTAATATGAAACAGACTTATAGTTACAACGGCTTACAGGGGATTTAGTTATTACTGCAAACATAAAAATAAAATAGTTAGTTTGTGGGATAGATCCGACAGATCTATGCAAAAGGTATTCGACTACGTTCGGAGACATATTTTTGGAAAATTGTACTTGCGAAAATTTCTATCTAATTTTTCGAAGGAATATAACACCAAAACTCTAAAATGATAAAAAGATAGATATTAACTATGCAGTTTTTGTTTTCAAAATTTAGGTAATTGGGTCGAAATTTAGCAATTTTTTACAAAAGCGTCTCTAGCGCTAAAAAAAAAAAAACTATGCATGTAACATTAACTTTTTTTGTCATATGTACGTAAGTACCTTCTAAGTGTAATGACCTACAACCTAATCGATATATCAAAATTAAAAAAAATACAGGTCATTATATGCAATTAAATGTAAAATTTCAGTAATTTTCCACGAGATTGTTTATAAATGTAGCTGTAAATCAACAAATAATATTCCTAGAACCAAATCTGTAGTCCGTTACATTCTTAGTATTATGGAAAACATACGTAAAAAATGTCATACACATATCTTGATTAGATTTTGAGTTATCACAAGAGTCGTTTACATTTTTGATGAAAAATAAGTTCTTCAGAAAATACGATTAAAGTTTCCAACTTGTATTGAAATGCATAGCTGCTGCCGATCTTTAAATCGCTCTCATTTCATTTCTAATGATCGTATCGAAAAAATGAAAGCAAATTTGCAAACACACATTCACAATCTTTAAAGAAAAAAAGGAATAAACACAATTTCGGAATTTTCATCAAAATCGATGTTTTAAATGTAGTCGGATACCTTAATAACAGATTTTAAAATAAATATTCTTATATATACCCAAAGTTAGATTAAATTCTGCTCAATGGCTAATATGAAACATGCTTATATTTCCAACCGGTTACAGGGGATTTAGTTTTGACTGCAAACACAAAAATAAAATAGTTAGTTTGTGGGATAGATTTAATTAAAATTTTCCAAAGTAATAACAATAAGATCAAGAGCATCAGTAATAATGGTACAGTGAGGTTACGGTAATAAAAGTTTTTTTATTGTTCTTTTTTGAAAAAGCGAAAATGTATCCAAATTCAAGTATTTTTAAATGTTGATAAGAAACCCGAATTGCCCACTTTCCCCAGAACGGAAGGGAAAAATAATAATAAAAAAAATATCCTGTCACAAGAAATGTAGCATAAATCCGAACGAAAGAAATCATTTTTATCAAAAATTACGTAATGATGCGATATCCAACTTCTGCCCTGTTCCACGATACATGTGGTTATGAAACGGGGAGGGTGAGGGGTGGGGGGACAGAAATAAGCATAGTACCCTTCATAGGGTAGATGTTTTCAGGGAACTCCACCCCAAATCGAAATAACAGGCGAAACGAGGAAGTCCGAATCTCATTACGATTACGATGAAATATATTGTGCTTGAAAAAAATAATAAAATAAAGGAGGTTGCCTCTAATGGCACAGTCCTGGCAGTATTAATGGCCCCAGCGTTTAGAGCTAACACTTTGCCAAATCGGTGTCACGATTCTTATTGAGAACAAAAAAAAAAAATTAAAAAGAAAATAGATTCGAATGAAAGTAAAACATACATAGAGAAAAAATATATTTTGAAATACAAAAGTATTTTGTTTGCTAAGATGCAATGTTACCACGCATTCTTTAGGAAATATGTTACGTTCAAATGTGATAGTATACCTATAAATTATAATTATTTAAAAATAACCTCCATACCACAAACTTCAGATGAAGGAAATCTTTCGTTTTAACGAAATATTCTCGAATACATGAATTTGAATGACATTTACAAACTGTCATTCAAATTCCTGTATTGAAAGAAAAACATATATAGAGAAAAAATATATTTTGAAATACAAAAAATATTTGTTTGTTAAGATGTAATGTTATCACGCATTCTTTAGAAGATATTTTATGCTCAAATGTGATAGTACACCTATAAATTATAATAATTTAAAAATAACCTCCATACAACAAACTTCAAGTTAAGGAAATATTTCGTTTTAAAGAAATATTCTAGAATGCAGGAATTTGAATGACATTTACAAACTGTTTAATCCCCGAACTACATTAAAAAAGGTGTATATAAAGTTATATGTTCCAGCCAATTACAATTTTGGGTTCAGAAAGAAACCCTTTTGGATTTTACAAGGTTCGCTTGATACCTTTCAGCTCTCGGATAAATGTTATACGTGAATGATGGGATATTTGATTTGCATATAATAACATTTACGTTCACTTAAACAAATCGCGTTGTCAATTAAAATTTAAGAATTTTTTTATAATTTTAAGATGTATATGAAATTTAAAATATATTAATCTTTATATTTTATCATGTTTGAAACTTCAGAAGCTATTTTTAGCACTGGAATTTTCTACCTTCGATATATTATATACGTAAGTTTTTATTATGGTTTCACATACATCCTAAAGACAAAAAAAAGAAAATTTGTATTTAATTACATTAAGTATCATGTCTCGCATTTTTTGTTTTTATCATATTTTTCGGCTTTTAAAAAGATCTTTTTCATGTGTAAGGAAAAATTGATCTACATATCGATTATTCTTATTAACTGCAATTAATCTTGTACAAGGATTTTCGTCATGTTACATTCTATCCAATAAATGTATGTTTCTTAAAGATAATCTGGGAGAAAAATGTACATCTTAATTAAATTTTTATAGCATGGATTTTCACTTATAACAAGCAATTTGCAATAAGAACAACAGTAAATACCATTTATGACAACGTTTATAAGAGGAACGACAGATTTACGTTAATTAAATACTTTAATATTTCCATTATTTTTGTAAAACCTTGACATTTAAGCTGTCAGGTTGGAGTTAGAAAAGTCAATATTAACATTAACCTCTATTGTTATGCTCTTTCTTACGTTCAAAATATTCAACACATAATTAACCCTCAATATTATTCTTAAAAAGCACTGAAAAGTAACAAATTTACTGTTGACTCAGTTAATGTTGACAGTGACAGAGTTCTCCAAATTGCGTAACTGAAAGACAAAATTATCCAAAGCAAAAATAAACGTCTCTTTGTCGAGAGGAGTAAATATTACTCCTTAATTGCGACATTCTGTTATTTCAATGGCACTGTTTGATATCTCGCATGATTTGTGATCACGATAAAATAATTAAAATGTTTCTTGGGGGAAAAACACGCACCTGGATTATCTAAGAGCAATTATTATTCTTATTGCAAATATTTAAGTCCCTATATTATTAACTCTATTTATTCTGTTTTTGCATACAATTAGACTTCTTATATCCACACTAATTTGCTTCTTGCCTAAAGCAAAATGATAAATGAATCTATGATAACTGTATAAAAACAATAAACTTGGTACAAGAAGTGCCTAAGTCAGCTTTCTCCAGGATGACTTTGTTTGCTAATGTATCTTTAAAAAATATTATTTTCAATGTAAGAAGCTTTCAAGCCACATGCCCCCCCCCCCCCCAGACACACACACACACACTCTCTCTCTCTCTCTCTCTCTCTCTCTTTTTACCGTCGCAAAATGCTCAGCGCATGCGAAAACCATGGGTACCATCACATGGGTTTTCCACATGGGTACCATCACCGTGTTGTTGTTGGCCTTTCGCAGAGCTGTTTATTGTGCGAGCATAACGCGTCCGTTTTTTGTGATACACGTACCGTTCCAACGCTATTTAGGGTTTTCGCATGCGCTGGATATTTTGCGATGGGAAAAAGGTGGGTGTTGTGATTCGAAAATTTCGAGTTTCTATATCTATAACCGTAACCATGAGTGCCAGTTTGTTGCCGTTCACAGAATCCCGAGCTCATACCTTTGAATAACTATATGTGAAATCTCATCTCGATCTGTTGAACGGAACAGCCGCTAGAGGTCCATATATCGGCAAAGTTTTTTTATGACCACCCTCTATATCGACGAATTCAGTAATTTGGTGTCAGTGCACGGAAACTTATGATCATATATTGAAAGTTTTTATTGGTAAATTTCAAATCAATAGTCATGTAAAAATCTATTTTTATTTTATCGCACAGCCAGAAAAAATGTTGGTTGGTCGCTTTGAGGTTTTCACATAAAAAAAATGTACATACGAATTTTATAGTCTGCTAATTTCCGCATTTTATCCTACAGTGTGCATGTTTAATAAATTCTCTTATTAAATATTTTCATTTTCAGTGTAATTCCAATTTAGTATCAACTACTTTCAAGGAAATTTTGTGTTGCAATACTGATGTCCAATTCTTTAGGGAATAAATTTAATCCCTTGGAAAGATTTAACTGTGAGTTTTAAAATTAGGTATCAATTCCTGTTAAATTGTTGGAGATTATAAATGTTTGTGGTCTACGTGAGACACCAGATGAAAATGTAATTAGAAATTATAAGTCAGATATAGGTTCACATTTACAATATCTTGAATTCTTGAATTGTGTTTTCTAAGTTATCCTATATTTAAGGTTGCTGTGTACTAACCACCATGGGTACGCTTATATTAATGTTAATCTATTGAGAAAATGTGTTTAATATTTACAGCTACATAAATGGTGATAATCCAATAAAAATTGCCTTTTCAGAGAGCCTGAATTTTTTTGCACCGTACAACAGGATTCCTTTTATACTTAGCTCATCCAGAAAGTAAGTACCGTTTTCGCATATCTCCCGCGCACGTGACAGCACGAAGGTCGCGCATGCGTAGTTACATATTTCAACTCGAAAATGAATTAGCCTAGCCATTTTCTTTGATTACGTTAACGTTTGAAGTCATTGTTTGTTGGTTATCATGTTTAAAACAATCGATCGGTCCGCCATTTGTGAAATAAGAGCCGTTATAAATTTTTTGAACGCGAGAAATGGTCGACCTTGTGAAATTTTTCGTCTCACCAATAAAAATCATGTGCACCGTCTTTTGGAACTGGAAAGGAATTTTGTTAGTGGACTGGTTGGAGTGAAGCACAACAGCTTACTGTAAGACATTGAAGAAGTTACGGCGCGCGATACATATCAAAAGCCTTGGACTACTGACTTCTGGTATTGTGGTCGTGCATGGTAACGGGCGACCGCATACCGTACGCGTAACGACGACGCTGGTTGATTCATTTCGATGGGAATAATTCTCTCACCCTCCTTATAGTCCGGACCTAGCTCCATCCGACTTCCATTTGTTTTCGCATCTCGAGAAATTTCTTTCCGGCCAGCACTTTGCAAGTGATAATGAGATCAAGATAAACGTCCAGAACTGGTTCATGTCGCAGGCGGCCGAATTCTACGAAGCGGGTATGTTTCAATTAGTGCCAAGATATGACACATGCATTAATTCGCAGGGTGAATATGTCGAAAAGTAGTTTAAGGTGTGTAGATTTTTATGTAATAAAATGCAAAGGAAAACAAAATGCCAATTTTTTTAATACCCAAATGGTACTTACTTTCTGGATGAGCTAAGTATATTTCGTCCATCAAGGGAATTTATGAGCGTTTAAAATATACTATACCATATTTGTCTCCGAATAATTTAAATTTAAAAGTCATATATTCAAAAGATCAAAATAAGTTCCAAGATGTAAAATTTCTTTTTCTATTACGGAGTACAATTAATCACAACAACAAAAAATCTTTAAATCCAAATCGGCATTCCTTTACACATTTTCTCAATAGATAAACATTGAGGGAATCTAATGGGGTTAGTACATAGTGGCCTTAAACCTACATTTATGGGTTTTATTTAAACAGTTTAAACATCGTAAGGCAGTATAACGTACCGGACGACAATGCATAATATCTAGTCTTGAACTAAATATCCCAAAGAAATGCATACTTAAAAAATATATAAATATTTAGGTAAACATGTAAATTTATTCTCTTGTTCAGTTATGAAGTACAAACAATTAATGAAATATACCGAGATAAAACGCATTTTATTTCCTCCCTATTTTTAGTTATTATACCTTTCGATTCTGTTAACCAAATTTAATTTTAGAGACGGATTATTTACCTCAAAATATTAGATACTTACAAAATATGGAATAGAAATAGAGGAAGGGAAATAGTTTCATAGATTAATGTGTAATGGAATAGTTATATAATTATATAGTATTATACAATTTATTAGATGAAAATAGAGTTGTCTATGGAAAATAGTTAGAATTTATATTTTTTGCTCTCTCAATAGAATAACAGTTGAAATATAATTACCAATGTGTTACATTTTGAAACACCTTTTGAAAATTGCTACTTGTGTTAATTGATTTCCCTAAGTTGTCTTATATGAAATGTATTTTGGGAACAAAAAGCTGTAATAAGTTGTATTGAACTAAATATTTAAGACTAAATATTTAGTTAGCTACTTTGTCTTAGATGCGTTGTATCTAACTAGATATTTTACTAACTAATCATAGAACTAAATATTTAAGTCAAACGAAATTGAATTTTTGCCTAATTATTCAATTTTAGATAATAGTTAGATAAACCGGGAAACAGATAAAGATATTTTTATGGAAATTTCAATCTACTGAAATTGAGCTTCACGTCAATGTCTTTTTCTCTTACCATTACATTAAAAACCATTTGACGTATGGATTTGCAAATGCAGTTTGTTAAGACTTGTTTTAATCGAAATACGAGGTATACTCGATATTCGTATAATTGGGACTTCATGTTTAGTAATTTAATTTTCTTAAAAATGACAGGGTTTCGTCGAAATTAGCATCACGCGGGAAACTCATTTATTTCCTGACTAGCTGAATACCCGTACTTCGTTACGGAGTACATTCATATTAATTCAACGGTCAGTGTATGCAATTAATGCCAATGAATGTATATAATAAATACAACGATCAATGAATGGAATTGATGTAAAAAAAAACAAAAAAAAATTATTTATAAAAAAGATTGTAACAGATAATTTTATAGACAAAATAATATAGAATAAAATATTCAAATTAAATCTAATAGAACATACTACTGAATATAGTACAGTTAGTATAGTACATTTGATAAACATTTCTTTTCACTGTATTTTAATATTTTTTTGGATGATGTCCAATCGCCTGCCGCATTAGCAAGGAAAAAACATTTTTTTTGTCTATTTCGTTATTATGCACGTGACGCAAAATTAGTTTAAAATATCACAAAAAGAAAAGAAACTACGTGATCAGCATCTAATAAATTAAATTCAAAAAATTAATATTTGGAAATTCACCAAAAATCAGAAAATTTAGGTAAAGATTCAAAAAAGATTTCATTTTAAAGGAATATTTATGATCTTTCTCGTCATATAAATTTTATAACCCTCAGATTATTATTTTAAATGCAAACTTTAAAAAATGTTACAAAAAAGCGTGAAAATTGAATTTAAAAAAACTAAGAAGAATTTTTCAAAAATCTTTCTTAGTACACCCTTACACTATAAGAAGAATCGCCACGCAAAATTTCAGCCCTTTAGGTCCAGCGGTTTGATCTGTGCGTCATTTGTCAGTCAGTCAGTCAGTTACGAAACTGTTTTATATGTATAGACTACTAAACGATATTAGGCAATATTTCTTTTACATTTCGGGCATAATTATTATAATAAAAAATGAATGCTTATAAAAAAACTCAAGTAAAAGTGACTCTCATATTCTTATAAAAATTAAACACTTCTTTTTGCATTTTACATCGTTACTTAAAAAATTTAATTTTGCTTAAGACCCAATGCTTTAGTTCCAATCTTTATAAACATTCTAAATCCATTAGCATGTTGTTTCCATAAATTGTAGCTTTCCTATGCCAAAATGTTTTTAATTCATACGGTTGCCATCATATGAAATTTATATCATGTTTATTTAAATATATTTTCCAACAAATGTACTGAATAATAATTGAATAAAACTGTGGAAAATCAATGCTTTTATATTTACATTCGAATCTGCAAAATTAAAATTAATTCCCATTAATACATTCAAAAGATTACATTAAAAATACTTTACATAATTTCCTCACGTTTATGTAGTTAATTTAGTAATATTGAAAAATTTATTAGTTTTGAATTTCCAAACCATTATAAAATTGCAAAGCGAATATTTAGAATAATAAGCCTCGGAGCGTTGAATTTGCTTTCAGACAGACGCACACACACACACACACACACACACACACACACACATATATATATATATATATATATATATATATAAAGTTTTCAGTTCGCAAGCGATAGAATCTGAAATAGCCCTCGGCGTGCTACTGTGTTTTTAAATAAAGATATAAAACTAAAAGGTTTTGTTTATGAACTTAGTAGTCGTAAATGATAAAATTTTCTTATGTTCTATGACAGAAAACAGTTCATAATTTCTTACGATTCCTGGTTCCTTGACGAAAGTTAATTAGATTTTTCCTTTGAAATGAGCTTTTAAAGTTTTGGCAGGCAAACATCAACAACTTTAATATTTCGTTTATTTATAACGTGAATGCTCTAAAATATTTTACAAAGGAATTTCTCCCCAATTAAATTGCGACCAAATCTCTCAGTGCCTACATTTATTGTTGAATTAATTTTACCCTTTAAACCTTCATCATTTCTAACACTGTTGCATATGTAACATTTTTAACTTTTATACTTTTTTTTCGTAAAATGTCCCGATGCGTATTTCTGGCCTGGGGGTTCAAATACGCCTGGTTAAAGGCATAATTTTAAAAAATGAAAAATATTTCTTACTGAGATTGAAATCTTTGAGGCTATGTAGAAGTTAAAGCCTTCACTTTCTGAAGTATTTCTTTCAGTACCCACAATTGTATCCAAACAAGCAACAACGAAAACACTAAACTGGTAAGCTTGAATTTGCTTGAAGAAAAAAAACGAGGCCAGTCACGACAATTATTTAGTTATTAAATTAATAGGAGACATAACCAAATTATGCGTCCAATTAATTATACATGTGTTACGCATGGCATGCATTATTTCCGCTTTGGACATTGGTTTCATAGGTTTATTAGGAGGGGCAATCAATGGTCCACAGTTTTATGAAACAGTTTTATGAAAACGACATAAATAAGAACGTTTACAAGATTTACTTTGCACTGACAAAAGAAAACATTGAAAGATATGTGAGATAAAGTAAAGTATTTTAACTTTCAGTTAGATATATTGATACATTTCGATACTATTCCTAATTTCTACATCCATCAACCACATTCTCCCACGGAAGCGTTTCCGCGTGCTATTATCTTCATTCCATGTAACTGTGGATAACTTCCCACATGCGTTGTTATCTAAATGCGCATTAATAGAGCAAAAGAAAGTGTGAGGTTAAAATCTTCACTTTAAATATTTAGGAGAATTTGTTCCACTGTCTCCAAACTGACCGATGACCCCTGCCCTGTGAAATACTCCATCAAGCAGCTATCGTTGTCCAAGATATACAAGAAAAAAATTGACAGATAATCTGTATTCCGTTTAAGAGGAGTTTTGCGGTGACTCTTGCTGTGAAAGATGGAAAAGTCTGATGTAAATGAGTCCAATGAATTGGGGTAGGACGTGCGATTTGATACCAGTTCCCATAGCGCTGGCATCTAATACGACTATGCGGCAGGCTTGTCTTGTTTCTATAAATATTTATAATACGTTTCTATAAGTATTCTATAATACATGACATTTTTCCATCTGCAAAGCAGCCTGTTATCAAAATGCAAAACAGCCTTGTATATTGAAAATTATCATGGAATATCTTTTATGGAAAATTGATACTTTTAAAATTATAGCCGTTAAAAATAGAAAGAAAATCTACTTTTCAACTTACTCTAGGAAATTTTAAGGAATTCGTGACTTTTTAGATCTTCTTTTCACTCAAAACACCAGCCGATAGAAACAAATCTTTGGCATTTACACCACGGGAGACCTTTTTTGATAATTTACCCTCCCGTCAATGGACAGGGTATACCACCGCGTAACAGATCTATCTCAGAGATCGCTCATGAAGCGTATAGAAATTATTCTCAATATCTTATATTTCGTATATAATACTCATATTTCAGGAATAAGTTCTAAAGGAATATGCTGTTCTTAGAATAAACGAAAGATGTTTAGACTTTTTTCAAACTGTAACTTGTTGATATTTTACAAAGTTGTATGAAAGCTTGAGTTTAGTTCAAAACATAATCTTGAAAAGAAAAATAGTGTTCGATAAGGGAACTTTCATTTACCGACTTTTTTGGGGAATTTTTTTATAGCGCGAATATTTTTTACAACATAAACATGGAAATTAATCTGCATATTAAAAAATGCAGATTTCTTTTAATTTTTATAAGAAACATTTCCTTTTCCACAATTTCTAAGCTGACATATTAGATTGTACGTCGCTACTTTTATCATTAAAATAAATTTGAACTAAAAAACAAATTCTCCATAGTTATTTTCCGTTTTCATTATTCTGGACTCTTACGGAAGAAAAATGCCTAAAGTCCTGTTCAAATAGAATCCGCCAGCGTCAGCGTAATTCTTTTTTAACCAATCATATGCAAATAATTGACCCATTTAATCAATCAGCACCAGCGGAATCTTTAACACTGACGCTGACGAATTCTATGTGAACAGGCCCTTTAACAACGAATCTATGATCAGTTCATCAAAATTATTCAAACAGCAAAAAGAATCCTCTAGAAACAGGTTATTTGTACTTACCCCAGTGTCGTTGCTGAGAAAAATAGGCAATAAACAAGGGCTGGATGCGCGATTACCAAGTTTTTGAGGAGGGAAATTTGAAACTGTTGAATCAAAAACTTTTAAAAGCATCTTTTAAAAAAGAGGATGTTTGTGTCTAATATTCAAACACTTTCACATTTCTAGCTGCTAAAACCAAACTTTATACAGTCATTCAAAGTGAAACTTCGTAATTTTACGTCCGCACTTGCTCTGATTCACTTTAAATCATTATAGGAATATTTTCTCGTTTATTATGTATCACATCAACCAATATTTAACCAAAAACATAAAAAATTATTAAATCTTCTGCTTCGCTATTCTGCACATTCCCTTAAGTATAATTTTAAACAGACGTAGTGCCGAGAGAAAATACTTTCAATATTTCCGAAACTGGTTTTCCTGTTTATAAAATAAATGCAAATCTAATACATTTTGATTATTAGATTAAGGAATGGAGGCAGAGGTTTCGGGGAAAAGAAAAGGACATGAAGTTGAAAGACATTATGAAGTTCACAATTTTGTAAATTTAATTTTCAAATGCGTGCAGCTTTTGGAGAGAAAGTTATCATCCAAGTTCCTGAGAAGAGAAGATTGAAGTAAAAAAAATCATTTCTTTAAAGCGTTGAAAATTATAAGTAAATTAAATATTTGAATATTTTCTAATACGTTCCGAATTCTTTTTATGCGTTTATACTTCTTCTGCTCGACTGGCAAGCTCTATCCATCGGAAGCTGTATCCGAAAATTACATTATGCAGTTTTCTTGTTTGTTAAGTTTTATTTTATCTTGTGTTTGAATTCTAAATGAGAATGGTAATTTATTCTTCAAAAATTTTATTCAAACAAACTATTCTTAAAAATCGTGAAGCACGTAATGGGATTTTCTATTGGTTTTATATAAAAAAAATTGTCACGCATTTTTCTGAAGGAAAAATAAATTGTTTCTGCATGTGTCGGAATTAAATTTGAGGTTATATTAATAAAATTAAATGTACGTTTCTGATAGAGACTTACGATTGTTACATCTGTTGTAATTTTAATATTTCCTGCTTATTCTTATTTTTTTTCTCAATACAATGGGCAGATGATTGTATAATCATGTTTCAATTACTAAAAATAAATACAATGATGCGATGTAATGATGTAAATACAATGATAAAGAAAACACAATACTATTGCAAATGATATTTTTTGCGTTTAAAAATGAATTGATATATTTTTAACATTTTTAAAAAGCTCTTTCTAAATTTCCCTAAGGGAAACAATCAAAAGAAAGAAAAAAGAGTTATATATAGGACCGAAAATTCTGCTGTTCCTCTTGTGCAGAAATTCGATCTGTTTTTCTGTTTTAGCTTTAAATAGCATGTTTATGTTTTTAGAATGCGTCATATTTCCTTTTCCTCTTAAAAAATAGAACGTACACAAAACAAAATCGTAAGGAATCGAAGCGTACTCTTTCATAATCGAAATAACACATTATTTGAAATTTTAAAATCCAAAAAAATCGTAATGTTTTCACATAAATCTCCTTCTAGGGGTTACTTATATTTTGAGTAAAGAATACACTTTAAATGTTTAATTCCAAGAAATATGCCACAAGAAAAATGCTCGCATTTTTGACATCATATGTTAAATGTTTTTCTTGAATCTATTGCATCATACTTAGTTTACTTTCCCGTAACATTTCTTGTCCATTTCCCCGGGTATCAAATGACACGTTTATGACAAACAGAAATAATCTCTATCAACATATATTCCGTAAACAAATTGTTCATGTATAATCCATTAGTTAATTAAGTACTTGTAACCTTGACCCTTGAAGTTTCTACAATGTACAATAACAAGATGGGATATACGGAATATCATTATTCAACATTTATTAACTCCTGAATTGAGGGAATTTTTTATCTAGTAACCGTATCTAGATGTTAAGGAATGATTATGCCATCATTCAGTCATGCTTTTACATCATTACTTGATAATAATTGCGTGTCTTTATCTACGTCACTGTTTCTGAATATATACACAATATATATATATATATATATATTCCCTGCTTATTCTCATTCATAATGGCTTTATGGAATATTAATTTAACAATTATTTAATGTATCTGTTTTTCTGTTTTAGCTTTAAATAGCATGTTTATGTTTTTAGAATGCGTCATATTTCCTTTTCCTCTTAAAAAATAGAACGTACACAAAACAAAATCGTAAGGAATCGAAGCGTACTCTTTCATAATCGAAATAACACATTATTTGAAATTTTAAAATCCAAAAAAATCGTAATGTTTTCACATAAATCTCCTTCTAGGGGTTACTTATATTTTGAGTAAAGAATACACTTTAAATGTTTAATTCCAAGAAATATGCCACAAGAAAAATGCTCGCATTTTTGACATCATATGTTAAATGTTTTTCTTGAATCTATTGCATCATACTTAGTTTACTTTCCCGTAACATTTCTTGTCCATTTCCCCGGGTATCAAATCACACGTTTATGACAAACAGAAATAATCTCTATCAACATATATTCCGTAAACAAATTGTTCATGTATAATCCATTAGTTAATTAAGTACTTGTAACCTTGACCCTTGAAGTTTCTACAATGTACAATAACAAGATGGGATATACGGAATATCATTATTCAACATTTATTAACTCCTGAATTGAGGGAATTTTTTATCTAGTAACCGTATCTAGATGTTAAGGAATGATTATGCCATCATTCAGTCATGCTTTTACATCATTACTTGATAATAATTGCGTGTCTTTATCTACGTCACTGTTTCTGAATATATACACAATATATATATATATATATATATATATATATATATATATATATATATATATATATATATATATATATATATATATATATTCCCTGCTTATTCTCATTCATAATGGCTTTATGGAATATTAATTTAACAATTATTTAATGTATTTAAAGTTAGTAAATGGGGGAATTGTATTTAATAATTATTATTTTAAAATTAAATTTTAATGAATGCGAGATAGACAAATAAGCACGATGAATCGTTTTCCACTTAACTCTGAAAAATGTATAAAAAGAGAAATTAAAATAGAAGTCTATTTTAAATCAGATAAAATTATAATGAGTTCTCGTAGTAAATTTTTCGCTTATGGACAAGTTGGACAATGAACATGCAGCATTAAATTGCAGTGGGATAATTCATAACTACTGATGTTAATAAAATAATTAAGACTGTACTCTAAAAACATCAATAGTTATTTAGTATATGAACGTATAATTCAATATTTATCTAAATATTTTGTTTTTCATGAACGGTGTTTATTTAGCTGTATCACCTATGTTGTTCTAAAAGAACATTCATTTTAATTTGAGGGGATATTTAAAAATAACATAATACACTACATTTTCCACGCTTCAAAGAAATTTTACCAGCATTTAATTTAATTAATGCTAAAACGTATTTAACATTATGGTAACAGAATAAAAAAGGCACTTATTTCTAAAAAAATAGCATAAATATAATTAGTGTGTTTACTGCTATGAATGGCTAAGTAAACAAAGACTTGCAAACAGCTACGAAACAAGTGAACTAGAGAAAACGTTCACGGTAATATTTGCTTTCAGTTTTTGGAAACGCCGTTTAGATAACTTTGATTGTAGCCATTACGCTATTACCTAACACTCATTTAACAAAAGCCATTTTCTCGATAGTAGAACATTTAAGTAGCGCAGCTAGAAACATCTCTCCGCTAGTAAAAATCTTTTACTTTGGTTTTTCTACGTGCTGTTGAGAAATCACTAACGGCGATTCAGTGGAAAGATAATAATCATTTTTGTTCCGCAAATACTTGATACTTGAGGCGAAAGGCCTTAAAATGTTATCTTCTAGATTTTGTTCTTCCTGAATTATATCACTTTTCCTAAATATGTTTTTTTATGAGATATAATGGTTTCTTTCCTTTTTTTAAAGTTATCCTTAAACCTGACTTATGCTTTGTATGTGAGATGAACGATAATTTAAAAATTGCTAATAAGATTTGGCTTAAAATTTTCGAGTAAATGCTGTGCTAGGATTTTTCTAATTTTTTTTGTAAAATTTTATAATTTTCCTAAGTCAAGAGCAAAATTGGCATGTGTAATAAAGATGATAATTAACAAATATGATAGCTATTAGAATAAATAGCAACTGAAATTATATTTTAAGAAACTTAGTCAGGTATGTTTTGAAGCATGCCGAACTTAATAATTTCAATATATAAACCACATTTACGTGAAGCTTTCTTGCCAAATTGGATATCCCTTAGGCAACAAATGCATCACCCTTAACCAATATTTCTCAATATTTTCAAATATGCCGACTTTTATAGAATTGATTTTTGTAATATATATAATACCGTGATAGAATTTAGAAAAAAAACCCTTCTTTTCTAATAAACATTTTTAAGGTATTTTATTTTGCCTTTACTCACTTTTTTGCAGCAACTCATGCAAAATGTTTCGCAATGTCTCGTGTTATTCTCTCTCAGACTAAGAAAGACTTTTTAGGATAAGTTCAAACTAGATATGCGACATCGATAACAAAACATCGATGTTTTGAAACATCGCCCAAAAACCATCGATGTTTTAAAACATCGATGTTTTAGAAAACCCATTTTTTAAAACTGGTTTAGTAATCTCTAACATTAATGTTACTTCGGTTAGTCGTGGGGGGGATTTAAATTTACTTTCTGATTGGGCTAACACAAATGACAAAAACTTGGTTGCTTTTGCCTTGGGCTACATTGATGACTCAAAATTCTTGTTGTAAATATCGCCATGTTTTGCCTTCAAATGTCCAGATAAATTCGTGGTATTGTCAGAAGTTTTGAGGGACTTAAGGCAAATATTGCATTTCGCCAATTTGTCAGAGGTTTTGCAAAAATATTTCCAAATGGTACTTTTGGGAGTCATCTGACTAATAATATTAAAGTCAACTTACATAAAACCAGAACAAAACAAAAACTTAAATTGCTGCTCTCGTGTATATACTATTCGTAAAATAAAACCCCGTGGAAGGTTCTGGAGTGTCAAGAACATTCTAATCGCTCTGATTGGTTCATTGGTTGTTGATTGCCATTTGTCTGTTTGCTAAGGAAGCGTTCCCCCTTTTGTATTCGTCCTTTTCAGAATTCAGACTTACATTTATCGTGTGAAAACTATGCTACGTGGTAATTTTTTTATTATGGTACTTTTTCATTAAAAAACATCGAGCACAAAACATCGATGTTAAAAAAACATCGGATTCAATAAATCGATGTTTTGAAAACATCGACATCGATGTCGCATCCCTAGTTCAAACTCATAGCTAAATAGAATTTTTAGGCAACACTCGCGTAGAAAAATGAGTGGATGAAAATTAATTTTCGTACGCAGATGGTATGAACACAAGATTAACATCGACAAAACAATGATCATCCGCACAAGATCTAGGTCATCATGTAAGCGAGTTTTAGGATTTAGAAATCTGAATGAAAGTGAGTTGTGTGGTCTTCAGAACAGAGCCCTATGATGCCAGTAAATTGTAAACTTGAAACTTAAGGTACGGTTTATTTTTTTTCTCTGAATTTTTTCCTTATACCATTATAGTCTTGCAATAGTTGAAGCAATAAGTTAACATTAAAAGTTTAACTTTACAGCAGCCTCCAAAAGAAGGAGATTTATATTTGCATGTCCTTGAAATTTAAAAATTATTTTCATGCATCATACCTTAAAACATTAGAAATTTTAGATGTGTTTACTTAGACATGATTGAGATTTTTTTCTGTCCCACCAAATGTCTTATTTACACCCCAAAATCATTTGGCAACAAGACGGTACATCTCCTCATTGGAGTATGATTGTAGGAGACTTTTTAAATGAGGAATCTCCAAACAGGTGGATTGGTCGAGATGGTCGCATCCAATGGCCGCCTCGATCTCCAGACATTACACCTCTTGACTTTTTTTCTTTGAGGATTTGTCAAAGACAAAGTTTATTCAAGAAAAGTGGACAGTCTTAAAGAACTCATAAAAAGCATGTTTGCTGCAATTTCATATGTTGCGGAATCCATTTTGGAACGCAGATGGGCTGAAATGGATTACCGACTGCATAGTCTCTATACTAAAAAAACTATACTTAAAAAAACTCTAATATATAAGGTAACACGTATTTGAATTTCTAGTTACCACCATGAGTACTTTTTTTATATAAATATTTAAAGTGTGTCAAGGGTTTTTGAGACACCCTGTATAACTGGTAAAACTGTATAATGCTCCCATAATATATAAGCCAAAAAATTCCCGATTGGGAATGGGCGTGTTTCGAAAACGCAAGTTCCTGCCACTTTAAAGATAAAAAAAAGATACATCATCCGATAATATATTACAAAGTTGTACAAGCTAATTAGGTTGACGAACAATAAGATTTTCATTATAGAGCAGAATAAGTAATTATATTGCCAATATTTTTATATGGTTTTTTGCAGGTTAACCAAAATATAATTTTTAGTTTTAGGGAAGAAAGAATAAATATTCAGAAAGTATTTCTAGTTAAGATTTAATAAGTTAATCAAGAATTATTTTTCTTTGTAGAACAAAATAATTACATATACGGGCAAGATTTCTTGTTAAGGAATTTTGGAGATTTGCAAATTAAAATGTGCGCTAATTCTAAATGTACAATAATTCAATTTGTCCCCTGTCTATAGATATGAATTGCGCAACGTATTAACATTTTAATTTAGAAAACTGTTTAGAGCCGGCAGGGCTTCCTACGTTGTGGCATTTTTACGGGTTGGACCCATGTTACTTCCAGGACGACAAAGCCAGCTGTCATTTTGCGAGGTCCAAAATGGATTGGTTTGGTGACAATGGGGTTAAACGAATAGACTGGCCTGGCCCGAACCGAATAGAGCCCAGACCTGAACTCTATCGGCAACCTCTGGGACGAGTTGGATGAACGAATTAAGCGGAGCAACAACCGTCCAAAATCGGTGAAAGAACTTGCATGTCTTCTCCAAGCCGTGTGGAAGAGAATACCACTAGCCGTCATACAAGGACTTGTGGAAAGCATGGCTCAGAGAATTGGGGCTGTAACTGCCTCTCGTGGAGGCTCTACCAACTATTGAATATGAATAAATTTAATTTTTCTGTCCTATCACAGGTGTCCAAATATTTATTCGTAGATAGTGTACAGATATATTGCATTTGAATGTATTAGCCTCATAGCAGTATAAATTACAAAACTTTAACCGTCCCGGCGTTAGCCATACGGAGTTTTCCCTGAAGACGGGCCGTCCCGATACAATCCCTCATTCCAAGACCCGCAGGATCGGAAATTTGGACCAAAACATGACAAGAAAAAGCCAAACAGTAAACCAGAAAAAAAGCGAAAAATAAAACCAAACTGCGGGCCTCAAAACAAAAATAAAACACTACGCTAAACAATAACCTTAATTAGGATTTTAAATTCTGAATTTACAAATACTAGTTGCATTTCCTGTGCTCCGTTCAAGCTTCGTCCTTATTTAATTACTAAATAGTTCTCTATTAGAACTTTTAGATTACAGCTACATATATTTTACTCAAGTTTAGGCAACTATACATACAATTGCAACTGCATATACTTAAAATTACAGTAGTTATTTAATTATATAACTCATTAAACAATATTAATTCACATATAGCACCCCTATATGATGCAAAATAAAAACGCCAAATATACTTATATAGACAATATTAATATACCATATTAATACGCATAGATAAATATTACACATTCAAGCATAAACAGATACTAAACATTTACAATTCAAGCATTTCACATACTAATCAAATACTAATTTATAGTAAATTTTCTTTTTTTTTATCACCTACTTTCACACACAATCCTGAGCTGGCTCAGATGCTTGAGCATGCCAGTTGAGTGCGATAGTGCGGCGCCACCATTCTTCACATCAATACACATTATTTCAACTGTATATTCATAAAATTGACTTCATTTAGTCATCCGTACTCATTACGTATTAAGCAAAAAATATTATATTCAATTTATAAACACTATTATTCACCATATTAAAACTGATATAATTTCATTAAATAGTCATACAGTTTTAGCCACTAATATTATAGATTGTAAACATCTACTTTAATATTTTGCTTTACCCTCAAACCAGCGCCGCACACTACAACAAATTCCTGGCTGCTTATTGAAGGTCAAGCAGTCATGCATGCACGACTTGTAATACACATGTAAATTTCGGCTCACAGAGCCTACAACTATAATCGGATTGCATTAGCCAACTCCAAGTGTTAAAAGTTCGTTTATGTAAGTACCATAATCATTCGCTTTTCACCCTCTTTTATCTCTCTTTTATTATTTTTTACTTAATTCGTTATTACTATTCATAACTTGTTACGCAGTGTTACACTATTAATGCGTCATATGTTCACTAACTGTTATAACCTTCAGCTGTATAGCAGTGAATTCTTTAAATCCAACATAATTCTGAATTACATTTGTTTATCCATTCTAAATGGACTTTATTTTATGTACCATTAATTATTTTCACTGCATAAATAACCTTTAGCTAAACTGCTACCTTTAATTTTTATTAAACATCAACCGCACAACTATTTAGTGTTTTTTTTAACATTTAAATTCATAGTATTTTTATATTTTTTAACTTCAACCTCATATTATCCGAACCGTAATATTATTTCATTTGCAAATTTTTAATTCACTTAACACCTGACTAGGTTAAACTATGTAACAACACATAAATACATTTGCTGATACGCATGAAAGCATTCACTAGAACATAAATTCAATTTATATTATAATAATACGACAACTACAATTCCATATTGTTTTAAATAGTATAATCACAATTTTTCAAACTAATTATTTAATTATTCGTTTAATTCAATTTATACTTTATACTTAACAGTCATTACTTAATATTTATTAACGTAATGTCATACACTTTTTGTCAAGTATAATCAGCTATTTTTTTATATATTTTACTAAAGACACTGTCAACAACACAATTATTCTACACATAGATGCACAAATAGGAACTTTAAACCAATAATACATGATTTTAATAATTTATTCTTGTAAATCCATACAGTAACAGCAATACACAATACATTTTATGTTTCCATTTAATGTTATATGTAAGCCTAATGTTATTCATCTAATGAGACCACATAATATTTTGCAAAAAGCAAACACTATATTCAACATAATTTATACATTTATATATTTCATTTAAATTGCGTATTACTTTTAAAAAACATTATTTAAAATTCTTAAACCTAAAGTCATAGATATTCTGGCAAAAATAATCCATCGTACACTTAAAAAATACAAAACTTTGCATTACAAACACATTACAGAGACTTGTACTGACACATTCTATATGTATAAATAAATATATATATATATATATATATATATATTTTAACTGTTTATATTTAATTATTCATTCATTAATTAACTTATTAACCGTTGAAAACATTATCATGCCTAACTTTTTTTTCTTTTGTTAAGTCAAATATTTACTCACTTAATTTACGTTATTTTATCAGCTGCCTGAAGCCAGCAACGAACCGAGGACCGATCCGACCGCAGTCCAGCACTAACGCACCGTGCCAACGATCGGCACGATCATACATCTTCTAAATCATTAAATGCTGAATTTTAAGTATCTATTTCAATATTTTCATTAAACTATTTTATGATTATAAAAGCAGCTTGATAGCAGTATATTTTTCCTTTCTACCTATTTTTGCATATATTCATTTTAAACAACAATACCTAAGTTCTGTCTTAATTTTTCCATTGTAATTCGTGGCAAGTGCGTGACAATCTATTTCCAGCTCCATAAATAATTTTTCATGCTAAATTACAAAAACGCATTTTCTTGTAGCTGTAATATAGCTACCCATAATGCATAAACTTCATAAAATTTAGTTTGCATCCAACTAATATCTTCCTGTATTGGAAAAATTTTAATTTAGTGTATGTAATGGGGAATAAAAAATGAATCACTTACGGAAACACAATGAAGAAATAACTAAGAAAACCGTACGTATAAAAAAAACAGCTCTAATATTTATCTATGCTTATTAGTATGGTATATTAATATTGTCTATATAAGTGTATTTGGCGTATTTATTTATGAAATTTCTTATATCTAGGTTTACGCAATTTCGTACCTATTACGCACTTTGATAAATTGTTTACTTTTTGAGTAGCTTTCCTTCAGGCACCTCCACTCCACAAGTTAAATTCACATGCTAGGGTCAGATGAGAAATTAACACTGGGAAAATATGTCCACATCTGCAGATTAAATATTCTGTAGTTGCAAATAAATTGATTTAAAATTCCGGATAATCTGTTTAATTCGTTGCTTTCCGAACCTTTTTTTGAATAAATGTAAAAATCTGAGTGTTTGTTTTCCCAATTTAAGTTATGTAGATAAATAATTTGGTTATTTTCAGACAAATGTAAAAGATATGACTATTATCTAGATTCATTATTAGAAATAATAAAGAATCGCTGTAGATTATAACATTATAGGGAACCTCGTTCAATAAAAATAGAATTCAGGTGATAATATTAATCTATCAGAATTAAAAGTAATTTAAATGATTTTTTTGTACATAGCTACACTATAATTTCCTGTGTTTGCATTTCATTGAACCAAAGAGGGCTAAAATAATCCTTTTGAAACACTATTTGAAAATTTATGTTTTTTTACAAAAAAAAAAGAATTAATCCTGTTATTCTCTCTAAATCCTGAACAACAAATGGCATTTAATTTAAAGACAAAAATCTACAAAATTCAAAAAATCTTTTTTTTGATGGAGAATTTTTGAATATTCTTGAAATAAAAATTGTTAATAAATTTATTACTCAATAACCTAAGGAAAATAGAAACGTATCTTAAGTTATAAAAAAATGTTTTAACGAACAACTTGCTTTTTTTAAGGGAATAATATTCGAAACTTTTCGATTGTGGAACAAAATCGGAAAATAATAGTTATTTAAATATATATTTTATTTCTCATTTCGATATAAATTAGATTTTTTTTCTAAATAAAAAAGAGCGAATGAAATGAAATTATATGTAATTACAGAATTCGAATTTAGTATCTAAACAAAACATGAACATAAAAAAAAAGAATTCCATATTTAATTATCGTCGAATATGCCTCATATATGAATACAATATTCATAATTATTAAATAAAGATAAAGAAAATTGTTTTCTTTTCAACAATCACAAATTTCACGACAAAGGGATCACCAGTTTTTCATTATGAAATGTAATTAAATATTTGCTTGGATAACTTTGGGGAAATAATTTGAAATTGTTTTAATTAATCTATAAACTTTTAGTAAGGGAAGGAAGGGGAGGAATGAGCAAATTTGTATTTGTTATATTGGATAGCAGAAAAAAAATTTTTTTGAGCAAAAACACGTTTCATTTTTGGAATTAAATTATCTTTTTAGGTGCTTTATAGAAATGATGATGAATTTTTTTTCTTAACTGATTTTTTTTTTAAATTTGTAAATAACGTATATTTATTAGCTCAAATATGTTCTAAAGAAATTCTCATTAGACAGTAATGGGCGTTGTAAAAATTTTCCCATATTTAAATACAAATATATGAAATTGATTTATAAAATATTTTAGTTTTAAATTCTGAGACTTAAAGCAAAATAATGACTTCTATGTATCATTTTCCTGATGATACAGAGATTTATCATGATCCGAGGAGGATTTCAATTAATGATACATAGATTACATTAATTGAAAACCTCCTCGGAAAATAAAGGAATAATCAATTAAGTACCACATTTAAAGAAATTATAACCTATAAAATCTATTTACTGTTTTCTTAGCAATATTTGAAAGCTTTGAATTTATCATACTCTGAAGTTTTCCTGCTTAAACATTTACCATAAAGCCCTATTGAATGACATACTGGCATTTTCATATCACTGCGGTGTTGTTGCTAACACTTCATGGCCGGAAGTTCCAGCCAGGTACATATAGGTTTTTCGGGCTGGGGAGTGCAGCTCCTGTTTACACTAGCACCACAAGGGTCAGAGTGTACTTGGTTAGGAGCCACTTCAATTTTGATACAGCCCACATCTGAGGGGTCGTACCTTCTCCCATCCTCTCATTTCAAGGAAGAAATTTCCGGTCTATGGATTTAACATGCCCATATCCGATCTCGACCCGATGTTATTTAATGGTGCTTGTCGAGATTCGAACCAAGCACCGTCTACGTCAAAAGCCGATGCTGTACCACTAGACTACCTCGGGGCTTCATCACACTGTGATATCACGTAGAGAATGAATAGAATTGAATATAGTTTTACCCTCGATTGAAAGGCAACAGAAACTCTTTCTTTTAAATAATAGAAGAAGTTCAGATAGCATACATAATGTAATACTTCTTTTATTTCACTATAATCATCCTATTTTAAATATATATATATATATATATATATATATATATATAATATCTACTGGAAAATACATAAATGAATCACGCACAGAAACAAATTCAGAAAATAATTATTGTGAAAACATACTCATAAAAGTCAGCCATTAACTTGATTTTTATTTCTACGTTTATGTAAGCATTTAGAAGTTACGTATATAGTTAAATACTTTAGAAAGCTGGCCTCCTATTTCCTTCGTGTTGAAAGGTAGCTAAATTTTCTATCCTTTCAATAAGCGATAAAAAAATCGCATCTTTTTAAATTCTTCAAGAGACATTGGACGAATGGCGATATAAACGTATATCATTACTGTGTGACATCAGAATGTAAACCCCTGTGTTGCTACTTCTTTCATAAAGTCGTGAAATAAATCCCTGTCACTTTGATAGTCGCCGATTCCGCCTTGTTGAAATCGGAATATTTTAATCTTCCAAGTTTTGAAATAATGATGAAAGTATCGTACCTCTCACGGATCGGTGAACTTTCCCGGGTGGTGAAAAGATCCGGATCTCATTCAAATGTCTTCAGACTCAAATTTTTCTAACTTGCGAAGATTTGTTGAAATGGGATGACACAAAGAAGCTAAAGGAAAAGACAGCTAATCGCCTCTGAGCTAAATTGCCCTTACTCCCCCAGGGAATGGAATGCGAGTGGAACAAAAAGAGAAAGGGGGGGGGGAGGGATTCCTGCTACAGCAGCAATCTTTGAATGCTTCAAATTCTTTCAGTTTCCGCATCTGTGGAGGGGGGAGGGCGTGGGTGTCTATCTTAACCTATCGTTTACGAAACTTTCTCATACTTAGGCCTCCATTGAGTTCATCAATATCATAATCTGGGCATAAGAGGGAATTTTTTAAATAATTATATCATAGGCATTATTTTGAAAGGTTGGAAATGTAATATTAACCTTCCAGCAGTCGCGATCTCTATTCCAACGTGAAAGGTTGCGTATTTCCCAGATACATTATTGTAAAAGTTTTTGTAAAAGTTTTTAAAGTTTGTAAAAGTTTGTAAAAGTTTTTAAGGTGACGTTCGCTACCCATTTTTTAAAATCATTTTTATATGATTTTTCGGTCTTTTATGGTAAAATAGCACTTAAAAATTTAAAAAGTAACAAAAATTTACCTGTAAATGCCATACTTTTTTATAAATTGGTCAATTTGAAGTAATTTTTAATGAAATGTAGCTAAAACGCCTATCACTCTGCACAAAATTCTAGTGCTACTACTTTAATTTCCTTCTCACACATGATACATATGACAGTTATCTTCAAAATGACCCACAATCTAAGAGAAATTTTAAAATGCAAAAATAATACACACAATTTTATGTTCCAGTATGGAAATATTTTCCGATTCGTCCTTCCTTTCCTTCTAAAAACAGTCCCAAATTAAAAAAACAAACTATTTATTATATATCAATTATTCTGCGTGATTTCATTAACAATAGTATCTAAAACATTTCCTGAAAATTTTAGCAAATTATATACATTATTATTGGAAATATCATGATAACGGTAGAGATTTGTGCTAAAAAAATAATTCTGAGAAAAATGCATTTACAGTTGTTTGTCCCTTCAATTTTGTATCCGAGGAGGTTTTTAAATAGCTATAACTCTGCTTCTAATTGATGTAGAATGAAAATCAAAACGGTTTTGAAAATTACACGATTCTTGCAAAAAATGAAATTGACCAAAATAGTCAAAAAATGACATTTTTAACGTAGGCAGTCACCTTAAGAGTTTAATTAGTGAAATTTTGGGGTAATTTGTTAAGAGCTTATAAGTACGCTTTATTTAAAAAAATGGTATTTAAATTACCTTTATTTAAAGAAACAGAAACAATATAAATATAAATCATGAAAACAATGTAAAATGACCAAAGAATTGTTGAAATGACGTGAAAATAGAATAAATGAAATTGTGGATAACCCTACTGAACTATTTACATTTTTAATATAAAAGTATAAACATAATATAAAAGAAAAATAATTTAAACTTAGATATAAAAAGGAAGAAATTAGACTTTATAGTAATTGAGTCGCAACGTTGCAGTCTGGGCAAATTTCTTGTAAATGTCACAGCTGAACCTCCTGATCCTAGTGTGCTTGTCCTTTTGGCAGGGCTTGCATCTTTTTTCTCCCGACGTCACTTCTTCCACTTTTTCAACGTCTAGTTCTGCTTTTCTTTTCAACACTCTAATTTTTATCTCGCTTTGCAGAGAGGTGGGTGCTCTTCGGTCAACATTTTCTTTCACAGGGGTACATTGAAAGCAATTAGATGCAAAAATTACATCCACAATGTTTAATAATAAAACAATAGAGGTTTCTTATAAAAAAACAGATATAACGAAAACCTACACGAATAGTCGCGCGTATATCTAAAATACAAATGGCGGATATGCGGCCCCCTATTAACGCCTCAAAATTCAGACGATGACTGAAAGTAGGTCAAAGTGAACACGTAGAATAAGTGTTGGCGTTCGTAGCGCTATCTGGCCTAAATATATATAAATCCGAATCCAAATCGAGTGTATCTCCCACATACGCGCGACTGCTGGAAGGTTAAGGGAGAAAGGGTGCAGATCTCACGAAAATGAAAACCTAGGTTCGATACCGGAAAAATGAGAACGATTTAAAAATAGATTCTTTTCTCTTATACGCATAGCTTTTGACTGAACTAGTAAATGCTGAGATAAGTTTTACTGTAAACTTTGTGACCTCTAAGATTATATTTTGTGCTCCGAAATTGCAAAATTAGCTGAAAGTTTGTGAATCATAAGAGCTGTCAATTTCAGAATGTAAATCAGACGAGCTGTGTTGAAAAGAAAATTCATAAGTTTTCACTAAAATAAGTAAACTCGATAATTTGATTAATTTATCCCCGTGTAAAGAATAGAGATTGGTAATGAGTATCTACCGATACCTGAAGAATGAGAACGATTTAAAAAGATTATTTTCTCTTATACACATAGCTTTTGACTGAACTACTAAACGCTGAGATAAGTTTTACTGTAAACTTTGTGACCTCTAAAATTATATTATGTGCTCCAAAATTGCAAAATTAGTTGAAGATTTGTGAATCATGACAGCTTTCAATTTCAAAATGTAAATCACACGAGCTGTGTCGAAAAGGAAATTGATAATAAGTTTTCTCTAAAAATTAGTAAACTCGATAATTTAATTAATTTATTCCTGTATAAATAATAAATATTGGTAATGAGTATCTACCAATTCCTGAAGAATGAGAACTGCAGGGTTTTAATTACCTTAAAACAATGGATGCATGCATGGGTTGGAACAAGCAAGGAAGACAAAGCATTGACCATAAACATACATTTATTTGATAATGCACAAATTTCAATTAAATTGTCATAGCTATTAATATAACAATCCGTTTCATATTAACAATTTTAACATTGAGAACCCAGAAGCAGAGGCAAAATATATTGTCAAAGATGATTTTTAGAGTCTATTGGGGAGGCACTTACGATAGCTGATGTATGCAGTGATGATTGTAGCATCGGCGACCGGGACCCAGAATCATCTCCAGTATAGTAACACCTTAGCGTGATATTCACACTTCTCCAAAACTCTGGGGCAGACGAGAGTCTCTAACATCTAACTCTGAGGAACCAAGTCTGAGATCCGTCTCATTCTTCTCCAATTCCTTCCGTCCTTAGCGGAGCTGTTGTCCGTTTACAGGGGGTCTATTCTGGCCCGCCCCTCACTATCATTGGGCAGTGGGCTGTTTTTCTTTCAGTGGTTCCTGCCCCAATTGGTTCTTTATTAAACCGCCTCCGTCGCCTCTGTCCATAGTCTATGAAGTAACTCCCCCACCATAATTTTATGTTGCAAAATAACTTTCACCCTTCTCATCTGACGTTTTTACTATGGGCCATAAAATAACGACCATCCATCTTGTAAAATTTAGACTTTAGATCGCTATTACTGGCCACACCGACAGCTATTCTTCTATTTTTTATTGGTTTACAAGCCTCTATTTACTCCTGCCTCTGCATCCTTTATAATACATTCGTTATTGGCCACACACCGTGGGGAATTATACCATTTCACTTCTACATCACACTCCACCACTATGGAAAAAAAATTTAATTTTTTCTTTTATAGTCGACTCATGTCCCTGTTCACAGTAGCTGAAAATAAACATTTTAGAGCATACATGACAGTGCAAGTGTGCCTCCACGCATCACAATATTAAATTAAATCTTAGCCAAAACGACAAACCAAACTAATTTTGAATTTTGAATGAGACTTCGAATTCTATATACATATTATATGCAATTTCTTTACCATACACAAGTTTTACTGTACATAAAAAAAAAATCAAATAATTAGCACATTTGTGGTTCTGTAAATATACTGAGTATAATACATTGGAAATTTCAACAGGAATGAGTATATTACAAATTTGTCTTACTCATTATATTCAACAAACTTCCCTGCTCTTTATTAGAGATACCATTACAAACTTAGAACCACATAATTTCTCATCTTATCTGCATCATTTTCATTGAATTAATTATATCTTGAAATTACATCTTAGTTATTTATCTCACATGTTCACGTGCGTTAACTCTTAGCAACACTATCATAATATAAAACAAACATAGAATACTACACAATAAGTTTGTGATCTCTAAAATTATATTTTGTACTTCGAAATTGCAAAATTAGCTGAAAATTTGTGAATCATTAGAGCTGTCAATTTCAGAATGTAAATCGCACGAGCTGTGTTGAAATGTAAAATGATAATAAGTTTTCACCAAAATTTGTACACTCAATAATTTCATTAATTTATTCCTGTATAAAGAATACAGATTGGTAATGAGTATCTAATATGAAAAATATTCAGTTCGATTATTTTCCTTTCAAGTATACTTAATGCAGATAAAAATAAGCAATTAGATGAAGCAAAAGAATCACGAAAAATTTAAATTATGAAAAATAGTACATCGTAAAAGTCCATTACAAACCCAATTTGTTTAAATGCAGTAATATGAAGGAATTTTCGGCAAACTTTAATATTTTAGGATTTCATAAAATTAACACATTTTTAATAAAATAAAATCAAGTTTAATTATATCCGGAATTCAATTGTATGAGGATTTCGTTATTTTAGGGTGATTCAAATATATAACATTTAATGTTTGAAGTTGTTCTTATCTGGAAAAAAAAAACCTCACGAGAAATATGAACAATGTTTCATCGTTATTTTTAAGTTATACAGCTTAAAATATCTGAAGTTTCAAGGAGACACATGTATTAATGCAGACAACATTTTTCATTACTATTAATTTAGTTCTATCACAGATGGTAACATTCTTGAAAATATTCAGTTCATTCAGCAGAATAACGAAACTTGAATATTGAGGTAGTGAAAATTTAAAAATTGATAATTGCAGTTTTCGTTTATGAAAGTTTAACATTTCAATTCTAAAATGCGTGAAACGTCTTTTCTTGGTAATTTATGATATTTTGTACTTTAAACGCCATTTAATTAATTAAATTTGTGCAGTGTAATTTTTTTAATGTACTATTTGATATTTTCGCTCCTCCTTGTGTTAATTCTATCACATTTCATGGTTGGCTTTTTTTTTCTTTGGTCCATAATGAAGATAGATGCCAGATTGAGTTTTCAAAATGTGGAGCAGGGAAGCGTTATTAGGTAACGAGAATGAGACAATTTACGGTGTGATTTGGCACAGAATAAGAATCTCGGTTAGTTTAGATTTCGCTGAGATGAAAACTATGGAAGCGTTACAATTAACAACTGGATGTAAAGAATCTTCTTTGTGCTTCAACTGAGTAATTAATAAACTAATTGTTGAACAAGTAAAATATTGAGATTTTATGTGTTAGTATTTATTCATTTTAGGATAACTCTAGAGGTGATATTAAATAATTTTTTTTAGGATGCATTGGGAAGCTAAATCATTTCCAGCTCAGGCCGTGTTCAACTAAATTGTGTGGGAGAAAATGGCATTTTTAGAGCGGTTGATTGATGATACAAATGGTTTACTAACACTAATGGTTCACCTAAATTTTTCTTTTTAGTAGTAAATAGTTACCTTTCCTGTAAACCAGGGATGGACAGTTGTTTTTGCTCGGGGGCCCGCTTTGTGGAAGCGGAGGATAGTGGTGGGCCGCGCTTTTAAAAATTATTGTATTTATTAGTTAACTTTGCATATCAGAAAATGTATAAATTTTACCATAAAAATCAATAAATATAAATTAAATAAAATATTGGCAGTTTTTCTGGCTATCTTGGAGTTTTTGGATGTCTTTGGTAGTTTTTCAGGCTGTCCAAATTTTTCTGGCTGTCTTGGCGAACCACAAAAAAATATGTAGCGGGCCATAGTTTGCCCACCCCTGCCCTAAACGATCCTTTCCTCTTAAGTTAATACGTTAAAATCATGCAAATATCCTATATCCTATTTATTGCATATATTATAGTTACTTATCAAGTTGCAAGGACTCGGAGATCTAATAGAAAAATTATAAAATGCTGTAATTTCGAGTTTAAAAAAAACGAGATTGAAAGCTCAAATTTTCTCTCACGCCATTTTCAGAAGTTTGTAAAAAATCAATGGCATTTTTTTTCAACTGATATATTTAAATTTAAAAAAATACATTTATTCTCCTGTCAACGAACGATTCCGTAAATTATAATTAAGATTTATATAATGAGAAAAAAGGTTTTATGTTCAAATGTGATAATTTTTCTAGTCGAAACAAATTATTTGAATGTCTTAAATAAATTTATAATAACTAAAATTAAATATTGCGTAACTGTGATCAGGTATGACATTTATAAATATTAATCACATCGGGAGAGCAAACTGCATTAAACTTTTCCATCTAGTTACTTTTGGCTAATTACATTAAACGTAAATTCAACTACTGCGACAAAAAACAGTTTAAAATTTTTCTTTGCAAATTTAGAGCAAGAAAATGATTTCATTAATTATAACTCTCCAGGAAAATCTCGATGATTAAGTTTAATATTCGAAAAGTACTGCAAAAATGTTTTTAAAGTAAATTAGTATGTTTGTAATTATACTAAAATAGCTTATTTGAAATACATGCGACTGTGTTATTTATTTTTTTCAAGCAAAAACTCTATAAGTAGAATTATAATTATAATCTCCTCCATCTCTGGGCCTTCCACTCATGTTTGCTACAACACGTTGCTTTTAAAAATCCTCTTTTAATTAAAATTTCCCCGAGGTTTTTAAAAAAAGTCGGTGCTTTTAAAAAATCAAAAATGATCATTTCAGCGTAGCTGTGTTAATAACGCTTTAAAAGTTGTGATATACTTTTAACGTCTTATGCGAAAAGTAGCTTTTTTTTTTTCCAGTGAGAATAATTGTTTCATAAATCTTCACTGTAACTGAGTTCATTTCTGGAAAAACGTAACCAAAAAGTTGAGAAAAAATTTAAGTAGGAATGCAAAATTTCTTGTAATGGTGAAAGAGCTTTTCAGTTGATACATTTTTTATTTCTTCCAGAGTACTTATTCTGATTTGAAGACAAAAAAAATGCTGCATTTTGCACACAAAATTATGTTAAATAAACATTTCTTAATGCAAAGTAAAAACAATATTTTGTTCAAAATAACTATTTCTTAAGTCTTTAAAAGTATGCATAAAATATACAGTTTGATAAAAAATTTAAGAACAGCTTGCGTTGGGATGTTTTCTACAAGAAAACATGTGATATAAAGACTCTTACAGCTTTTTAATATTTTTTAAGCCTGAGGGATCACATAGTTACTAATTATTAGCCTGATATGTTGATGAATAATTTTTATCGCGTAATATAATATAGCTTTGATTATCTAATGATTCCCTTTAATGCAGTTTTAAATTTTTTCTTTTCAAATTTAGTATTATGAACTCAGCATAGCAAAACTTTTGTCTGAAAGAAATTGGTGTATTTCCAGACTATTACATGATAAGCAGAAAAACATATATTTGTTAAAGATATTAGGATTGGAATCACGTATGGAATTAACCATAATTCTATTCTTAAAGTTTAAATTATGAATCCAGCTTTCATAAATTTTAATTTTTTCTGTTATAAAAAAAACATTATACTTTGTTTCCTTGAAGTCCTTTTTTTACAATTTTCATAATTTCAATTCAAATTATGTAGTATGCATGTGTTTTCAAAAATTAAGTTAAAATAGTGTATCAACACTTATAGTTTTGTTATAATTTAATTTGTACTTTTGTTATAATTAATTGTATAGTTTAATTTTTAAAATATTTTTCCCACAGTAATCATATAAATTTCTAATATTATTATATACTGTACAAAATATGACACTATGTATTTTTCATTTGTAATTTGATAGTTCTTTAAATCCTCTGTTTGAGAAAGAGGAGAGATCGTATTCAAGTATATGAGTAATATACCCTCCCAACTTGCAATATGCCAGTGATATCACGTGTGATGTGCTTAAAAGCATTAATTGATATAACATTTGATTTGAAAAGCATTGAGATGTCATTTATTGCCTTTCTTCACCTCCAGTGATTGAAAGGTTCGTGACATGTACTTTCCATTAATGTATTTATTTCGAAATGAGACACTCTTAAGATATCCGTATCAATGAGTTAAAAAAATGTTACTGTTTATCAGAATAACTTCAATAGAGTTTAATTATGTAAAAGTCAAGATGCGTAGATTGTGGCTCAACTTTCACTGACTTAAAGAAATTTCCATATATTATTACAGGTTTTCCCACAAAGTTGCATGTGTAGTCTTAAATTAAAAAAAAGTACCAAGTTTCGTTCTTTTATTTATGATTTCAATCAGTTGATCTCATTAGAGAATACAGTTTCCTACTAAACCATTAGTTCAAAATTATATGTTCAATAATTAACCTTAATAAATTTTATGCAGAGATCAAATAGAAAATTATGCTTTATGCAATAATAATATAAATATTTATATGTGATTACAAATTAAAAAAATAATTTTAACTATTACACTAGAAAATTGTAATTACCTGCAATATCTAACAAGTAGGATTTTCTACCTTTGTTTTCCATTTCAAATCTTGAATAAAGACATAACAGACCTATCGACTGAATATGAGTTTTATGAAAGCTTTTTCAGGCTCACAAAAGTAATAACGACTTCTTTTAGACTTTTCAGTACACAAAAATTACGATACTCACGTAGTTATCAAAAGAAGGGAAACACAGATTACAAAGATGCGTAAAGCACGATGTATACATATCACGACGACAATGTCATCGACTATCAGAGGTATGTTATACGGTGAAGTAAAAATATCAGAAAGTAGTAACACAGCCGATGCAAAATTAGCTGTTGTAGGATTAGCGTCCTAAGTGCCGAATCTGAGTTGCTGGTAGAAATTTGTCATAATTGGTCGTTCTGCAACTAAAACCACAGGAATTGTCGGTGTATCACAAGGCACTGTATCAAAGATAATGACATGGTACAGAAATAAACAGTTGCCTCCAAACGAAAAAAGAGTCAACGTCACAAGAGGATGTCAGCGAGGGATGTTAGGGGATCTTGATATGAATTGTACGAAGCAAAAATATGCCATAAAGTAACAGCTGAGGGGAAATAGCCGTTATAATGATCCTGTTACAGTGACATCAGTTCGTCGGAAGCTGCGTAAAACTGGTAATTATATTCATGTTGCAATCCAAAAGCTCCTCATTACTGACATCAATGCAATAAAACGGGTCAGATGGTGTCACGAATGTAAAAACTGCTCTTCAAATGTATGTCAACGTGTCATCTGTTCGGATGAATCAAACTCTACGTTGTTTCCAAACACTGGTAGGCTATACGTTTGGCGATCAAATTCCGAAGCATACTCCTCCGACTGCTTGGTTTGTAAATCATGATGGTGACACTTTGATGGTCAGAGATACTATCTCTTGTCATTCCTCAGTACCTTTAATTTTTCTTTAGCCTCCTGTGACATCAGAAGTCCATGACGCCATCCTGGTGGACCCCATGTGTCATATGGCGCAGATATTATTCCGTAATGACTGCCCGCGTTTCCAAGGTGAAAACGCACCCGTTCATCATGTGAGACGTGTCAACAAATAGTTTGCAAAGTATGATGAGGAGATACAGCCCCAATCCTAACTTCTTCAAGTACATGACTTTAATTGTAATGAACATTTGTGGCAACATTTTGAGAAAAATCATATTATCCCGTTCTCTTTTGCCAACATAATTTTAGCAGTTAGGACATACGTTGCTGGGTAAATTGTACGAAATTCTAATATATTATGTATTTGTAATTGTCTGATATCCTTATACCACGTAGGAGTTGCAAATGAAAGTAGGGCCTACAATTTTTCTATAAATTGTTCTACAGAAAAGACTGGTGTTTTAATTATTTTCACTACTCTAAGTATGAAGTTCACATCGATTGGAAGAAAAAACCAGAAATCAATACGTTTTTATCAAATCGGTGTTTGTTTCAAAATAACAAGCCGCATTTCCCCAGTGCGAATTTCATATAAATAGGCCCCGTCCTCAAAAAACAGAGTTCGTTAAAAAGACTAGTAAGCGACAAAGAAATGAGTTAATTTTCCCACCTTATGATTTACCATTAACACGTCTTTCTTTTCTGGTTATATCACGTTCTTTGTTTTTTAAAAAGCGAATTTGTATGATCGAAATAATTAATGAATAACTTAAAGATGAGAATTGACTATATTGCAAGATTCCATTGACATTATTCTCCTAAAACTACCATTAATATGTCTTGTTCATGCAGATAAAATAAGTCACACAAAAATGAAAAAGATGATGGTATCAATACAGAAAGACTTTATACATGTCATCCAATGTTAAATCCCTAAAAGCTTTTATTTTAAGTAATAAAAATAGAGAAACAAATGTATAAAAACATTTCTTTTCATTCCCATTACCCACTTGCTACAAATAAAATAATTAGATAAGAAAGGGCTTTTTAGGTAAATATGTTTTCAGCCGTGACACACCGCTAAAAGTGTGCTTGAACCTTTGCCAGCAGAGCATTATCTAAATATGTCTGGCAGCTGCACAAATCTGCAAAATAACTTTTGTCACTTAAAATTTATTTCACTCATATAATTCGGAACATTCCGCTCTGTCGGATGGCAAATCTTTCATTTTGTCACAGTGTTGCCAGAATTGCTCTTTTAAACAATTAAAATATAAGCTTCCGAAGATTTAGAGGCAGAATTAGTTTACGTAAGAGGTAAAAAAACTGGCCCTTTTTTTTGGTAAAGTGTTTCAATTTGCAATATCCCAAAGATACTGTAAGGAAATCGAAGCACTACCAATTTTTTTAACTATAGGAAATTTTTCAAATAATATATTGCAATACAATATAATACGTTGTATTTTACAAACCTGAGATTGCTCGGTACAACGCAAGCTTAACTAAGGTATGAAGTAATTTAGGTTCTTAATTTTTAGTTGAAATTACTGGAATTCATCAGTTTGCATATCATTTTAATCTTTCTAATACATATATTAATATTATTATTTAAACCTCAAAACCTACTTAGCAAAAAAAAAATATAACTCCTGGAATTTCAATGAAGTTGAAAACAATTTACTTGTACTTGCATGCAAACATGTCACAGCTTCTAAGAAAACTGTAAATACCTCTAGAAAGAAAAATTGAAACTTTGGTCCATGGCTACTGTTTACGCTAGACTTGCTTATTTTTCATGTTTTCTTCTGTTTTCCATTCTCCCCTTTCCAACCGTAAATAAGACTAAAAAATTAACAACCTATACCTTGCTATTGCTATATCGATCAGTTTTCTAGTGCTGTAAACAAATGCCAGTTGATTTTGTAAAGTTCAAAGAATCTTTTTTTTTTCCTACGTCGGGGGAAAGTCCAGAGACTATAACTCCCTACGGACACCCCAGTAGAGGTAAGCTCTATTATAGAAATTTGAGATTGAAATACGCTTGTCATGAAGATAATAACATGTTAAAAGGTGGTTAAAATTCATAAGTTCCCCAGAAAAACAATACAGGGCAGTCAGTAGAAATGCAACGCCGATGTGATGCAGTTGTCAACGTAAAAACTCCTGAGATGACGATATTCTAATATTTGGTTTTTAAACTACACGTGCCTCCTGGTTAGGGCTAAATGAGTATCAGCTTTCGTCATGCAATCCAGATCTGACAAGCTTTTGGAAAAGAAAACGGTCCTTCTCAGGACCTAATTGGGACTGAAATCTTTCTCCTTTACTGAAATGCTAGTGGCTTGTGTCTGATACTAAATTCTTCGAGCTTAAGATAATTACCTTTCGAAAATACAATGAATCTGTTACGGCTTTATTGAAGCCCATATGGTTATTAGTATTTCCTTTCTGCAGCCTCTGGCTAAAATGCATTGAAAATTCAACCGCACAGTTATATTTGAAATTTAAAAAAACATCGAAAAACTTTATTTCACCGCAATCATGACTTTATCACGAATTTTTGAAAAAAATTGGACCCAGGTTTAGGACCTGAGAGCAGCTGTTTACCAGACAAACAAATTCACGTAACTGAACCATGTATGTTCTTTCTCAAAATTAAATTCATAAATTAACAAATCTCAACGATATGTATTCTATTATCTGCTTGTAAAAGAAAAATACATAACTTGTATCCAAAGAGATATTCTAACTTCTTTTGTTTTACAAATACGTTTCCATATTGTACTAAGTAAACAGGATCCTAATCACTCATTATATTCAGTTAAATTCCTCTAAAAAGTGGGAAAATAATCGATTACTGTAAGATTTCATAACATACCTTTCTATAGTTACTCAAAATCCCCATCATTCATCAGTGTCCATTATGTTAATAATATGTTAAAAACGTGGTTTTTGACAAACATTTGTCTCAGACAAAAATAGATGCAACTTATTTTGTGCTTGTATTTTGCTTCTCAAATTTTTATTTTTTAATCCTCATTTATAGTTTGATTGTTGAACACCAATGAGAAGTTAGCGTGCAAAATTAGAAGCAATTTATTCGCTTACAGTATACGTGGTTTATGATTTTATTCATTATTCAATAGTTCGTTACAGGTATAGAAGAAATTTGAAGTGTTTATTAACAGTTTATGAAATTTACAATACCATTTAAACAGAACAAAAAGGTTTACTGTGCTAATTAAAACGAAAGTTCGTATTCAATGAAACAGACTGTAGATATCACTTTTGAACCTTTAAAAACAAACAAACAAACAAACACACACACACACACACAGAGTTTGGATAGCCATTTGTCAATACTAGGGAGAGGTATTATGTTGTAGTTGATAGTCTTACAGACGGTTTGGGGTAATCGAAGAAAGTAATACCATATTTGGTTATTTTTCCCGATGTCCGAACAGAAAAAAAGCGAATAACGATGTCATCTATACTGCATCACCCATTTATTTTTCTCGTGAAAAAGGGAATTATCACTTAGCCTGGAATCAAACTCACCATTACAGGACACTTTTCTAACTGCTGAAATACCGTCCCATGCCATTAATCAATCTTAAAAGAACAAGCCTGCTGACGTCAATTTTTTATGTAAAAATATATTGTTTTCATGTCGTTGGCACTAATGAATATGTTATGTAGCTAGAACTCTTAAACTACATGTGTAAGTTCATATGACCGGTGTAATAAATATGAAGATTATTTTTAGAGAATTATTTATCACTTTTCTTTTTATTAAAGTTAACAAAAGGAAATAGAGGGAGATTCGGATCATTGCTAGCTAATTCGAATTCAGCTGTTGAAGCTTGATTCGATGTAAAGTACACCCATACCTCCCTTTACGGCCAAGATACGTTCCGGAAAAGTTGGCCGTAAAGAGAAAAGCAGTGTAACGAATCAATTATTTTGATACAAACCCATACAAATTTAATAGGATCAGTTCCAATTTTTTATAAATAATTTAGTTTTTAGTTCATAAAGCATTTTATACTTTTTATTTACTATAAAAATGTTTGCATAAAAATAAAAGTACAAAATAATGCAGCAATAAACAGAAATTCAAAATTAAACATATAAACAAAAAAAAAAGAAATCATACGCACATATGTATACATATAATGAAAAACATAAAATAAAATGTTTAGAAACTGTTTTAATATGATGAGGAACAATAACATGAAGAATCATTAAGGTATATAATATGCTGCCATCATCACTTTCCGCTGTTGTGGTGTATAACGAAACATTGTGGGCCATAAATCGAAAAAGTGCCATAATTAAAAAAATCCGTTATGGCGAAATGCCGTATAAAGAGCGGCCGTATAGCGAGGTATAGGTGCATTTCGTAATTTTCCCTATATCAGTAAAGAAAGAAAGCGAATAACGGTCCTATCTATACTACAGCACGCATTTATATTTTTCTCACTAATAAAATAAATTATCTCTAAAAGTAAAGGCAATAAAAATGTGAAATGTGTCCTTGTTTACTTTTACAAAGTTATTAAACTTGTAGTATTTTATTTATCCTAAATTTGCACCTATCCTATGAAACTGTTCATTCTTTTCCTTCATTTTTTTATCAGATATCTATTATAAATTTTAACAAAAATTGTAGAAAAAAAAGATAATAATTGAAAACATTTATTTAGTTTAACAATTTTTTGATTGAAATATTTATACGGTTCCATTTTCAGTGATGTGTGCAGGCTGATAACTTTTGACATCTAGGGCATTTCTAATTCAACGCACTTACTTCTACATCACTGAAAACGAAAAGTGTAAAAATATAAACATTTCTTTGTATTATGATACATTCATAAAAATATTTTTTTGATAATTATTACACATAAATACAAAAGCAATACCCTGAAGCACTCTAACACGTTCCATCCTCAGCAATATAATCCTGACAGATATCTGGAATATTCCTAGTTTAACTATATAATTCACGCAGGAATAAGCAAACTTTTTAATTGTATGACAGGGAAATACACACTGCAGCTGAAGTTACTGACTCGAATCTTCGTAACTTAAACCTCCTTCCTGGTACTTGGTTGTTTTGATAAGAGAGAATGTAGGAAATGATGAACATAATGGTTTCATGTTATTAAACCTTCAATAACCCCTACAATTTCTTATTACTTTAAGTTCCATGTTTTTTCCAACACTCACCTATCCCAGTTTTGTGATAAAGTCAAATTTTCATTCACTATCCATACAAATTATGAAACAGTATAGCCACACCAATATAGCTGTGAAAATATCCTTCATTTGTGATAGTATTAGTAGACTGTTATCACGATAGTGTCTCTAATCACAGAAAATGTATGAAATTAAAACAAAAAAGAAACAGAGACTTTAATGGAAAGACTCATATTTTTAAGAAAAAATTTCAGGTAGTCTCTTCTAACGAAACTACCACGGGTTATTAACGTAGGATTACTTATCATTGCTTACATCTTTTGTAGATATATATATATATATATATATATATATATATATATATATATATATATATATATATATATATATTGTGTGTGTGTGAGTGTCAACATTTTGATGCATTTTTGGTACTTTTCTGTTAAACTGTTTACTGCTTGCCCAAGCGATACAGACTGGGTTTGGCACGCTGCCAAAATTATAACTCGTGACACAGGACATCTGTAAGTTTGCTTTCCGGAGGACCGTTATGGAGAAACGCAATCCTACATTAAAAAATTAATTATGCTTTTCTTGAGAAAGGAATATTTTTTCATAGCTATTTATCCAAAGGATTTATCCTTTCTTCATATAGAACTTTATCCGTCTTAATTAGGTAACTATAACTGGTATACGATACATACTTTAATTTCTTGGAGTGTTGGAACGTCAAAAAAATGTATGTTCTTCTCATCACCATATGGTTTTAGAAATAATCAGATGAGTTATGATTTTAGAAATAATGCGGTGTCTACCATCGTTAAGTAATTTTAGGGTTTCTGTACTGATTCTGTCACGTTCCGGTTTTTGGTGTTATGATAAATTATGGGGGACCCCACGACAAACTAATTTTTTCATATGCAGTTAGTTCTTCATGGATAATTTTATGTTTACCTACGGATGCAATGTTAAGTTCCTCCTCTATCATTTGGTGTTTACAGCGATTATCATCGATTAACATTTTCCGTACATCTGACAAAGGTCTTCCTGTGTGTTTGTACAGTGGCATGACATGGAGGTTCATTTCCATATGCTAATAATTGTAGACGTTGCAGGCATTGCTCTTGTTATTTCCCCACTTTAAAATCATAGAAAATCATAGCTCGATAATGCTATTGCATCATCTCAATTTTCTGTTCTTTCAAAATGTATTCTACGATAGCTAAATTGCAATTTTCCCCACAAATTATTGGCTACGGACATAAAAGAGTTCAAATTTAAATATCCAAACAATAATTTTTTGGCGCATATTGTCTACCCCTGTTTTCAAAAATTTCAGTGTCACCCTCGTATTCTGAAAAACTATGTTTATGAAAATTGCGTGTATAGAGTTAATTCCGCAGTGGCGGTGAGAAAGTTTTCTCAATTTTCTTAACATCTATAAAAGTTTAAACTAAACATAAAAATAATCATTTAAACAAGGCATTCAAAAATTGTCAATTTCCATAGACTAGAAATACATATGTTAATTCACAATATTCCAGACTTAAATTCTTCAGAAGCTCGATTTTTTTTATTGCATAAATACTCCTAAAATGTAGGTTCATTTTCAAAAATGCGAATGCATATTTTCCTCACATCCACAGTATCGTACTTAAAGTATCGAAAAAATATCTTATTGGAAAAAGATTACAGAACATATAGTTTTGTATTCACAAAAAAATCATCCTGCATACATTAGATTCCATCGGGGAAAATATCAGCGAAGCAATATGTTAGTGATAGAGCCATAAGAGAAACGAAGAAAACTGTATTCTTAAACTGTATATCACATGTCTTTTTTTAAAAAAAGTATGATTTAATTCTAAATTGCAAAAATATTTTTAAAAATTCATTGAAGAAACATTTTATGCGTCTAAATAACATGTTTTATTTGCATAATATGCGTGTTTCACGCATCAATCTTCTTAATTACTTGTAGTATTCTTCGAAAAAAAGAAAATTACAAATTTATTTTTGTTATGCAGACTGAAAAAAGAGCGTTAACTATATAATATTTTGTGTCTAAATAAAACAACCTCAAATCATCGGAATTTATCAAAACAGGGAGACATAAAAAATGTTAAAAGCAGAAATTTAAATTATCAAATTACCTAATGTATAACTGAACTCCTTAATCTTTCATGTAATTTAATGTATCGTGGGGTAACAGGTGAAAAACACTAAGACAAAAAACAATATTTTGAGAAAACACTGATCAAAGATTTTTTTCTTTTAACTTCTTTGGTACTAACATTATTAAATCAAATTAAGTCATAGCACTGTTTTTTTTTTGCTATTTACAGACCAGTCTTGGTTTTCATATGCTTATTATATATTATTATCCTCCGGATGTTTAGTGCGTATCATTTATACAAACTACTAGGCTAGAGTACCTAATGTGATTACAAAACTTTAAAAAAAAATTAAATAAATAAAGATATGCCTTAGTGGTTTTAAGCAGTAGAAACATCTCCTTTTTTCTGGTCAAAAAGTTGATAATTTTGACTTAGTGTGTTTCAATCCAAATAGTGATAATTTTGACTTAGTGTGTTTCACTTGTATCCCCATGGTATGATATATATATGGTAATTAAAATGAGAGCGTGTATGTTGTGGAATAAAAGTTAAAAGAACAACTTATATAATTTATACTTGAAAATCAGTTTCATCTCTCCTAAAGAAACTGTCAAAATTTTGAGATCTGCCTCAATTTAGCCGTAATTAAATTTTACTCTTCTACTGACTAATTTAGAAATTTTGTAAATTTCTGAATTAGTCAGATGATTAGTCGGTTACTCTTTTAACAAAAAAAAAGTTTGAAAACTTTGGATTGCGAAGCCTTTTTTTTTTGCGGTCGGATAAATTATTAATCAATTTTGCGAATACGGAAATTTAATAGGAAAGCTGAATCCCTAAGGTTTGCGGAGTCTGCGCTACTCCCAGGCGTAGTAAACTCGATAAAAACACGAGTTTCACGGATATATTTTAAGGAAGAAAATCACTAATTTACTCATTATGGACAAGACAGCAATTTAACTGTCTGGTCTTTGTTGGCACATACGAGAAATCACATTTCTACTATATATTTTGGGGTTTCCACAACTTGTCTTGGAACTTATGATAACTTCTAATATTACAGATCAATGAAAAATAATAATTGGGCATTAAAATGAATATTTACACTTTGGCTAAACTACCTAACCTTTATCAGAAAAATAAGTATCCACTGTTGAAAATAATTTGTGATTTATCATTTTTAAGATTTTATAATTTGTCCTTAGGTTTGGTTAAGGACTGGGTTAGGAAAGTGCTCAATTCACTAAACCAAATCCCTAAGACTTACTCCCCACCAACGGCGATGGAGACGAAAATCATGTATCTTCGTTGTTGCGCATGCGTATTACAAATTTTCACTCCCCAATTTCGTCTCCGTCTCTGGTCTCTGCGGTTTCAAGTTGGAAAAAGTTCAACTTTTGTCTCTGCTGCCATGCTCGGCAGCAAGTCAGAATAGAGAGAGAGAAGATTATGCGCGTGCGCAAATAAATTGCCTCTTCTCCCCGTCTCCTAGCGGTGTGAAGGCTTTTATGACAGCCTCAGAGACAGGTGGCAAAATGTGTCTGTCTTTTGTTGCTGTCGCCGTTGGTGTGGAGTAAGCATTACTCTTCAAAAGTAGGATGCATTTAAAGGAACAAGGGACCTTTCACCTCAAATTTTTAATTTTAACTTTATCTACAGAATGAGAATAATTGATGCCCTTTTTGTTTACATTGTAGACCCTTAGAATTCAAGATAATGATTTTTTGTCAGAAAAATGTGTCTTTTGCAAATATTTTTTCAATTATGCTAGAATATTTCAAACTGCTCCATGCGCATTCCATATCAGTAAAACACCTTAATGCTTGTAATATATGTTAACCAAATCTATATAAACATTGTACATTTCATTTTTTTGTTTTGATCTAAAGTCTTAATTTCTTTTTTTTTAATTTGCCTGTTACGTTTTTATGTTTTGGCATGTTATTACTTTATTTCATGGTCTATAAAGCGGATAAATATTGCTGGTTTCAAAGAATTGTGCATACGTTTATGAAAAACACTACAATTAACAATTCTGAGAAATTTAGAAAAAATCGGAAAAAAATGAATGCGAGAAGAAAATTCTGTTAAACTATAGCATTTTTGAAGAATTTTTTTTAAAACAAGTCTTATTCGCCACAAAATACTTATAAGTGAATTCTAAGTGACTTCAGAGTAGTAAAAAATATTAATTATGCTCATGTGATTTATAGAGTAAAATATTGAAAATTTAACAAAAACGAGGTTGAAGGTCCTTTGCCCCCTTAACTCTGTCAGGAGAAACAACCACTCCGGTTTGCACGGTGCAGATTTTTTCCCCGATATTTTTTAACCTAAAGACTCTTGAAAAAATTTCCAATTAAAGGTTGCAAAATGTTTTTACTTCTTTAAACTGATAACAGATGGCAGTACTAACCATTTTTCTGCTCATTTAACTGAAATACATTGAATGCAAGTAAAAAAAAGACTAGTTTTAGACATTTGCGCTGTACAAACGGCGCACCTCAAAGGGTTAAAAAGAAATCCGTCCTTCATTATTTCACAAGAAAAAGTCGAAAATATGAACTAAAAAGGATAGAAAATATATCTCCCTAAGCTATTAATAATTCAAATTCCTAAGGACACAGATTAAAATACATTACCTTTTTAGAAAAGAGATTTAAATTAATATTAGGTGTGTGTAGAATTTTACTCACAACATACATACATACACTTCGTGCACTATATGTATAGGAATATCAGGATGCGCATTTATCATGTATCTGTGTTCCAGCACAGCAAATAAATACCATCTGTGTTATCACCCTGCGTTCTATCACTTTTATATTCAAAAACCCTCGAGTGTTTCCCTCTTCTCTCAGCATTAAATTATATAATCGATCTAAAATTCCGAAGAGAGCAGTAGCGGTTATTGAAAAAAGATTAAAGGATATACGTTTCCCCCTTTAAAAAAAATCCTTTCGCATATCTCGTATTATATTATGGAAATAATGACTCAAACAAAATGTTTGTGACAGAGATGTATCGGAAAAAGAAATAGCGCAGAAATAACCATGTACTTATATTCCATTTGTTTGTTTATTTCTGGGTTGATATTTAAGCAGTAAACTGTAAAAATTTAAAAAATATATATATGAAAGAAGAAAAAAAATTGTTCTATGGAGCAAGTATTTTCTAACGCAATATTTTATCGAAACTTTTTCCAAAAGTTTTATAGACAAACCTCGCATTTCATCAATAATTGGTTAAAGACAAAGTACTAAACAATCTGTATTTTAATTACAATGCTTTTTTATTGAAAAGCCCATTAGTAAGTCTTTAATTATGTACATAATGGTAAAAATTGAGTAGTTGTCATAGAGCAAGTTATTTGTTAATTGCGTTTTTTTCACTTAAAACAAACAATTTCTACAAAATACTTTAAAAGATTTCATAGCAAGTATAATATTTACAGTATCGTTTTTTCACGAAAATAAAGAAAGTTTTTATGCATTTGTGTGAATTATTTATGCTTTAGCATTTGTAAATCAGAAAACTTAACGCTGTCTGTATATTTGTACTGCTAGTTCAATGATGGAGATAAGGACAAATAAGATTCGCCTCAACAAAAGGTCTAAGTAACTAAAACTGAGTTTTAAAATATTGTGTGAGGAAAATTAAATATATTTAAGAACGGTTAAATAAGTTACTTAACCGTAATAAGCTGATGTAATTGAAGAACTGTACGTATGTTTCAAAAAATTCTTTTATTACTGTAGGTCCTACAATTAGTTTCCTTACATAATGTCCTATAAAAAAAATAAATTTTAAATGTGATATCTTCAATTTTAGATTTATTATGATTCAAAACTTTTCTCCTCATTTGGGCTTCTTTTCCCAGTGAAAACTCACGCAGTTTTTTCCAATTTGGATTAATCGTCCTTTCCTGGATCATAATTTTGCAGTGTATTTAGAAGGCACTAGTTTTCACAGTTGAGCGCCATAAATGATGCTTGCGTTTCAACGTGCTTAAAATTAAATTAAGAAATGAAAATATAAAAATACTATTTGGAATCATGTATGGAACTCGTCCTAGACCAAAGCAAGGATCTGAATCATCCTTTCCAAAATCACATGGTAGTTTGGGTGCATTTTGCCATACAGATGGTACAGTTTCGCCAAAAGTAATCCGATATATAGGTATGCCGAAGAAAAGTGTATTTGTTTATTAAACTTCAGTATATTGTTGTATCCCTTTGGATGCAATCGTCTCTTTTCAGCATATTTTAAAACAATTTCTGATATGTCTCCACATTCCTCGATTAAAGTCTTGCTAGAGAGTCTTTCGGGAAGGCCCTTTTCACTAAGACGAATTCAAGGTTTTAACACGTCCTATAGGTGTTCGTTATAATTGAGATCAGAACTCTGAGCAGGTAAAACTCATTTTTGTCAAATGAGGCCTCGATAGACCTAGGTAGAAACGGTACAATGATTTAGAATTTTTATGTGCCTCTAAAAATTAAGCTTAAGATAAAACAATCAAAGGACTCAAGCCTTCCCAACAGCTTCAGACAATCCGAGAACCCCCTCCAAATTAAACAGTTGGAACAGCACAATCGGTAAAAAAATTCAACCTTTTCAAATGCGATATCCAAAGTACGTCCATTCAATTGGGTAGTATGAAGTGTGATTCACCACTCCACATAACCTCCCATGAACAACGTGATAAACACCTTTGCATTCTCTTTTTGCCATTAGGCCGAGTAACATTGGGTTTGTGTGCAGTCCATCGGTCATGCTATTCGATATTATGTAGTTCCGGAAGTACCATTGGGACAGAAATTAGTGTAGAGGGCGTTAGTCGTCCATGTTTTGATGTATTTTCAACATTGCTTATGTAATATTTTATCAGTGCTCTGCATTCTTTCCGTTCTGAACCACCGAGTATGGAGCGTCCGTTTAATGGAGGATAGAGTAATGAATAAATAGTATTAACCAGGATCAATAATGGCTGTTTTTTTTAAAAGTATAGTCATCCTTTTTGCTTCAACCATTCCAGAACTGCGTCAGCCTTCCATCTACGAATAGTATCTGTCACAGTTGATTTCGCGATTCTCTGAGGACCATCGACTGCATACAAAACGGTTTCATATACCAGCATCCTATTACCATATCTCTTTGGAAATCCGTATGTTTATCATTCCAAAGTAGATACCAAAAATACGAAGACTATTCTTATGCATGTCACACAAAAATTTAAGTTTTGCTATGCCGTCACATTTACATAGACTACCTAATACACACTACACACATTGCATACCTTCATTTTTGCATTCGAGTTTGCCTAACTTTTGATATTCGAAGCTGTCCGGTTACTTTTGGCAATATAGTATATATTCCCATTGGTTTAGCCCTCCAGTTGCGACATATGATCATAGTGATTCTAACTTAACTTCCACACAACATTGAATATAGTTATTATAGATATGTTATCACTGTATTAAATTCCAAACGGGTAGAGTTGAAAACACAATTATAACAGGATAGCTTTTCTATGGATTTTCCACTCATAGATGTTTAAAAAACCTGGACCATAACACTCTTTCGGACCTATACAATCAAATGCCTTTACATTCAATTTCAAAGCACTAAGTCTATTCATATACATACATATTACACAAGTGTAGAGCAAGATGACTGGCACTGACATTTATCGTTTCAGTGACATATAAAGATTTTGGCTCGATGTTTAAGTGATACCGAGTTAACATTTAACAGGTGTCCATGACATCTTTGAGTAACTCGAGATTTCATACTATATCGTTACGTCACTCTTAACTCCAACGATGACGGATGACGAGGAAAATTACCTCTTTGTAGCCTGTGTACTATAACACAAAACTAAAAAAAAATTATCGCTGGCAAGTCCTTAACTTTAATTTCGTCATACAGCTGTAAATAAGTCACAAATTTTATCATCCTTTGAATTAAGTATATATGTCAAATTATTATTCAATAAAGGTCAATAATCTAAATGTCACATAAACCTATAACTGTTATGAATAGGAATGATCAATTTTTACATCTACAAATTTTTATTTACACTTTTGAGATTTATTTAAACATTTTCCTTAAGAAATGCAGGAGAATATCTTTTGTTTTTTCCGCCTCGAACAGGATTAGAAAAGGGTTTTAAAAATGATCATCAGCAAAATTTAGTTTTATACTTATTTTTGACTCAACTGACACATGGGAATGTAACATTATTTATCTCCCTGTTTATATAGCGTAAAGCATTATTTTTGCATACCTCTAGATAAAAACAACGTCAAGTCTGTTCTAAAAAATTTTAGCATTTATATATTGCTTTTAATATCGTACTAATATTTTCTCATTTACAAAATCAAAACACTTCTTACCCCTCTTACCTGACGGTGTACATGATCAATAGCGAAAAGCCAAAGAAGCACCGATTATTGAAAAAAGATTAAAGGATCCATTTCTCTCTTTTTCACAAATCCTTCCACATATCTCAGATTCCATTATGGAAATAATGTGACTTGAACAAAATGTTTTTGACAGAGATGTATCAGAGAAAGAAATCGCTCGGAAGAAATCGTGCGTTCATACCATACGTCCCGTTTGCTTTAAAAAGTTAATATTTAAACTCTAAGCTGTGAAGCATTAAAAATCTTTTAGAAGGCTTTTTCCAGCAACTGAAAAATAAATCATGCATTTTTTAAGAAGATTCTAAGTCTTGAAGTATGTTAGACTTTTGTTTATTCATCACCGATGGATTTTTTTTTCAGGTGTAATGCCGAGGAAAACTTTTGATCCCTATTTTAATATTTATTATATATATATTATATATAATATTGAAGTTTCGTAATGTTTATATAAACTTTTTTTGTGATCCAACCATCCAAAAGTTTGGTTTCACTTAATAATATTTTATCTGCTAAGACATGTCCGTTTAAAAAGTTTTTCTTATGCTTGTTACCTAGTTTTTCAAGAATCGTATAAATTAAAAGGAAATCGGTTCATTTACACAGTAGTTAAATACATTTGATTGAGATGGATTTCAAATTCCTAGGTAACTTAAATTATTTTAAGATTTCTATATTTTCCTTAAATTAATTCCCTAACTATCAATTTTTTTTTCTTATTACAAGTGGTTAAAGAACTTCAAAAAAGAAACTCTAATTTTCCAATCCGAAAAAAATTTCCTCTAATTTTTTAAGAAGATTCTAAGTCTTGAAGTATGTTAGACTTTTGTTTATTCATCACCGATGGATTTTTTTTTCAGGTGTAATGCCGAGGAAAACTTTTGATCCCTATTTTAATATTTATTATACATATATTATATATAATATTAAGTTTCGTAATGTTTATATAAACTTTTTTTGTGATCCAACCATCCAAAAGTTTGGTTTCACTTAATAATATTTTATCTGCTAAGACATGTCCGTTTAAAAAGTTTTTCTTATGCTTGTTACCTAGTTTTTCAAGAATCGTATAAATTAAAAGTAAATCGGTTCGTTTACACAGTAGTTAAATACATTTGATTGAGATGGTTTTCAAATTCCTAGGTAGCTTAAATTATTTTAAGATTTCTATATTTTCCTTAAATTAATTTCGTAACTATCAAATTTGTTTTCTTATTACAAGTGGTTAAAGAACTTCAAAACTGAAACTCTAATTTTCCAATCCGAAAAAAATTTCCTCTAATTTTTTTCGTAACTCTCACACGTCCAGATTTTTTGCAAATAATTTTATATTTCTCTTTTCGTACTCCCCTTGTGTGAAATTTTATATTTTTGATACCAACAAAATGTTCTTACAGAACTAACATTGCACTGTTATAAATATGTATTATATCATGAAAAAAATTCAGACACTACTATGCTTTCGGAAAGATGGTTTCATTTGTGACAGTTAGTAATTACTCAGTACCTTTTTTTTCTTGTATAAGAGGCAGTGAGGTATCAACGAAAGTGATTAAACAATATTCAGTCTGTTCGACAGGAACTTTTACGATTTGCCTGGAAAATCTATGATCAGAGATAAACACTATAACGGCCCGTATGCTTAAGTTTGACTTTTCTCTCACAGTCCTGTAATTGCCATGGAATGAGGCATAAAGCTTGACAGGGAAAGACGATGCTATTATTATTTTTATATTTCTTAGCCGTTAGTAGGACAATACTAATTCAGTCCTATATCACACAAACAGTTCCTTACCACGATAAAACCTATTTTGTACTCAAAAGGGGAAAACAATCCGACAAATCCAGTTTGACCAGCTTTCACGAAATTCAAAGGAGTCCATTAGATTGGAGGACGTTAAAGTGGGACTCCACCATTCAAATAACTGCTGTTATATTGTCAATAAATAGGGAACAACTAAAGCCACAGCAATTTAAAAGGTGTTTTGTATACACAGTAGGAAAATATAGCTTGTAGGCATCATATGAACCACAAAAAAATAGAATGGGCAACTTTTGGTGATTAATTGTAGCCCGCATTGAACATTGAACAAGATTTTGCTTTTTCGGCAGCGACGAAAATGGCAAAGGAAAACCAATTTTTTTAACATTTGTAATTAAAATTTATTTTCAACATTCCAAGTGAGACTTACCACATGTGTATTTTAGTTGTTCTGTCCTGCATACATCGCTTTACGAAATGTAGTCTGTTTTCGTAACATCACAAAACTTTGCAATTTTTCAAATAACATCCCATGACTAGTCCCCGCTAAAACGAGCAATGGCCATGTCTACGCCACATACCTCCGTAAAAAATTACTATGAACACGACAAATGATGTCAACTTTATTCCACCACTTACACCCCCCCCTCCCGTAATAATGCATAAATTATTTTCAGTGTTTAAAATACTTAGTAGGGTCTTAACATTTTTGATAATATAATGTCAGCGAGTACAAATATTTATATGTGAATATATACACCATTTTTACTGAAATATAATGCGTACCTTCATGGAAAAGTACCCTAGAAAATTCTAGAAGTGCGTTATCAGGATCCGTCCATGTGTTTATGAAGCAACAATAGGGAGTCTACTATAAATCAATAATGTACTATTTTCGGATGAATGTTATGTAGCTTCCCTATGAGTATTGTCTGATCTCATGGGGAAGTTCCTGAAACAGTGTATTATTGATTATTTATAGTATACTATCTGAATACCCGTGCTTCGCTACAGACTACATTTTGGGATAATTACAGTGAAAATCGTAAGGGATATTTTTATAAACAAAATAATGTAGAAGAGAATATTCAAATTAAATCTAATAGACCATACTTAATAATTTAGTGCAGTTAATATAGTACAGTTTGAGGAACATTTTCCCCATCAATAACCAAAATTTCCGCAACCATTCTTTGCCGGAGATCCGCACAAAGAAGAGACGCCGACAATACTCGCAGAGAATAAGATTTTCTAAACAAACGTATTGGAGTATCCCAATTTACCCCCTTAAGGATGGAATTTCAAAAACTCCTTTCTTAGCGGCTATCCATGTCATTATAGGAATGCACTGTCAAAATTATAGCCCTTTACGTCCAGTGGTTTGGTCTGTACGAGGTCTGTCAGTCAGTCACAGAGCTGTTTTATATATAGGTTTAATTTAACATCCATAAAACATACTAATTTGAATTAAATTCTTAAAAAACTTCCATCTCAGTTAGTATAGTGGTCAAATTTTATCTTTTATTGTATTTAAAATTTTTTTTTTGTCAATTTATTTCGTTGTTATACACGTGACGCAAAATTAATTTAAAGTATCACAAAAAGAAAAGAAACCACGGGATCAGCAATTAATAAATTAAATTATAAAAATTAATCTTTAAAAATTCCCCAAAATCAGAAAATGGAGTTAAAAAATTCGAAAAAGATATCATTTTAAAGGAATTTTTATGTTCTTTCTTGTGATATATATTTTATAAGCCTCAGATTATTATTTTAAATGCAAACTTTAAAAAAGTTACAAAAACAGCTTAAACATTTAATTTAAAAAATCTAAGAATTTTTCAAAAATCTTTCTTAGTGCACCCATACACTATAAGAAGAATCGCCATGCAAAATTTCAGTCCTTTAGGTCCAGCGGTTTAGTTTGTGCGTTATCTGTCAGTCAGTCAGTCAGTCAGTTACGGAATTGTTTTATATGTTAGACATATATATATATATATATATATATATATATATATATATATATATATATATATATATAAAATAGATAGATAATATCTAATTCTAGTCTATATTGACTCCTTTGTACATTTAAATAAACATCTAAATTTAGTTTTCATGATGTATTAAGAAATAAAAGAAAATTTCAATAAAACTTTGAGTGTACATTGTCGAATTTATTAAACAATCTCAAAGGCATCGAAACATAGTAATGATTCCTATTTTTACTATAACATTTGATAAATTCAAACAGTACAGTAGTTTAAAAATAACTAATATTTATTACCTCTGTTATCCTAAGTTGTGTTTCAATAATTATTGAATGTCATCTAACAGTTCATTCGAGAGTTGGTGTTCATTTATATTAAGTTGGTTCCAAGGGACATCATTCAGGAATAATGCATCTAATATGCATGCTAATAATCCTTGCAGATGGTGACAGTTAATAATCGATTCAGTACGTGAGATAATATGTCATAATCGAACCTCATAATTGCCGTATTATCAATACATGACTTTGAAGCAAGCATCCCTCAAAATCCTTCCTCGCTCTTGAACAAATTGCATCATTGAAAACATCATTTTATTATACCTGAGGTTTTCATGGCGTATAGGAATTCAATGACTAAAGAAAACCCATACTTTATAGCATCCCTAAAATCACTTTAACATGAGAACTTAAATGTGTTTAATCTTATTTTTCATGTACAGAAATAAGTAACATATCTGATAACAAATATGAATTAACGAGTATGAGTACACATTGGATAGACGTATTTAAATATGCATATAAACTAAATATAAATGGCTTTTGTGAAATATAACATACATTCACATATATGCTATGAAATAATTTCCAGTTTTATGTACTATAAGACTTTTAAATAAATATTAGCATACGGTGATTCAGATTGTTTACTTTCATGCAGAGAATGTAGCTTCAAAATAAATAGGTTTAAGGAAATGGTAAATTCCTACCAAAAAATTAGATCTGACCATCGATAATCTGTAGGACGTTTCTAGTCATATTTATAACAAAATAGGCAGAATATGAGGACTTGTTTATTTACTTACATTGGACATCAATATTGAAAGCCTCATCATGAACAAAATATTAAACAAAATAGTAATTTCTAATTGAATAACACATTTCGCTGGCTTTTCAGAACTATATGAATCTAGTAGATTAAAAGTTTATGTAACTAATAAACTAACTTAATAAGCAAACTGATATAATTAATGTTTGACTGTTTTAAAAAAATGGACTTAATAATAATATAAAAAAAATTGAAATAAAATCGTAGCAAAGCAGAATAGTAGAATTTCTCATACAGACATACTGCAGTGTGTTTTGTTATATTTTGTTTAAATATGCCACAAATGCGTTAATTGTGATTAGTTAGTTGCAAACGTTATTTCTATTGCAAACGTTATTGCCGTTGAATGTACGTCTTAAAACACTTACACTTGCACATCTGGTAATCCTTAACTGTTTCTCACTTTTACACACACACACACACACATATATATATATATATATATATATATATATATAACCTTGTATATATAATATTCAATCCTTTTGCATAAAAAAAAACCTTTGCATTAAATGTAGTCGCGTGGGTTCGATGGCCCAGTTCGTAACAGCATCGGGCCAGTGATCTGAACGTTCTTGGTTCGATGCCCGTCACTGCAAATCCACCACCGTGTTGAATAATGGTGATCGAAGCACGTAAAAACGTCGTGGCTGCAATGTCCTTTAAGTTCTCAAATTCACCTCTGGAGGTGCGGGGTCAAGTGTTCCGGTCGCGTCACTTGACTCGGTTCAAAATTACGGGAATGGTCATTTAGCAAAGTCGGACAATTAGGACCTGGTGAATGGAACCTCCTACCATGGGGCATTAACATCTACAACAACAACAACAACAAAAGTAGTCGCAGTATTCTAACGTGTAAAGGAGTTAGGACTTGTTCATATCGCAACCGGAGCGATGCGTAGCGTCGGCGTGTCTCTTATCGAAATAATTTTAACCAATTTCAGACCATGAGTGTATGTATTTATTTATGTATGCATGTATGTAAACGATCTGGTTTCAGTTCTGAGTACTGTAAACTGCTTAGAATGTCTATTATTTGCCGACGATTTAGTTTTTTGGACGTAAGTACCTATAACAAATGGAAGAATTATATTGAACGTATTCTAAACAATGCTTAAAAAGGTTTAGGAGAACTGGTGTAGGTATACTTGTCTAAATCCGCAGTTCGGACATTTTCCCTTGCATATAATGGTATAATTCAACCAAATTTAAAATATCAAAAGTTCCTCTCATGAATACAGATAGGTTTAGTTATCTTGGAGTGACTTCTGATAGTAAGCTATTTTGGACACTGCATATTCACTCAATTATTGAACTTGTTTCTATGAGAATAAGTGAACAGAAACATCTTGCAGACTCCCTCTGGGGTTGGGAAAGCTCCATTTTCGGTATTACTTATAAATATCTTATTTAGCTAGTATTCCCTTACTATTGTAAGCCTTTGATTGCAATTTCTGAGACATTAATGAAAAATCTAAAGGAATTATGAAACAAAGCTCAGAGATTGATTACTGGTGCTATAAAATCAACTCAAATTGATTCAATTTTTAAATAACAATTAATAGACAATTTCTTGGAGAAGAAATTTGCTCTCTAACCAAAAAATGGAGAATACAGAATTGCAGTCGTCGAGAGAAGGGTTCTCAGATGCATCCTTGGTGGTGTCAAAGAAAATGGCCCATGGCGGAGAAGTTTAAATTCAGAAATCTATAGATTTTTTAACGAGCCCGATATTATTAAAAGTTTTAAAATTAAAAGAATGAACTGGGCCTCTCATATTACTAGAATGGATGAAAAAAATCTAGTTAAGAAGATTGTGGTCGCAAGGCCCTTTACTAGTCGGAAAAAAGGAATGCCAAAACTAAGATGGCTCGACTCTGTTGAATCAGATTTTAGAGCGTTTGGAGTGACGGACTGGAGGACCAGGCATATTAATAGGTTGTCCTGGAGGATTCTTCAACAAAAGGCCTTGGCCCACCCTGGCCTGTCGTGCCAAATATAATGATGAATAGACAAATTCTTAACACATTAAACGAAAAGGGAGTTGTTTTAAATGAAAAGTTATTGATGACTGTGAATTCTTTAGGGAAGATTGTCAAAATAAATCAAAAGGCTATAAAGCTCAAAATGGCTCCATTACGAAAGCTCTGGATGCACGTTAAGATCGTGATTTTTTATAATACAGACCTGGTTGACAAATCTAACCATGGTTTACAAGACGGGGGATTATAAAATGATCAAAGATATGCTGGCTCCTAAGTTTCAGGTGCCCGTGGCAAGACACCATTGAATTGGAAAGAGGTTATTCTTGTATTAGGTCTTGACGTCTGTGAACATAGCACCTTTCTTACAGATACAACAAGCTCCATTTTCATTTTTCCTTTTGAAATTCCTGATACGTGTTGTTACAAAGCGAGATACAAACGAGGGATTAGACATTTTTATAGATATTTTATAGATATTATAGACATTTTTATAGAATTGCCCATTTTAAATTATTAAAAAAGTTTTGCAGTTTTCCACACAAAAATTCTAAATTTGATTTATCCAAATTTTATCTGAAAGAAATTATTACTAAAGCTTTCTATAAAGATAATAGTGTTATGTTTGTAATTAAGCAAGCTGTGAATACTTGACATGAATAGGTCTTAGTATGTAAGTATATTGGAGTTAAATGTGCAGCGTGCTCGGTATATAATAATACTTAAAATATACTTATAAGATTAACATTTGGCTATAAGGAGCAATTTTATGTGTTATATTATATCTCACATTAACATTATTTATTTAAACTTGATATATTCATGCTGTTCATATGAAATGTTGTATGCTCCTTTCCTATTATCATAGTCATATGAAATGACACTATATATAAATGAAATGATAGCAAATTTTATTTTTTTACAAGTGTAGTGTATTAGTTCTACACGCATGCGAATGGGTGTTGTTACTTTGGATATAAAAGACAATCAAAAAAGAAAATATTCTCTATGATTGCAGGGAATATTTACAGTAAATGATAAATTTGGAAAAAAATAAATGAAAATTTTTGTATGGCACTCAAAATAAAATGCACGTAGAACACTTTAAATCAAATAAATTATGTTACCTTAATATATTAAAAATGTCAATTATCAAATATTAACGTAAAAATATATTAAGTATATAAAGTTTTATTTTCATGTGTATAATACTTTGAAAAAATTTAATAATTTATTTCAAAATTTTGAATCTGATTACATTAAACAAAATTTTTAAAACCGAAGCTAAAGAAAAACGAAAACACTATACACTTAAAAGTTTAAATAGCTTATCTGGTACAAAATATTTTATTTTTCTTACGTGGTAGAAATTCATTTCATCCAAAATTTTTGTTATAATAAAATCCCACTAATAAGATTATTCTTAAATTCCAGAAGCGGCTGAACCCTACTTATATTCGGAAAGGCAATCCTTTAACGGCTATTAAAAGACCATACGTATATAGCGAATGTATACGTAAACATGCGCTAAATATAATGCATAACATTATGTAAAATTTATTAATCTAAACTCTGTCAAATTATCCTTATTTATTATCAAAGGATGATTTGGGGATATGAACAAACCGGGTCGTTCGTATCGCATATTTATAAATCGGTAAACAAGATGGATGGCGCTATGAATCCCTCTTTGGCGGTTTCTTTGCAAACAAGGTTGGGATACCGAACGGCATATGGCATCATGTGTTTGAGATTAATGACAGAAAATCCATGTCGTTTGGAACCCATATTCATTATCCAGTCGAATCAATCATTGGAGATTAACATAGTTCGCTCGAAACAAACGCAAATCAAGTGTGCGTTTAGACATTAATTTTCGTCTAACAGCACAAATTGCCAGGAGGAATGGGTAATTTTGTTTTTCCAGATGTTAAATTGATTGGGTCTTTTTTTTCTTACAGATCGAATATCTGACGGATTGAAACACGAAAAAAATTCTGAACTGTTACTCTTAATTTGTATGACGCGAAAAATAAATTATCTAATATATATAAAAAAAATACTTTTTTCTTTCAATGTTTTAAAAAGTCTTTCAAATTCTTCTTTTTTATGCTCCTATAGTAAAAAGTATACTAGCTTTAATTCCAAATTATCGTGCACTTTTATGAAATACGGATAGCACTATATTTGTTTTATATTGTAACATTATTATATATATATATATATATATATATATATATATATATATATATATATATATATATATATATATATATATATATATATATATATATATATATTCATTCGTTCAGATAAATGCCTAAATAGATTTGTTGATTCATGTCAAAATAGTAATTGAAAAAATTTCAGGGGCTTTAGAATAGCAAAACTTAATATTAAAATCATTATCAAAACGTGTTGGAAAAAAGGGGTTTTTCCCCGTTTCGGGAAGTGACCTCGATTCGCGAAAGTAAATTGAAGTTCCATCGAGAGAATCTATTTTGGATGTACAGGTTTAGCGCGCGAAGAATGCTGACATAATCAAAAGACGCTTTTGGAAGTTTCCATCTGGTGCTTTGGGCATGCGAGATGGGGGGGGGGGGTGCACTCTGAGGAGAACAAAGAATTAGTTGCAGATTGAGGTGAGAGTTCGTTGCAAGCGGGCGCGCTGCTAGGCGCCACAGAGTTTTGAAAATGGTGATGTTAGTTTAAAGTCTTTGAGCGTGGTTCTTTCAAGATAGTAATAAATTAACTGACTTGGATGATGGACTGTTTATTATTGAGCACAAATATTTTAAAAAGAAAAAATATTTGAGTACAAATATTTTAAAATTTACGTTATTCAGTATATATATATATATATATATAATGCGTTGAATGAAATGAGAGATAAAAATTTTCAGTTTTGATTGAATCTTCGAAATTTTATTTCTTTTAAAAGAGAAAATGTTTAAAATTTGCATATTTTCTCATTAGACGTTAGATATATTACTTAACAAATCACTGTACTTTTAAAACAGCAAAGTAAAATCATAATTACGTAAGGGAAACTTTTAGGAAAAAAATTCATATGATGGAAGAATGTAAGCACATAATTTAACATTTATTAATAATTTATAAACCTAAATATAATATAATTAAACGCTTTGTTGCTTCTTCTTTGAGACAACCAAATAATACAGTATTATTTTCATTTTAACTTTAACACTACAGTTCTTTCCAAAATGTTTATAGCGACATGCCAGTGAAGCATTTAAACTAATTATCCACCTATTATTTCATCGAAACAAACGGAAACTAAGCTGTAACAATATTTCGATTTTATAAAACAAATAGCACTGTTAACCTGGAACCAAAATTCTTCAAGTATATTACGCAATTTAAAGAGAGCATTAGGAGCCTCATTTTTCGCATATTCTGCAGAATATTTAATGGTTCTCACAAAGTGTGTTAACACTTGCAGTTGAATTATAGACTTCTTTAGAGAATTAAAGGATCATATTTAACTATTTTTACAGCCAAATCTGTTGGGATATTTTGTTGTTTGTTCCAAAAACTCAGGGAACTGCATAATTTTAAGAATAATCTGTAGAATCATAAATATTTTTTCTTAGTTAATTCAATTTAATCAGTCTTAAACAAATTCAGCTAATTCGTAGAAAAATTAGGTAGTAAATATATAATCTTAAGGCGACAGTGGACCTTCAAACCTAACTATTTTTGTTTTGAATCAATTTGCTTGAAATTTGAATATGTGATTAGTACCATAGATATGTAAAAGTGGTCAAAATTTAAAGATGAAATATTAATAATTTATGAATTATTAATTATATCAAAAAGTGGCCAAATTAAAAAATGGTCCATGCGCATTTCGTTTGCATATAATATGGTAATTTTTATTTACAGAATACCTTATAGAACTAACAATGAAACTTATTGCTTAGCAAGCATTCATTGAAAATATAAAGAGAAAAAAATAATAATAAATAGTGAAATAATAATAGTGAAATAATAATAGTGAAAACACCCTTTTTATTACGCAAAATACGTATAAATCATCTTTCAAGTACAAATTTAGAAATTCTGAGCTACGAAACATAATTTTTTTCAATAAGATTTATTTTATATACATTTAAGTATATAAAACTTAAATTTCAAAGCAATACGATAATTAGAAATGTGCTTGGAACAGTTTGAATATTCGTATGACATGAAAATTTTTATTTTGAGAAAAACACATTTAAAGATATTGCTATTAGTAACCATATAATATCTTAATTAAATGCAAATGCCTATAACTAGGAAAGTAATCACAGAAATTAAAAGTTCTTTTTATAACACATTCCTATTCGTCCGTAGTTTCACAATTCAATAAAATAAAAAAAATCGAATTTTTGGACAAATTTCACAATTTTGAAAGTCCACTGTCCCCTTAAATGGCAGCACATGTCGCTTTTAAGTAATTTATCATGTTATTACTTTAGGACAGTAAAATATTATATCGTTGAGTGTTTGCAGCATCAGTTAAAAAATTAATTATTGCATTGTTTCCAAACTTTAGAGAAGAAAATACTAGTTTATGTCCCGAAAATCAGTCTGGGATATTCACCGCATTCATACTTCCCACGCTGAGGCACCGTACATGGGAGTCCGGAAAATTCTTGATGTTTTCCCAACGTACTGAGATTCTCAACGAACTTGATCTGACATCAGATATCCTTACACTGATTTCTGATTCAATGAGTCTGTATCACACTATAAATTCACTAGATAGATGGACCTTATAGGCAACATAATTTCGATTCGATGTACTGTTCAGAGAGCTGACAACTGCATTTAAGTGCATACCATCCTCTACGAAAAAATTCAGACAACGACAGAGCTGACAAAAACCTGCTTGATTCAATCAAGGTCCAGTCAGTCGTTAACAGCTATTTAAAACACATTTTCTCTCTGCCGATAACATGACGAAGAAGGAATCATGCTTTATCAGACAATTTCTTGGAATATTCTTTTGGTAACCCCATTGAAAAACCTCTTGAAGACTAAAGATACTAAACAGTTAAATGTCCCTTTGCTGCAGTTACATGAGCTGATTATACGTCTCAGAATAAATGTTTTTGACAGTACTACGAATATTTTTCTTAATAAAATGGCTAGTCGGTTATATTTGCGTGTGAGCACGCATAAAAACAAAAGAATTTTCCTTCGAAAGTATAGATTTTTTTAACCTCTATATATTTAAATTAATAACAATTAATATATCCTAGTTTCAGAAATTACAACGTACTTCATTTTTGAGAAAATTATACACTAAAACACAAATTTTCTTTTTTATTCTCACGTGTCTAGAATTTCGGGCTTTCTTCAGCTTTCAGCCGAAACCCACAGGAATAATATTCCAGAATATTTTGATCTGCATTTTTCGCTTTCCGACTCTTTGTGATTGAAATGCATCCTTCGTGCTTCTTTAGATCTTGGATACCCCTCCCCTGATTTATGACGTTCTGCCAGTCACGCTTCCTTCTATTTCTTTGTTCATTTTCTGGAGCAAACTCCCCTTTTACATAAGCATGAGGTAAGGGAGAGCTGACATAAATCAATCAAGCATCACTGCAACAGTGCTTCCCACCATTAAAGGTTTTCGTGGGTTAGAGAGAGAGGGGGAACCACCCTGGAATTGGCAATCACGTCACACGACTAAAAGCATTTTTTTTAAATGATAAATTTATGCGTAAAGAAATTTCTATTTTAAGATCCTTTTTCATCTTGAATATAAGATCGATGTGATACTATGTGTAATAAATTATTTCGTGGAATTAAATAATTTTTAATGTATCCGTTTCAGTAAGGCTTTACCTTGAAGGCTTGATGTTGGAACCTTAACAGGGTTTTCTGTTGCCCAAAATTTCACTCTATCCTTCTTAAACTAAAGTATTGCTTATGATTGAATTTCAACAATCATTATTTAATGCAACTTTTATTCCTGTTAGCTTACTGCTAGTGTGTAAAACAATGGAAACAAATTAACAATTTCGGGATCGATTAAGAAAGTTTAGTTAAAGAAATACTTCTTGTGCTTGAACGGTAATACAATTTTTCTGGATCTTGCTCTCATTTGTCAGATAAAAACTTCCTGGTTCATTATATATTAAGCACTAGTAAGAGATATTATTTCCTTTTTATATATAAATAATATATAAAATAATGTTGTTTTATATATAAAAGAATGACTTTGACTAATTATTTCCATGGTAAAGCACATAACAGTAATGTTTCCTCAAACATAATTTTACTTTAAAAATGCTTCTTTAGAGAAAGAAAGCGCATCCCTTAGCCAATGTTTGAAGTCTTAAGCTGTGAAATTTCAGAGAAAAATTAGCGAATTTTTCATGAGTAATCTTCCCAAATTTTCGATACATTTTCCCAAGGATTAATATCCTACACACACGCGCGCGAACATACGTACGTCCGTACGTACGTTTGGCGTGCGTATGCAAATAACAGAGATATGCAACCAATCCGCGTAGCGCGATGCGGTCGGGAGGGGCTGTATAAGAGAACAGGTGTCTGGTGAAGCTGTTAAATCGGTTCCTTCTATTACAATTGCCGGTTTGTCACGATTTATGTGACTTTGAACGTGGTGTTATAGTTGGCGTTGGAGAGATGGGGCATAGCATCTCCGAGGCAATGATGCAATTTGGATTTTCGCGCACTACCCAGGTAAAACATAAAATCTCTGACAGTGGCGCAACGGGAAAAAGACATTGAAAGAACTGGACCGTCGACGACTAACGAGAATCCTTAAACGAGATAGACGTGCAACACTTCCTCAAATTGCAGCGGATTTCAATGCTGTGGTATCAACAAGTGTCATCGAGCGGACTGTTCAACGAACCGCAATTGATATGGGCTTTCGGAGCTTCAGGCCCATTCGTGTACTGTTGTTGACTGTACGGCAAAAAACTTTACGACTTGCTTGGGCCCTCCAACACCTCCATTGGATTTTTGATTACTAGAAACAAGTTGATTGGTCTGATGGAGTCTCGTTTCCAATTATATCGGTTCGATGGACGTGTACGGGAAAAGAAACAACCTCATGAATCCGTGTACCGTACATGTCAACCGGGGACTGTTCAATCTGGTGGAGCCTCTGTGATAACATGGGGCGTGTGCAGTTGGCGTGATATAGGACCCCTGATACGTCTAGAGATGACTCTGACAGGTAACGGGTACATAAGCATCCTGTCCGATCATCTACGCCCATTCATGTCCATTGTGCATTCCAACGGACTTCGACATTTCCAGTAGGACAATGAGACACTCCCCACGTCGGGAGTTGATACCGAGTAGCTCCACGATCACTCTTATGACTTTAGAAACTTACAATGTCCACCTAAATCCCCAGACATTAACATTATTGAGCGTATCTGGGATGCCTTGCAACGTTCTGTCAGAAGAGATCTCCACACTTCTATGGATTTGTGGACTGACCTTCAGAATTAATGGTGTGAAATGCCTCCAGGATACCTACAGACATTAGTCGAGTCCATGCCACGTCGTGTTCCGGCACTTCTGCTTGCTCTCGGTGGCCCTACATGCAGCGGCGTAGCTACCGTGGAGCAATTGGAGCGAACTGCTCCAGGCGCACAACTCATAGGGGCTCAAAATTTGAAAGAGTGAAATAAAAATTTGTGAAAACTTTTGTATAAAAAATTTTCGATTTTTGAGAGTTTCTATAAAATATACAAAAAATAAATGAAATAATTTTAAGTAAATAAAACTATAAGCACCTAAATATATTAGAATGTACTTGACTTATCATAATTTTGATTTAAGGAAATCTTAATTATAAATTTAACACTTTATATACCTCTAATAAACCTATAAAAATGTATGATGATTGTTAAGAATGTTTAAAAGCACTACTATAGGCACTTACTATGCGCATTATAAGTTGTGTTTTACTGCAAAGAAGTTACGTGTATCCGGTGAATCCCACGAGCGCCAAATATAAACTTCTTTATATCCGATTCTACTATTTGTGAGGGGTAACATAAGATCACTCTGTCCATTATGTTAGGGCGATCCTGCGTTTGCCTGGGAAAATAACTCATCCGACTGAAATCGAAATTAGAATTCAAAATGTTTGCAATATGGCCCCAAAATTTACTGGAATCACCTGAGATTCGAGGTTTTCTGAGATTAGTCCTTTTAAAACTAATTTCTCGTTAATAAAATTGAAGAAGAGAAGAAATATTTCGTGGGGAAATGCATTTCAGCACTGCTATTTCATTTGTCCAAATACCTGGAGTATACATGCATTCAACATTTTTGTTGGAAAAACTCCCCGTACTTCGGAGCAGTTTGCACAGTTGAATCAATTTCAATTACATCTACTGATTGATAAATGTAAGCAGAATGTAGCAAGTTAGTTAGGAAAGAAATCAACTTTCAAATATTAAAACTAGTATTGCTTATGACAGAGTAAAGCACTTCCGGTTTCACTATTCTGCGTTTAAACGGAAGAGTAATGTTATAAATAATATTTGTTATACAAAGCAGTGATCAATAATATGAATAATTAGTTAAACTTTACCTGAATTAACCGAAAAAGATTGAAAAAGCGGCAAAGTACAAAAACATATGAGAAAATATAACATTAGTGATTGACTTTCAATCACAAATGTTATACTTGCAATATTATACCAAATCAGATGCACTAATATTGCAAATGAACAGATGTAATTGTGCATTTGTTTTGTTATTAGCACAACTATCATAATTCATTGAATTTGAATCCCGTAAACACCACCGAAATCAATAACATGTTTACTCGGGTGCAACGTGCACCCAAATTCGAAAATGTAATCATAATAAATAGAAATTAAACTAAACAGTTTTTAGTTTTACTTTAAACTTTTCTAGTTTTGTCGATAAAATAAGTTTCAGTAAGGAAAACGATTGAAAAAAATAGTTGCATTCGGACAAAAAGTAAAATTCTAGTAAATTAGTATTAGTATTTTAATTAGTAGTAAAATTAGAGTTCAATATTAAGTTAATTATAAAAGCTCTGAACAGGTGTACGTTTAGTCAAAACATTCGAAATTAAACAGAAGTTAAGACTTTATGACGGACTAAGTCTAAATAGGAATTTTATTTCAGTTTATAAATATTTTAAAAAAATTATCACATAAATAGTATCATTAATCATTTCTAAAACTTTCTTTCAAGTTCATCTTAAATTATAAGAAAAGTTAAAGAACGGATCAATGGAGATTTTGAATGTATTGAACAATTTCATAAATGCATTTGAAAACTGTTCATAGAGACAATCATACATTATACACCGTGCCTCGATGCCTGAACTACATCAATTAGTTTGAATCTAGTTGCTATTAAGTTTTATTGTGAATTTTAATAAGCAGTGTGTTGTGGAAAACATGCAAGTAATTAGGTATGTCGAAACAAAATTGGTTTAACTGAAAACTGTTAAATAAGTATATGTAGTTTACCCTGCAAACCAGTCAGAACACACACATAAAAACAGATAATGTCGAATGAAAACGTCCCATTCCTATCTGATCCAAATATCTTACCCAAAAATATTTTAAAACTTTTTTCTGTAACATAAAACTGAGAAAAATGATGGGGTTTTTTTAAATTTAATTATTTTTTATTAGCAGTTTATAGTGTAATGTTCATTTAGCGTAAATGTTCATTTAAATGACTCTTGACAGTTTTGTATTCCCGTTGGAACGAAAAAAATCCTTTAAAATTCAAATATATATATCAATAAAAGTTCAAATATATATATCTTTAATTTATCAATAATCTTGTGAAAGTCTGTCTGAATTTTACTTTTATACTTTGAGCCGGACCGATCGTAGGCTGCGACTAGAGTCTGGTAAAAACTTTTTTTTATATGGAAACTGAACATGCATAAGTACATTTTGTCAATACAGTTTATAAAATATTTAGTTAATATTAGTGGGCACTCCATACTTAAAGTATTACAATTTGTTTTATTATTATATTTATATTTAAACAATTGAATTTCTTATTATTTAAACGTCTTGAATTTCAAATAAATTGTTATTAAGTAAGGTTTGAAATCGAAATAAGATTAGATGGAAAACAAATTCCACCAGGACTCTTCCGAGAAACAAGTGGGCGCACCGATTTTACTTGCTCCAGGGCGCTGAATATGTAGCTACGCCACTGCCTACATGATATTAGGCAGGTGTACCAGCTTTCATGGCTCATATATATATATATATATAAATCTAATTTAAAATTTTTAGTTTTATATGAAATGAACCTTCTCCTGTACACATTATGTTGACTGGAACTTAATCCCAATAGTCATCAATTTAACATATAGCACTACGCAGAAACTGAAGGATTGTCGAAACACATTAAATTTTTTGAAAAAAGGGTTTAGGCTATTTCTGTAAATTTGATCTATTTGAGAAAATAAGTTTTACTAAAGGATTTTCAGTAATTTTTTATATTTATACGATGAAAATCCTTAAATAACTGCTGTTTATATCTTCACAGTCACATAACAATTTATCTAAGGAAGTCAGAATAACATTTCTTTTATGTTTTTATATTATTTTATGTATATATTGTTTCTAAGTGGATTAACCTCATACTGGAAAAATATACTGGAGTAAACAAGAAATGAATTGGTAAAGTTTAAGATTTGAAATATCTTTTAAGAGGTAATTTAATGAAAACAATAGTGCTTCAATAAATCCATGAATGGGACATGATCCAACAAAAGAGTTCTTTGACTTTTTTTCAATATTTGTTTACTACATCTAAACCATATACATCGGAGTAATGTATTAATCTTAACGTAGCTTTTTACCAAAAGTGGAAACAAATTTTCAATAATATTGCCAAGAATGAAACGACGTTTCCATATGTTTCTTGATTAGCTGTCCATGAAATTTTTTTAAACGGCATTAGAAATTGCTTATAAAACCATGTACTGCAGATTCCCGTAAAAGTCTTCATCTCAAAAAAAATGTAGAAAGAAAAATGAAAACTTAAGATATATATGCATTCCGAAAAATAATGGCCCCTTCAGATTAAAATATATCCTCCATCACACGACACCGTTGCAAAATGTCCTTGGAATACTTCCAGCGGCCCATGGAGAACATTAGCTAAATAGGTTTGGCGTCAACAGAAGTAGGAAAAGAAATTGGACGCCAAAAGCTTGACCCACTTATATATATACACGTAAACCCTCCCCCCTTCTCCCCTCTGATTTCGTTTTCATTGTCTTCCCCGAACACGTGATTGACGTAAATGCATTCTGTAGATTTTCATCTCTCAGCATTTGCATGTAATGGAGAGATTTTTGGAAAAAAAATGTGAAATATGAAATGTAATGTGTCAGAGAGAGGAAAAGAATCTCCTCGAAGTGTGATAGGAGTGTGTTACTGAAAAGAGAGTTTCTTTCTCTTTCTTTTCGTTTTTCTTTATTTTTAGAGTGGGACGTTTTTAAAGGATAGATGAAGGGAATATCGGTCTTTGTTTCTATGGAAAAAAGTTTAAAATGGTGAGTCAGCTCTCTAGGAGCTTTGCTTTTAAGGTTTTCATATGAATATCGGGGAGGGGTGGGTCGGGGAGATGAAATGACAAAATAAAGAATTTCAAAAAGCGATAAGAAGAAATATCTGTTCTGCCCGGAGGAAATATGCTTATCAGTGGGAGGAAGCAGCTGCAGCTAAATGTCATTCATCATTTTTTGAGGGAATAATGTTTTTGTCAGTAAGAAATGATACTAATTTAAAAACTGGAATATATAATTTTCTAATGAAGTATAATTTCAGGTTGAAATTTTAACACTCCTCTACGTGTTCGAGTAAACTTTTTCCAAAGCGTTCATTAACCTGAAGGTGTAAACTAATAATGTATATTAGTCATTACTGAAGTATTAATTATTAAAAGTTTTCTCAATCTTTAATTATTTTTCCTTAGAAATTGTGTTTCTCAAAACAAACAGCAATATGGAAAATTTATTACTTTGTAATTACCGAAGGCCAATATTGGTTTCTTAACCAATTTCTTAACCAATATTGGTCCTAGAGGAAATATGCATATCAATGGGAGGAAGCAGCTGCAGCTAAATGTCATTCATCATTTTTTGAGGAAATAATGTTTTTGTCAGTAAGAAATGGTACTAATTTAAAACTAGAATATATAATTTTCTAATGAGGTATAATTTCAGGTTGAAATTTTAACACTCCTCTTCATATTCGAGTAAAATTTTTCAAAGTGTTCATTAACCTAAAGGTGTAAACTGATAATGTATATTAGTCATCACTGATGTATTAATTATTAAAAATATTCTCAATTTTTAATTACTTTTCCTGACAAAATGAGTTTCTCAAAACAAACAGCAATAAGTGAAATTTATTGCTTTGTAATTATCAAAGACCAATATTGGTTTCTTAACTAATTTCTTAACCAATATTTGTCCTGGAGGAAATATGATTATTAGTGGCAGGAAGCAGCTACAGTTAAATGTCATTCATCATTTTTTGAGGGAATAATATTTTTGTCAGTAAGAAATGGTACTAATTTAAAAACTAGAATATATAATTTTCTAATGAGGTATAATTTCAGGTTGCAATTTTAACAATCCTCTACATGTTCGAGTAAAATTTTTCAAAGTGTTCATTAACCTAAAGGTGTAAACTGATAATGTATATTAGTCATCACTGATGTATTAATTATTAAAAATATTCTCAATTTTTAATTACTTTTCCTGACAAAATGAGTTTCTCAAAACAAACAGCAATAAGTGAAATTTATTGCTTTGTAATTATCAAAGACCAATATTGGTTTCTTAACTAATTTCTTAACCAATATTTGTCCTGGAGGAAATATGATTATTAGTGGCAGGAAGCAGCTACAGTTAAATGTCATTCATCATTTTTTGAGGGAATAATATTTTTGTCAGTAAGAAATGGTACTAATTTAAAAACTAGAATATATAATTTTCTAATGAGGTATAATTTCAGGTTGCAATTTTAACAATCCTCTACATGTTCGAGTAAACTTTGTTTAAAGTGATCATTAACCTAAATGTGTAAACTGATAATGTATAATTATTCATTACTGGCGTATTAATTATTAACACTAGAAAGAAGGGGATTTTTTTCTTACTAAAAACACTGAACGCCATCATTTTGACAGTCAAAAATAAAATCAAGAATTTAAAATATTTAATGTTTTTTAAAATGGTTAAATACTTTAAATTTGGAGCTATTTCATACCAATATATAATAAATTTGTATATATTTAGATATATTTTACGCAGGTATGCCGAGTTGACAACCTGGTATGGTTTATCCGTAAGAATATATGCATGGTTTGTGGAGTTCCTATTTTTCAACACCAATATTTCCAAAGAGCCAATATTTCTGTTATTTGCAAAAGGAGGAAGAGACGGAAAGTAACTAGCATTTTTCAGGTACTATTTTAAAGATTTCTGCCATTTTTCTACAAGTATATTGCCGTCAAATTGACGGCAAAATGACGACATTTTCAGTCTTAGTAGGCATAAAACACATTTTCTCCCCCTCTTTATTATCTAATATAATTTTGTAAATGTGTGTGCATATTTCGCGTAAAATTAGAAAAAAGTCATACAATTTCAGAAGCCTGAGAACATATATACAGACATAGAACTCAATAGTATGTCCGAAACCGTCAAAATCACTGCCTCCGTCTTCTAGTTTTAAAAATGTTCTCAATTTTCTATTAATTTTCTTTAGAAAATGTGTCTCTCAAAACAAATAGCAATATGTGAAATTTAATACTTTGCAATGATTAAAGACCAATATTGGTGTCTTAACTACTCCTTATGGTTTAATAACTAAGAAAAATATTTTATATGGAGGATATTTTATAAACAAAAACAAAATACTTTTTTTTTCAACTTCTGAACATACTTACAATCTTCATGTCGCTAAGAAATGTTCGATCAACTCTTGTATGTAAGTCCTGTCAGCTTACCATCAGAATAAATATTCACAGAATCCTAAGCCAAGTGGTAGTTTATGTCGCCTAATGAGCATTGTAGCCTCGCCATTAAAGAGAAAGAATTTTGAATATCGGTGAAATCCTGCTTACGAATTCGGAAATATGCTGTGCATACAACCTGTGACTGTGCTTGCAACTTATTTTTTACATTGCAAAGTACCTTGTAATGTGAACTGAACAGCTTACATTGCTTTGTATGAAAACAGTACTTTGTAATGTCATGTTTAACCTTTTCCCTCCGGGGTGGGATGGCATGAACCCATGAAAACATGCCCAAGAATGAATATGAATATATATATATATATATATATCTGTGTGTGTGTGTATAAACACCCCTAATGGACATTCTTACAAAGGGGGTATGAAATTTCCCGTTCTAAAGAGGGAATCGGGAAAATGGGCCCCGTAAGCTAAAGGTTAAATTTCTACAACAAGTATTTCTGAAGGATGTCTATTCTATCTTGTACAGGATTTGTAAGATTTTATCATAGATAATCGAGCTATTACATTACATAACCGTTATAATCTGTAGCTTATATCGAATACATAATTTATGTAACTACTCTATTCACGTATTTCCACATATACCGTAAAATTTCCGTAACTTCTGCCTAATGAAATTTAACTATTTGTCTAATGAAAATAGTGATTTCCTAATACTTTTCAGATTAATTTAATTAACGGGAAGTTATTACCATGAGTATGAAATAATAATAAAAATTAATATTCCAGGAAAATCTCTACATTTTAATACAAAAATTCTGTGATCAGACAGAATCATTCGAGAAAAGAATGTTTATAGAGGAATAATTGCTAAATGGTACATACCTATTCTATAACTAAAGAGAAAGGATTTATACCTCACATATGAACTTTGACGCAGAACAGGACTTACCTAAAAAAGAAGAAAAATAAATTAAAACTAAACAGTATTCAACTTAGAAAAACTTCTTAGGAATATTCAAATTTTAAATTATATCCTTCAAAACTGAATGCTGTATGTAATAACGAAATCAAAAATATATCTTTCATCAAATTTCTAATAAAAACGACCTTTAAAAAGAGTGTACTTATCTTCTGCATTTAATATTAAAAGCCATTTTATCATTCCTAATAATGCAGAATTTCCAGATGTTTTGCCATATTCTTGCTTACGCTATCAAAATTTTCTTTAACATGTTGATCTTTGAAACCTCAGAATACAATTAGAGATACAACTTCTGTTGCAGTAAAAATTCTGGGTTAACACTTAGAAACATGTTCACTAGTTATCAATGACTATGATGATATTCTCAAGTAGATTCCAAGATGCACCATCACAGTTAAGGTTCATAATAGCCAAACTTCTAACTTTAAGTTGCTCGGTTGCCTTCCTCTGTTATTTTCCTTGATACATCATGTTTGTTTGCTAGTGTTCTATTTACCATCTTACTATGTAAGGACTAAACATAGGAAAGCATATAGGCAATTATATCTTTCATTTCCTCAATTTTTGAAAGTTCGTTCAGTACCTTAAATAATTTTCACATACCAAACTATTTGAATAATATAAATCTTTATTAATCAATGGTAGGGTCATGCAAATTTCAATCCTCGATACTACGTAATTGTTAGTTTGTTCAATTTTTTAATATATACAGGGGGTCTGGGCTAAAAGTATCCAAAAGTCATGACTTATTTTTACGGAACTACTCGTTAGAATTAAAGAAAAATATTTAAATAGAAAGAACATCTTACCAAGTTTTAGTATCAATCGTAGATTTCTATCATAGTAGCATAGATTTCGATGTGTGCACATCTTGTAGCACGACTAACGTCTAAATGGTAATTCAGTTCTCTCCAAGTGTTTCGTAGCATATCAGGCGTTATTTGACTTTTTTGCTAGGGGATTCATTAAATCCGTTCTGTATAAACAAAAATTGGAACTGTGGATGAGTTGAAGAAGCGTATCATTCAAGCAAAACGTGTAATAACTCGTGATATGCTACGAAACACTTGGAGAGAAATGTATTACCATTTAGACGTTAGTCGTGCTACAAAAGGTGCACACATCAAAATCTACGATACTATCATTGAAATCTATGATTGATATTAAAACTTGGTGAGATGTTCTTTCTATTTAAATATATTTTTTAAAATTCTCATGGATAGTTCCGTAAAAATAAGTCATGACTTTTGGATACCTTTAGCCCGGATACCCTGTATTTTGCGTAGATTACTACTGGGAAAGTATTCTAATATATAAGAATTTATCATGAAAACATATATTTGTTTTCAAACGCCGAAATTCCAATGAAGAGTCGGTTGTTATAAAATAGAAGTCAAAGAATCTTGCTTGAAGATAGAAAAATATGAAATTTATGGCGTTAAACAGTATTAAAATAATCTATTAATCTTAGCCTGCAATTACGTTAGTCACCACATTTTCATGCTTATACGCGAGCATAAGATTTTATTCATAAGTTCGAATGCACTAATGCATGGGCCCATGTAAGTGGATATAGAAACGAAATAATGTAATGAAGTGCCAAAATCAACTTCTAAAGCTCATGCTAAGAAAAGCAGTATAAATTATGGCAGTTGTTCCTCGATGCACCGATTTCCCCCAGGACGCATATCAACAGCAGTGGGAGATGACGCGGACAATACAAAGTGCCATCATCCATAATTCATCAGTATGAGAGCTAAGGTCGGTACACACTGAGCAAATGTGTCGGGTGCATAAGTTTGACGCAGACGGCTGCAGGATACAGTGCTAAGAAATGCACCGCACTTATTTCATAAATGAAAAGGAGACAGATATGGGTCCTGGCAACTGCGTCATTATGGTTCTTATCTAGAGGAAGAATGTAATATCAGCGTTTGCAATCGAATATATACGATAGATTCAAAATACAGTTTGTTCTAGTTGAAACGTGGTAACATTTTGGATGGTAAACATTTGTGGATGATCAGTTTAGGATGTAAAATAACACTGAAGAAGATAATATCTGACCAGAATAATACTATCTTATTTAGTTTATTGTATAAATGAAATAGTAACCTCTAAAAAACACAATTAATGTGTAAAAACTTATGCCTTATGGGAACAAACGAATAAACGAACACGAACGAACACGAACACGAACACACACACACACACACACACACACACACACACACATATATATATATATATATATATATATATATATATATTAATATTACCAGGAATTTTAATAACTAGTGGTAAACTGTTGAATATTGGAATTATAACATTTAGGCTTGTACTTGAATGAAGTATTTCAGTATATTTTATTTATTTTGACTGTAGAAAACACTAATAGATAAAGAAAATAAAACTTGCATGTGATATAAGAGCATACAGATATTTTATATACTTTAAAGTTCATTTATAACTCAGCTATGCTAAACTTAAAATTTTATTTCTTCTGAATATTTGAAAGATTTTCCTCCTATACATATTTTTGATTATTGTAATTTGCAATGAAGGCCAAATTTTAGCTGTTTAACAAGAATAATTAAACATCTGTGCTTAGCAGAAGTGTGTTAATATATATTACACGTCGGAACATATTAATTGTAATAAGGTTTAAGAATTTTAATACAGGAACTTGTAGGGCTTCATAAAAATAATATATTGAGATCTACACTCACTATATTTAACATTTTACCCTTAATTGTTGGAATAATTCTGTAAATAGTATATTCATAGTATTCATTCCAAGTATTATAATGGAGCAAAATATCTTACTCAGTAAAATCACAAAAATTAATTTATCATCTATTGGCGGGGAATGGATGTAGACCTGTTTGCGAACACAGGATTCTTTAATAAACCATAGAGTATGGTATGTGTTTTAACTTTAATTATTTGATATTTCAAATTAGAAATGACGATTCCATGGTACGGTAAAGCAAGTAACAAGGCTTCCATGGAAATACCTTTTAAAAATTACGGGGAGAGAAACTTTTAAAAACCAATGTGCCCCAAATTTCTCAATAGAAGGATCTTGGAATGTATAAGAATTGATGAGGTTGGTTCCCAGGAAAAATCAATGTGATCAACAGAATATAAATTTTATTAGTTTAGTTAATAGTTTGAAGCCCGGTGGTGTAGTGGTGAAAAGGTCAAGCTGCCCCACCACAGGTCCAGGGTTTGGCTCTGTGACTGTGCAAGGTCGACTTATACCTATCATTCCTTCAGTGGGTCAATAAAATGAGGACCAAACATGCTTGGAAACTAACTCTAGGGTCCCGCGTCAGGTTGACCATCTGTCCCGAGACATATGCTGTATGGCACCCCAAGTCCACAGTCTTGAAAGCGGAGATGGGCACCGCAGGCCTTGGTCCACAGTGCTGAAAAGCAACTCGGACTGCTGTGCCATGAGTTAGTTAATGGTTACTAGTTAAGAGTTTAGTTAATAGTTAGTTAGTTAATAGTTAGTAAATGAGTTAGTTAATAGTTAGTTACCTTAGAAATTTAAAGATAAAATAGCAGATTAATTTTATTATTCTTTGATTAAATTTATTTTTCAGAAAATATTCTAATTTCTTAACAACTCCATGATACTAAATAAATACCATTAAAAGCATTTTTGAGATTTAAATAGAAATAGGTGCTTTGATAAAATCTTAGTAATTGTTAAATCAAAGCACGATGCGCATATTACAGGAAGGTTTACATCAATTTTCAAATTAAAAGTTCAAACAATAAACGAAATGACTCATTTCTAAAAACAAGTAAAAAGAAAAGCTAACTGTACAACAACAACAACAAAATAATCCTTTCTTCGAAGAATTACTAGTAAGGTTCGCTTCATGAAATACAGTTAAAATTGAAGGAAGTGTTCTTCTAAGTAAGGTATCAGCAATAATGAATCCTGAACATCTCACTTCCTCATTGCTGAAATCCCATACCGAAAGAGGACATTTCAAACCTACTCAGCCATTACCTAAATATATTACGCGCATTATATTGTCATTATTTCGCAGGGATATTCTAAAAGAGAAAAACCATTTCGATACAATCGAGATTCGTATTTGCTATTCAATGGGACATAATGACTTTTCAAACAATAGTTTAAAGTTTCCTCTTTTACTTTTCCCTCTTTTTTTTAAACGCAGAAAAAACATTTGATATCTCCTTTTTTTCTTCTTTTAATGACTTTGCGTGAGGATAAAATTCTCCTCAGAAAAAAAAATATATTCAGCAGATAAAGTATTCTTCTTCTCTCATCAGACATTTTAGAGAACAATTAGAAATTTTAATAACTTAGAGTAAGACGATCATTGCAAGATGATCTCAAAGAATAATTACAGAACACAACAGAAGGTACTTGGATAAATTATATTGTCAAGGAGGTTTAATAATTATTCACGTCTTTGAACTATATACCAACATTTTTAGAGAGAACAAAGCAGTTTTAATAAAGGAATTTTAAATAATGTTTTGCTTTTTTTTTCTTTAAACTTGTGTCTCATTTATATAATGTAGTTCTTATTTCAGCTTTCATTGTTTCTAATAAATGAATTTTATGCAGATATGTGATAATAAATCATTTGTCTAGTGTATAATTAAGCAAATGATTAGAAAAAAAAGTTTGTTGAATCTTATAATTATTGTCTGAAACATTTACTTTTTTTATTTTATAAAAAAGGTCATACAATGATTTACAATGAATCGAACCGGATTAAAGCTTTTGCTCTTTTAAAATTTCTCATCTGAAGTTTATATTCATCCAACTAACGTTTACAAAAGAATTCGAAGACTTATGAATTTAGCGTGGTTATAATGTCAAAGTATTCTACTTGTATATATATATATATATATACCGGGTGGTTATAGTTAAACTTCCCCTATAAACGGCATCCTACAGCGCAAACGGGTGAACGGAATTCAACGAAATTTTGTATATGGGCTATACACGAGATGCGTTTACGGACTTTCGAAAAAAAAAATTAGTTCCAAAATGTCCACCAGAGGGCGCCTTTTCGGGAAAACATGAAATTTAACACAATAAACGACCAAAACAGAATACAGAAACAATATTAACATTTATTGACTAGTTTCTGATCACCTTGTCAACGAACCACATTAAGGTAAGGGAAAAAAAAAACAGTTTGCAGAAACAAGAACAGATTAGGACGAAATTCCACAAGATGAGCAATTATTAATCGTGTCCAGGACGATGTAGGGAAATCTGCTCCACGTGACCTCCTTCATTTAATTCTGGTGTATCGTGGAGGTGTTGCGACGTTGAATGACTTAAAGAACTCCATAACGCTTCATGTGCGAAGCCTCACAACTGATCAGTTAGGATCTGCTTTTGAGCAAACTGTCCATCGACTTGAAATTTTGCAGGTGAATGAAGGTGGTCACGTGGAGCAGCTTTCCCTACATCGTCCTGGACACGATTAACAACTGATCCTCTTGTGCAATTTCGTCCTAATCTGTTCTTGTTTCTGCAATTCCTAGTTTCCCGGATAAAACAATCCTCCTCAACTGCATCCACTCATAGAAGTTTAGGTATTCCTCTTCTTTTTTTATTAATTTGTCTATCCGAGAAAATTTTCTTTAGTATGTTACTGTCATTCATACGGATAACATGCCCAACCCAATTGAGGCGACATATATTTTAATGTTATGAACAACATCTGGAACTTTGACCATTCTGTATAATTCGGGGTTGCATCTTTTGCACCAGACACCATTTTCCAGAAAACCCCCAAAAACACATCTGAAGACCCTGCGTTCAAAAAGACCCCTAAACCTTTCCTCCCTCGCGGAATTAACTACAATGTGTCAGCTTATTATTGACCCATTTTTTACATAATAATACACAGAATTTCTTCTAATTTTACATTTAATCTGATGTCATAAAACGAATTTAGATTCCCATTATTGTTAGTAACTTTTGCAATCATATTGTTGCACATCTATCTCAACAGATATATAGATACACATATTGAGTCTCGCTGGGATTGTCTGAAAGAAGACTGAAACACGCAATATAATGCTTGTTCACTTCGTCGTTTAGGAAAATTCCTATTGATGCTGCTGTGAATGCCTCTCTGTGTCACCTTGGTTCAAATGTAGATTCCTATAGCCTTCAGTGAATGTTCTTATGGTCCCGAGGTAGCGTAATGGTAGCGCGGGGGGGCTGGGAGTGCTCGGTTTGAATCCCGTGGAAAGCCGTTAAATACCTTCGTGTCTCAAAGTAGACTGAAACACACAATGTAAAGCCTGTTCACGTCGACGTTTGGAACCATCGACGTCGGATATGGGCACGTTAAATCCATAAACCGGAAATTCCTTTTATGAGGTCAGATAGAGTGGGATAAGGTGCGATGTTACCTCTGGAGGTGCTCGGTCAAAACTGGGGTGGCAACAGATGGGTGGTGTTCGTTTACCTATATGGTGTTCTTCATTGAAAGCAACCAACGGTTCTTGCGGATAAAGTGCGAATGTCTTCAATGACAACGGCACCTCAATGGTAAACAACATATTAGTTCATATATACACAGAAAATACCATACATACTAGATCTAGGGTCCGAAACTTCGTAAAGTTGAAAAGCTTGAGGAAATCTGCTTTCTGTACTGCTTTCATATTCTGCACTCTAGTAAATGATTCTAAAGATGACACTAAGATCATCCTTGTATTTTATTGATTTTATTTAAAAAAGGACAGAATTAAAACACATAAATATGGGGATTGTGACAGGATTAAAAATTACAATATATGCATAACGATCTATGACATCTTTGTGTAATATCACTTCGGATAGGTATAAAAGAAACGACACAGTTATTTTTTCCCTGCTACTGTAGTACTACTTGTCAAAAAAAATCGTTTTAAATAATATACCTGCATATATTCCGCATTTATTATGATAATATTTTATATAACATTGTGCATATTCTACCAAAAGCTTACGGAATATTTCAACAGGTGTAAAGAAACATATAAAAGCTTTTCAGTACTTGTCAATAATAACTGCTCAGTGACAGGTAGAAATCATATCCTTTGGTTAGATCTGCATGCATAATTACTCTGAAAATACCAATAGTTTTATCAGATAAGGGAATGAAATTAAGATTTACTCCCTTATATGCAGCTTAATAATTTAAGCCTCCATCTCGAAATGTGAGAGTCGAAGATCCGATACCCACTCTGGCAGAAAATTCTTTAAACTTTAAAACTTTACTCCAGTCTGAAGGGAAGAAACTAGTTGCTGAACTTTTAATATGAATAATTTCCTACAATATTGATAGATCGAATATTAATTGTAAATTAATATTGGAAAATTTTAATCATTTTATAAATTCCAAATATTTTCAAGATCTGTATCCGTGTCTCCTATATTTCCGACTGAACTATGACAGCTAATTTCAGTTATAAACACAGTCCCAATTAGCATCCCGTTCCATGTGGTATAGTGGCATCTCTGTGTTATTTTTACATTTAATCACCTTTATCAATATTATATATTCTTACATATTCAACATTACATATGCGTTTACAATAGCACGTATTCAACAAAATAAGAAACTTCAACTTGATGATTGAATGAAAACAGTTATCTTTTAATTTCAATCTACGGACAGAAAATATTTACTTAGTATGGAAATGGTTACTTAATATGTACATATTCAACATTGCATATGCGTTTACAATATTACATATTCAACAAAATAAGCAACTTAAATTTGATGAATTAATGAAAACAGTTATCTTTTAATTTCAATTTACAGACAGAAAATGTTTACTTAGTTTGTACATAATCAACATTAAATATGCGTTTACAATATTACATATTCAACAAAAAACGAAACTTGAACTTGAGGAATGAACGAAAACAGTTGTCATTTAATTTCAATCTACGGGCAGAAAATGTTTACTTAGTTTGTACATAGTCAACATTAAATATGCGTTTACAATATTATATATTCAACAAAGAACGAAACTTAAAATTGAGGAATGAATGAAAACAGTTGTCTTTTAATTTCAATCCACGGTCAGAAAATATTTACTTAGTATGGAAATCCTATAAATTTAACTGTATATATGAAAGCAAGTAAACGTTGCAGGGTGAAAAATGAATTTTGCGAGTGAATGAAATAATCCGAGCGTTCAGAAACCGTCATCTAAGTTTTTTGGCAGCGTTCCAGTAACAAGTCCAAGTGTTATCAGACATTTTTTCTCGTCTTAAAAAAAAAGGTCCAGGGGACATCTGTTGCCAAGAGTCTGACCCATTTCAAATGATTGGCGATATTTTTCAAGAATTCTGAAATGTTATCTCGAAGAATATTTATCGTGTTTATAGTTGGGAAAAAAGTATTTCCAACTGTGCAATATACAGTGATTTTCTAGTTATCTTTTCCTAAACATATAGTTAGACTTTTATAGTAGGGTTTTAAATTAATATTTTTTATTTTCATTGCGTATAATAAGTTTCAGTTTTGAATTATTTGATATATGTTACATTTTCAAACTATTTCTACGCTTTAAAATACTGTGTATGTATGGGATATTTAATGTCAGATCATACCCCAATTTATGTTAATTAGAAATTTTGTCTGAATTATTTTTTAATTTTTACTAAACGTCCAAGAAAATTTCTTTTGAAAACTATTACTTAACCTGTCTCAGACATTACATAATTACGTTAAAATCCTCAGTTTCTTACAAACAAAAGAAGAGAGTCAAACAAAGAAAGCTGAACTATAAATAAAACCTCACGTGACGTGATTGGAAAAGATTTTCTGAACACTGAATTAACTAGAATCCCTTCATAAATTTGAATGACAAATATCTGCATATATATCAATTTGGGGAATTCACTTACGATAAAATGCGTATATTTTATTTCACCCGATAACCCAAATAGGCTATAAATCTTTAAAAATACTAAAAGGAATTATCTTTTATTTTCTGACGAGGTATAAGTTAACATACGTAAAATATTGAAAATTGGAAAAAATATTAAAAAAAATTGCTGAAGTTAAGACTTTGAAAACTATATTTGGCAGTTTCTTACTAAAATGTCTATTAGCTATCATCTAATGTAAGTCATCACGACAAACTGTCCCAAAAAGTCATATCTAAAGCTTACCATTTTTACTCCTTTAGAGTGAGATTTATTTTTGTATTATATGAGAGAATTTGTGCTGTTTGAAAATTTCGTTTTATCATCATGAGAAGAATGCCTTGAAATAATGGGTTCTAGTACTTGTATATACTGATGTGTATATACTGCTATTTATTTACTAAAATATATAATTGCACCCTAAGTAGCATTTGGTAGGGCGTTTCAGTTCGGACTGGAAAACTCCAGTCCGAACTGAAACGAGATTTTCCAGTCCTAAAGGCTAATACTGCTTTCCAGCAAAATTTTCCATTTTATATGAGTAGCCATTATTTCAACTTTCAACCAAAAATTCTCAGTAGAGGACATGATGTTGCCGCAGTATAGTGACGACAAGCCAATGTTCCCTATTGGGATCATAAAGATTTAACTAATTACACCAAGGGCATTTCTTTTTAATTCAATTTTATTTTATATTCTTTTAATAATGTGAACCCTTTTAAGTATGCCTAACAGTTTTTAGAAGTATTGATTGTTTTTCGCATTTATATGAATTTTTAAGTTGGGCTCTGTGAAAAATGTAGAAAAAGAACATTTTTACGATTTTTTGTACATTTCCATTTTTATGTTTGAAATGTGGTTTCAATTTCAAAAAATCAAGGCCATCTTTCTGTTACATCTGCTAATTTTTTCAAGTCAATATTGATAAAATTTAATTTTTAAATAAATTTTCAATTTGATGTTCCCAATTGGGAACATTGGACTGTAAAAGGTTAATATAAAAAAAACATTATATTCGTATATAATACAAAAGTTGATTACATGTGTAATTAAATTTATTTGCTTTTAAAAGAAAAAAATATATTTCCTTACCTTTATATGTTTTTGTTTCTAGCAACGTTCGATTAAGTCCACCTAATTATTATGAATAATTTTCATGAATTTCCCACCAAATCGAATCCTTTTACGTTCAACTCCCAGATAATTAATCATCTGGGAAATTTGAAACAAACCTTTTTCCTTAAAATGTATTTCTGTCTTTTTTTTTCTCCCCGCGAAATATAAGTATTAATGGAGTAACGCTATTGATTATTGGAAAGAGATTAAAGCTCCTACATTTTTAATATTATTTTTGAAGGAAGGAATCTGATTGTTGAAATAACTCAAATTTCATTGTTACATACCGTAATAAAAATTCCCAATTTTTTTAATCCAATATACGTAGAAATAACATTAGGTTTATAAAAAAAACAGATAAGATCCATCTTGTATTATATGAAAGATGATATTGATGGTTATGGAAAGTTAATATTAATTTAGTTTGGCACTTCAGTTTTCCATATTTTCAAAATACAATAAGAAGGGTATAGCTAATGGTAAATTAAACTATTAAATAGGAAGTAATAGTTGCTCCATGAAATATATTTGTATATACTGTGCATATATTTCTAAACATTTGTTAATATTCTTTATTTCCCTTTAATTTATATTGTGTTAAATACTGCTTCTTTACTATTATTGTGTCTTAGATTTCAACATGTGACCCTTTACAGATATCTCCGAAAATTTTAGCGATCTTGGCGTCCGATTTTGCCATATTTGGCAACTTTTTGGGTATCGTCGGAACCAAGCAGATTTAATCTCGGTGCGGGGTTAGCGAGATCTGTAATTTTCCATTTCTGTAACAATTGAGAATGTCACCAGTGTATAAGCATTCTGAAATCGGCTCCAAGGGGTCATTAAATCATTTCTACGTTGAAGCGTAGATGATGTGTGTGAACTGCAGAACTGGTATTGAGCCTGCGAGTATTGTGTCAAGTCTAAAGATTAAAGGGATATAAAGAGAGACATAAACTTAAATCTAAACAGATCACAAATAATGCAGACAGTCACTTAGGACTACAGCAAAGTTCAGATAGCTCTATTCAGATCGCTATAATCCAGATCTTTATAATGTTTGTGATCTGTTTAAGACTAAAAAAATATAAACTTGTATCGCTGTTATCTGGAGATGTCATCTTCTTATATCATTGAATGAAACACAACAATGTGTTGTTTACAAAGAAAGAAACATAGGGATTCTTTTATACATAATTTAATTTCTAACGAGGAACTTTTTTTTACTTAAAGAGGTGGTACTTTGTCATAAGGACATTGACCCATCCACTTCGAAAATTCATTGGCTACTTTATTATGGAAACGCCTTATAGGGAACACCATTGCTGCTTCTTACGATGGGATATCTAAGGAAAGTCCATGTCTTATCCGGTGGAGATTTATTTTAGTAGATGTCCACTTAACTACTATTTTCGCACGAATACTTGTATAACTTGAATTTAGAATATATAATTTTGGAGTACTTACCCCAACTTCCTGAATTTCATAGATATAATGGCAATAAAACATGCGATAATATTTGCTATCGTATTTAACAGGCGTATATCAAATGAACATATATATAAAGAGTAACAACATGAATTTGTATGACTATTACAGAATAATCTGCCCTGAATAAGGATAATGAGTATAGTTCGCCGAATATCCCGCGATTCCACGAATGAGAATAATCTTCCTCTTACGTCATCATCAGTCCTGGCATCCCCGCCGGCTCCCCACGAGAAGTGAACACGTACTTGCAGCGGAATTCCGAACATCCGGGATTCAAACCCGAGCCCATTTTATGGACTATCCATGAAGCTATCCACTCTTTAAAGAAGGTTATTTTTGAAAAAAAAATCCGGAAAAAGGAGAGAAAATTTAAAATTGTGGACCGAGTAAACATACAATGAAGATGTAAAAAGTACATTTTACAATGCGGTAAAAGAAATGCGGTAAAATTTTAAGCTGCAAACTCTTTCCAGCCATCAGAAGATTATTTAATATGTTTTATTGATTGGATGTTGGTATTTAAATAATTTACACTAATTAAATTCTATCGGAAACTTCCATGTAAAAAATACATAAGACAAATCCACTCTTTGTTTAATGAAAATAAAAAGAAATTAAAAAAAACAATGAAGATAATATTTGAAAGAAGTTGGAACTAGAAGATAGAGAAAAAAATCGCACTATTTAATGCATAAATCATACTACTAATATTTTCTCCTTAAAGTAAACAGAAACAATTGAAAAAAAATGGTTAAAAAATAATAAGAATGTGCGATTTAAAAAGAAAAATAACTTTGTTTTATTTTATGATTAATAGGATTTTTTAAATGAAATAATGTTCTTGAAATATATAATTCTTGGTGAGCAACGATGGTTTTCAATATTTTTAGTACATAGAATTAATAAAAAAAATACGTCTTTTTTATGATATTAGAAACAAACTTAAAAAAAAACTCTCTTAATACAATTAATTTTTTCAAGAAATGAAAATTTTATATAGCACTAAAAATAGATTGTGAGTCTTTTCAGTAATGCTAATGGGGTTTTATATTTGCTTGAAGAAAGGCTATTTAATGTTTCAAAGTCGTTCATCAAGATTCAAAGAGATTTAACATAGAATCAACAACATCCATGTAGAATAACAAACTTTATATTCTTAATCCCATAAACCTGCATAGCATTTAAATATATTCAAGAAATTAAGTAATAAGAAATACAGAAAGAATAGAAAAAAAATTATAAAAATAGCTCAGATACAGAAACCTTTAAAAAAGTTTAAGCTTACTTTAAACATTCATTTAAGTATTAGAAACATGATAGAGAAAATTTTTTAGAATGTGGTTCGATACTGAAGTCGGTTACGCTTTGTTTGAATGGCTAAACAAAACTGCTAGAAGGTATCTTTAGAGGCATTTTAAAAACCAGACTTTGAGTATTTTGTGATAAAAAATTCTGTTTTAAAGTTCTTTTTGTGGTAGTGGCAAAAGAGACAATATAAATCATTTACTCAAGAAAACTTTGTCCTATAGATTTAGAATAATTGATAGATAATGGTTTATTATAAAAGTGCTGATTATTTTATAAGTTATATATTTTGGACCACTGATCGCTCAAAAAATTTATTTTCATGAGGGCTAATTTGTAATATAAATTTAACCTTTCATAACACACATAAAAATAATGATTAAAATCATCAACAATATCAATTAAATTTTGTACCCCTGTTTACCACATTTTTATATGCATACACTAGGAAAATTCCATTGTGGGGTGGTGGGTTCGAGTCCCACCTAAAGCTTGGACCATCATGGGCTGTCTCCGCATAGAGAACATTATTAGTTCACCTAATAGGTGCGTCCCCTAATAGGTGCGAGGAGCATTCACACTATACTAGAAGTTTAGTGTGAAACATTAAATTGCTGTATTTTTCAAAAGCCACATATATGGGAACTAAAAAAAATGTTTTTACGTATAGAACTTTGTGTTTTGAATGTCTTTATTATAAGGTAATTCAATGAATTAACGATTACTAATTAAAATTTTTTTTACTGTTTCCCCAGACACTAAAAACATCAAGATTGAATGAGAGTCTAACACAAAATGAAGAATTCATTTTCAAAACATATTGGCAGCGTACCCAATAATAGGGTCGTAGGCTTTGTAGATGCTTAAATTAGAAAACGCCTAATCGGTAGTCATCATTTAGCGTTCTTTCAAAGGAAATTACGTAAACGTGAATTTTTGTAGATCTTTGTGTGGAATATTCTAAGCTCTCCAAAAATGTCTAAGTTTTAAAACATTTTTTGAAAAAAAATTGGAGAAGGGAATTATAGGTAATATTAAGCTAAGACAGCCCTTTTGTGGAGTATTACACGTCTCCATATTAGCATGTTATTTGCCAATTATTTACATTTACATATATATAAAACAATTATATTTCAAACTGTTGGTCACAAACATTTTTTAAATTTTTTTTTTCTTTTTAATCTAGATTTATATTCAGTTTCATTCAGACCGTGGAGCTATGACCAATTTTCGGTAAGTTTTAAAGTAGAATTACGTTCCTCCATAACGGTCCTGCCGAAAGGAAAATTTCAGACGCTAAAACCGTCCGTCCATCCGTCCACGCGAGTTATAATTTTGGCAGTGCGCCAAACCCAGTCTATCGCTTGGATAAGTTAAACAGTAAAGTACCAAAGGTGCGTCAAAATTTGACATATATATATATATAATATAGATATATAGATAGATAGATAGATAGATGCATATATATATATAGATGCATATATACATACAAAAAAGGTAAGCAACGATAAGTAATCATACGTTAATAACTCACGGTAGTTTCGTTAGAAGAGACTACCTGAAGTTTATTTTTTAACAAAAGAGTCATTTATTTCAACTAAAAAGGAAACACCTCGATAACCCCCTATATTGATATAGAGATATTTCAAACAGAAAATATGTTTGAATGAAAGGCCCAGAAATTCATAGATTCCCACCTTCGGCACGACTTTCTCAGTTTCTTCCCTTTTTTTTATGTCCCCCGCATGTTTGAATAATTTATGTCGGCTTTTAGCCGTCGGTGCCGCATTCAATACACAAGCCGCTTTATTATGCGCGAGATGTGCATCCGTTTAAGGGGGGAACATGACCAACAAGTTCCGGTACAACCAACGCTAGTTCCCCCACCCTCCTCCCTTCTGCCGCCTGGTGTTCCCGAAGTCGGTGCTGAATCAATCCCTCAAGAGTGATTGCCATGCGTGTTGAGGTTTGACAGAACTTCTGATCTCGCCTTAAAGAGGAAAGAAAATGATCCCGCTTTTTTATTCTTATTTCTCTGACACGATAAAAGAGAGGTCCGAGGTATGTCCGTCTATTACTTCGATAAGTATACCTCTCTGCTGGGATAAATGATTGTTATGTGATAACATATTAAAGAGAATGCGATTTTTTAAATATTTCATAAGAAAGAGAGATAAAAATTTTGTCTTAAAAGACTGTCTTATATTTTTTATTCTTTAGTGGTCAAGGGTCCTTCGAATTCATTTTTTTTCTTATAGTTTCTAATTTTTATAACTACATACAAAATGAGCAAAATTAACATTTTTTACTATTTGAAGACACTTGGGATTATTTTGGGGCAGAATATTAATTTTTTTTCGAAATTATTTTTCAGAAATGACAGAATTTTTCAAAATGCCCCTTGCGAATTAATTTCTATCTGATTTCTTCGAAATTTCTCGCAATTTGTTATTGAAGTGTTTGCTACAGAAATATACACAATTCTTTGAAACCTTAAATGTTCTCCAAAATTTATAGACCTTTAAATGAAGTAAAAAGATGCAAGAACACACACAAAAAAAAACTAGATTAAAAATTATTACTAAAACTTATGATTCATACAAAATAATTCAGTGCACTGTCTTGTTTATATTCATATGGCAAACCCTAAATTTATTTTAATAATTTTGAAAATATTTAAGTTATTTAAATGACATGGAATGCACAAACAGCATTTTTAGAAAAAATTGAAAATTAGGCCTTATTCTGCAACAAAATACTTATTTGTCAATTCTAAGTGTCTTCAATGTAGAGTTAAAAATTGAAATTTATAAAAAAAAACGAGGTTTAAGGTCCCTTCACCATTTTATAAGGATTATGTTGAGAGTAGTTATTTATTATAATGCTAGATTATTAGGGTTTTCCATTATAAAGTTTAGCTGCATCCAGACTCATCAGCATTTTTTTCTATATAATACCAACGAAATTGCTCTCTTGAAAAATTGTTTCGATTTTAAATTCTTCCCCAAATAGATAATATTTATTTCTTGAAGTAAAGAAGGGAAACATATTTTAGACATGCAAATTCAAAATTTGAAGGTGTTCGGGTGTGGGAGCATTCAGACACATTTCCCTGCAAATAATTATTTTAATTCTCTATATCATTCAAATCACCACGCGAGACCTATAAATTACTGTTTTATTGAAATACCTAAGGTAAGGAGTTCCATATTAGGAACTATTATTTGCATATGTGATCACCTTCTATGAAGGCCATAAGAAAATACATTCATTTGTCATTTCCATCGATTCTAATCTGTTGGAATTTGACTACGTCATTTTAATACTTAAGCATGTGTGAGTTTCAGCTGAAACGATGCAGATATTGACCCAAACCATAACTTCTAAACGGTTCAGTGACGTATGACTGATTAATAAAAAAGAGTCTTTTTTCATTGCACTAAATCTGGATTTTATGTGTTGCCACTTATATTTTATTAGATGTATTGCCACTTCTTAACTGTGACAACAACTTTATTGGGGGAAAATGCTTAGCGTAATTTTTTTGCTCAGGATTCTACAAGGGACGTTAAAAATTCCCATGGATAAGCAATTAATTGTTGAAACCTATTCGGCATGAAATTCAAGAGAGTAATTTTTTAAAAAAAGGTCGAAAACATGACAGCAGAAAAGACTGTAACGGAATTGTGTACTCGTTGTTAAAAATTACATTTATGGATGGAATTAAAACTAGTAATGACAATGTGACGGATAGAAGATTATCAAAAGCTTCCAAAATTACGATACCTTTCACACTATATATTTTACCATCCAGGATTTTGTTTTTGAAAATACGTATTGATTGCGTTGTCTCGTTGCAGATAAAACTAAACCTAGTTATGATAATGAAATTCAAGTGATGAGTTAGACAATGATGAACACAAAATACTTTGTAAAGTTTTATTAAAAAGTAGTGATACTTGATACACAGATCATGATAAATTTGCTTTCATGGATTCTACGATTCAAGGGGTAGTTTGAATGTTTCGCCTTCTTTATGACCCATTTGTCGTTAAGTTTTACCTGGGGTGGTTAAGATGAGAGTGTAATGACCTATTTGAAAATATCTACATAATAAGAAGAGGTAAAATGGGAGATATGTTATATGTGATATGAATGGAATTTTAAGCATTGTTTTTACAAATTTTCATTTTAAATTTATTAACCCTCCAATTGTTATATATTCAATATTTCTTAATTAAAAAATAATTTTAATAGCTTTATTAATTAGTTTTTTTAAGTGTTATTCAAATCTGGTATATGTTGAGTTGTTGAGGTTCAAAGTAATTCATTAAAATATTGATTTGTCAACATAACTTTTGTAATTTTTTATTAACCTAAATGTAAAATTTAATGATTCATAGCTAAAACTCACAGATATATGCTTTCCCCGAAAAGCCATACCTGTAGGGAACTAATGTCATGCTGTCTAATGAGCAAACAGTTTTTCACTTATTTTACACTCACTTAAACAGAGGATTACGTATGTGTTGCTTAATTTTGGCACCTTGAAGGGCCACCGTGTAGTGGGTTTAGTTAGAAATAGGTCACCAACAGAGAGTAATATCTTACAAAATGTTTTCAATACGCACTACTCACGCTCTCTCAAAAGGACTGATAATTTTAGCAATCCTTTTCTTTTTTATTAGCTTTTAGTTTACATAACCATTGTATGAAAATAAAATTGATGGCCTAAAATTAAATATCATATCAGATTTTTCTTAATTGCCGTTAATTGGCTTGTGTAAATAAAATGATACTTTGTTGATGAATATTGATAAAAATTGAAATCTAACTTATTTTCTTTATCATTGAAACAAATTTCCATTATCATAGTAGTTAAATGAATATTTTATAAAATGTATCATTCTTAAAAAGCATGTATTTTTTTAAATACTGGTTATATTTTGGCTTATTGCTTTTGCTCTTGTATGTTACCTTAATTTTTTCTCTAAAAACATATACTTTTCTTTAATATTTTTCCGTCTTTCTCATGCATTACTCTATATGTAATAATTTTATATATTTTACTAATCAAAAGAGCTTCTTCGAATACCTATTTTTAGCATGCAATTACGAAAATAATTATTCACAACGTGATGCACTTACCACCAGGTATGACCAAATATTTCGTTCTTTAATTAATTTTAGTAGATAATTAAAACAGAAAATTGAATTTTCTGGTTTTCCCTTCTAGAGGAAATTAAAAAGGAAAAGATAGTTTTACAGGGAATTAGTAAGTACTGGTCTATTTTACGTAGGTAGGTATATGGTAATGGATTTTTCGTATATACATTTGAATTTAGTAATTAAAAGCAAATATTCAATTTTCTTTTCAACCACAATGCTTAATGATATCAGGCGTTCATAAGATTTTCAGTAGTAAATTTGCTTTAATAGAAGTCAGAGAAATCTTACTGAATTTAAATTTGTTTATTGTATTAAATGTTTACAACTTAGTATTGTAGTTGTCCTTTTTATAATATTTATTCAGTTGGACATATCAGCATTCACGATGTTAAGAAAATCCTACAGCTTCTCTATTTATGGCATCGATAATGTTTATGCCCGCACACATAGTCCGTACTAACACGGTAAATTATTCAAATAAGGTATAAATATATGTATGTATCTCGGCGATAGCTATCCAATGTTGTTTTTATTTTAAATTACACATTCATACAGAACACGCTTTTCTCAACAGTGATTGCAAGATGCTGTGTGATGTCCTTGAGGGATTTAAGTTTAGGATTTTTGATACGAATTTTCCCTCATGCAAAAAATATTTGATTACATTTTCCTGAGTAAATATTTACATTAATATCCTTTACTATTTGCTCATTCAATTTTATATTTTCTGTTGTTTGTTTGGAATTTCCCTTTGGGGATATCTTTTTACTTACGTATGTGTGTGTATATATTTATTTATACATATGTGTGTGTGTGTGTGTTTATTTTTGTTTCCTCTAATTATGATATTGTTGATGAAGCATGTTATAAAATAATTTCCTTCATAAATACGCTTAAATAAACCTATCCTTACTTTTACCCTTATTTTACAGTAAAAATTTACACATAGAACTTCTTCAGATATTTAAACAAAAGTAAACAATTTAATGTATAATTTTGCCTACTAAGATATATGAATATTTTAAAATGTTTTTTTATTTATGTTTAATACTCATCTTTTTATTTCTGATAAATGAACATTTTATGTGTCTAACCTGAATATATTTGATGTCTTTTCTACATAATTTTGCTTAAAAACATTCAAATCATTTTTTGTTTATTTTATTAAATATCACCATGTCTCACTTTACAAGATATCGAAAATTTTGAAATTATATCTATGATTTTTAAGGTATTCTTATTATAATTTCATTAGTGTTTCAATTTATTTGAAAGTAACCGAATAAAACTCCATATAAAACTAATATAATCATTCAGAAAATTAATATTTTTTACTATAAAATTTTGGCGGTCTCTGATACTATCCGTAATGAATTATTTTCACTATATGCAAATTGTGATATAGTGGTTTTACTGTTTACGTGAAAATAGAGCGTAATTGAATAGGATGGAAACGTCTTGCTTTTCTGCAAATATCTGAAGAATGAGAATTTGTAGTTAATATATATATATATAATTATTTCCCTACAAAGAAGATCTGAAAATATTTTGCTCAAAAAATTACAACATATTTCTATATTTTTACGGTGACAGCCATTGTTAGTGTAACTTAGTAATAGTATCAGTGATTTAGAAATAGGAATAGATTTGTATTTATAGATTTAGAAATAGTTTTTCTCCTCCCTACAGTTTAAATTTTCACAAAGCTTTATTCGTTATCCCAATTTTCTAAATCTGTACACGCCGGTTTGTAGATACATTTTGTATGAATTCTCAGTAATGCCGATTTATAAAGTTATTAAAATTTCATTTCCCTTTAGAAAACTTTTTCTGACTGTAATACTGCTCATATACTTACAGTAGGGAAAGATGTAACCGTGGTTTTTAAAAGTGGTTAGTACATTGTGATAATTATAAGTGATAATGAGTGATTACTCAAATGTATATATATGAGTCAATTTATTAAACAAACATATTAACATATACATATTTCGATTACACTTTCATTTCTCCAATGCACCCTCCTACACTAACCTATACTCATATTTCTCGTTTGCTAATTGCTACCAATATTGATAATTCATTTCTTAAACACATACTTTAATACACTTTATCACAATTGCAATCCGCTACTAATTATTAATTCACATCTTAAACATTACCTTAATACACTAATTCTCCGGTGCAATTGACTATCAATTATTAATTCACTTCTTAAACATATACCTTAATACATGATCTCACAATTGCAATCCACTACTAATTATTAATTCACTTCCTCAACATATACATTAATACATTAATTATAGAAAAAATTAGTAATTCATTTCTTAAACACATACATTAATACACTTTCTCACAATTGCAATCCGCTACGAATTATTAATTCACTTCTTAAACATATACATTAATACACGCTTCTTTAAAACATACCAGCGATATATATCTATGGCAACATATATAACATCAATTATAATTGCTCCCGTCATTAATCTACGCAATCCTCTTATTTAACCTAACCCAGTAATCCTTTTAAATTCTGAGCATTGATAAAGAATAAATTCGTTAAATTTCTCCCTACCTTGGGCGTCCTGCATAAAACGGGATTTCTCCTTGGACAATAGGAGCCGGAGAAATGCGCCTCATTTCTATTGGATATTGGTCAAACCACGGTCAGGTCTCGCTTTGGCTCCGGAAACTTCGACAAGGACTGGTAGCCAGAGGCAGGTTCAACTCCTCGGTGATCTTTGAAGAGGGCCTTCGCTGTTTAGGGCAAGGGTCATCGGGGTGATGCTCTATCTGGTGGCGGTGTGCTTGCGTCTGGTCGGCGGCAATCTTGCGTCTGGTTCAGCTCGGTGCAGGCGCTCATCAATCTACTAGTCACTTCTCATGCAGGGCATCAATGATTTGTACATCTCGCCTATGTATCAGGGGCTGGCGTCTGCAGACTTTTGGTGTGTTGGGTAATACGACGTCCTGACATTAATTTCTGCGTGTTTCTCGCCTTTGGAATTGGCAGCCAGCATCTATTTCTTCCCTCGTCATTCCATCTATTCTTTCCTCCAGACGACTATTAATATGGGCTTATCAATAGGCCATGCTCAATCGGCTGCGGCCTTTCCTTCTATTTATCAGCTCTCCTCGCAATGAGTTCTCCGCTACTCAGCTCCTAACTGCTATGCTTATCGGCTCTCTCGAATCTCTTGCTTTTTCAGATATCTCTGTCCTCATTCTCTTTTCTATTAGTTTCACTTAGGCTTCTTCGCCCTGGGCCATCATTGGTGACACCCAATAACCAATGAGTCCCTCGTCATCCTATCATTGGACGTCATATCTTTGACCCCTTTCCTTTTGCTCCAATCTACATAACGGAGGTCACTGGCTGTATATCGATACTCTCACATCTGGGGTCCTCATCACACCCCCATATTCTCACGCTATCCTTTCGATCACCTGGTGTGTGCACTAACAACGTCAACTTCATACATTCTTATCTCCCTTTTCATCTCCTAACTTTGTATATCTACATCTCCAATTTTCGACTTCTCAGCTCATTATAACCAGCTGGACCCCTTTTACTGTCAATATTCTGTTCCCTATGACATTAACTTATCCATCTTAACCCAAAACGTTCGTTAAACGCAGCTGTGTCTTGACTCGTTGCCTGTTCTTCAAACTCCTTTACTCGTTTTTCACTTTTAATCACGTCGTTTTCTGCATGTGGGACCTGGACCCTCTCTTTTCTACGAACAATGTCGTTTTTCACTGCGACAAAAGAGTTTTTCAAGTGATTTTTTTTCATAGCTCCAAAATAAACGAAACAGGTAGATGTTAAGTAATTTTGTTTGACAAAATAAATCTCTCTCTCTATATATATTTTTTCGGAATGTAAGATATATTTGCTTTTAATGAGAGATCACTTAACATAAGATTCATTCTCTTTTGAAAATAAATTGATGATAAATTTAGCGAAACTCCCTTAGTTATATGCACAAGGTTTAAATTCTCTTGAAAAATAATTGTGTTATGTTAAAATGCACAATTCTATTACAGTATTTATTAACATTATGATTTGTTTTTCTTACCTGATATTAACTATTTTATATTAATTTGTTTTTAATAAATTGAAAACTAAATGAAAAACAACTTAATTCAACAGGGGGCCCTAGGGAAACTAGAGGTAGCGCTTTGGGCTTTGGACGGAAGGTTGTCAGTTTGAATCCCGACGACCGCTATTAAATGCCTTCGTATTTAGGCCGCGTATGGACATGTCTCTATGCGGCCATAAATCCATAAAATATTAAGTCCTACCATGTAGTCATAAGGATGGGGAAAGGTACCAGCCCTTCAGATGCTGCCCATGGGGATGCACGTTCAAAATTGAGATGGCAGAGTTACTGTTGATTCACGTGTACGGTGCTCGCATATAAATAGTCAACATTTAACGCAGTACATTGTACGAATGTCTCACGACAAGATTTTAAAAAAATAACTTGAGGTTTATAATCCAAAAATATTGTTTAATTCCTTTAATTTGTACTTTAAAATAGATTTAAAATTACTTATACTAGGAGTACCTTTTTTCTTAGCCTTTGCCTAGCATAACAACGTGTCAGTTACGATTGATCACTAAATATGTTTTTTTTCATTTTTCAGCTAATAATTGACTTATTCTTTTCGAAAAAGATGCGAATTTGCAAATAATGGGACCAATATGTTGGTCTTTTTTTCTAAACAAAGAAGGTACACATTTTAGGAATATGTTTTAGAAATAGACTTACGTAAACACATTTAGAGGACTTATTATCGTTTAACCTAAATTTCTACATGACCATTCGTAATTCAAAAGCAAAAGAAGGAAAAAAAGGACTTTCCATAGCAGAATTCCTTATTCCAGGAATGTGTTTTTGAAGTAGAACGCTCTTTGTACTATACAACCCTTTTGCTCTAGAAATTATGCTATGGGCACCATTTCATGTCCTGAGAACATCAAAGCAATAAATAAAATTGCGGGTTCGATCGAATTTAGCTAAATACGAGTACGGTAAAATCACATTACTTCCTCAGTTTAAACAACATTAATTTACTGCTATCGCAGCCATTTCCCACTCTGTAAATATCGTGTTATATACATATTCGTAATCTATTAATTATGTATATCTTATGCAAAGTGAATATGATATAATATACAACGAATCATCGGAGGCTCATGATTTCTGTAGTATCAATAATATGTCACTGTTTAAGTAGATAAAGAAATTTTTTAACGTAATTAACAAAAATAAAAATTTATCAGTCTATAGCGGTGTTCTGATTTAAAGAAAGCAACTATTGTGGGCCACGCAATGACTACGGTAATCAAAGAATGCCAGGAATTTTGTTTAATAAACAGAGAAACAAATATCGAGTAAAACTGTAAAATGACAGCGAAAATTAGATGTATGATTAGAATGCATGGATCAAAGAGTCGTTTAGTCCAGTAAACCTATACCTGTTTAAAATTTTCAGTCGAGCACTACAACGTGCAATAAAATAGAATCCATTGTAATGTTGCGTCACGCACGGTGGAGTAGTGGTTAAAAGTTTCAAGCTGCCACGCCACAGGTCCAGTGTTCGACCCTGTGACTGGACAAGGTCGACTCGTGCCTTTCATCACTTGAGTGGGTGGATAAAGTGAGGACCAAGCATGCTTGGGAACTAACTATGGGGATCCCCCGTTAGGTTGACCACCTAACCGAGACATATGCTGTATGGCATCCCAAGCCCACGGTCATGAAAGCGGGGATGGGCAACGCATGCCTTTATCCATAGTGCTGAAAAGCAGTTTGAACTGTTGTGCCATGAGTGAGTGAGCTAGTAATGTTGCGTACCGTGCTTGCATGCACAATATACAAGACAAGATGGCCGGAACGACTTCTGTTTTTATAACGAGTCGTCGATGTAAAAGTCAAGTCCTTAAAGCATTCTATTTCAATGATGAATTATTGGATAGTGTTCTTAAGTCATTTTTTTTGTATCGTTCTACAACTAAGGGATGTAGTATCAATACTGATGAATTCGCATGGTGATTTAATATATGTGCCATGCTTGTTTAGCAGGCATATAGACCGTAGGGCATGTGGAACAACGTGTGAGTGCTATCGGTTATTATGATCTGCTTGCTAAACTTGTATATCCCAAGATGTATTTCATTGTTCAAATCAAGAATGTTTACTCCCTAACAATATTTCTTTTATGAACATGCTACCTTGAACAGATATGCTTTCAAAAATATCGTTGTGAGAAGAAACTTATTATCACTACTGCCTGTTTCTTTTCTGTTGAATGTATATGCCCTTCTGGGATTTTCTTGAGAATCATTTTTTTGTTTGGTTGCACTGATCTCCTGTACACTCTTTTGATCTCTGAATAACAGGAAACATGGTTAGGAATGACAATATAAATGTACAGATAAATGAGGAATTCCATACCGCGTAGATTAACGTTCGTAATTCGTTCCGAAAAGGCCCAATAGGATAAAAAAGATTTTTATGATATTGCATACCCTTTTACGGTTTGACTTGGTTTGGTTTCGAGCACTACGGTCAACTTTTTGCAACAGGAGTACTAATTATAGCTGGACCTACAGTTTAAAGCCAATTCCGAACGGCTACAAACATCCATGCCAACAGTGGAACTCGAACCCGCAGTATCTGAACCGAATGTCAGCGTCCTAGTCATTCAGCCATCACCTGGCTCCCTTTTTCGGTGTTAAAATTGTGAACTACCTCTGGTTCTTTAAAATAAAAATTAAAGATGGTTAAAGCATTTGAATTTAAAAAAATTCCTGACATCTGACGGGTGCAGAGTCTCAGAGATTTAAGTATGAAAAAATATTGGTAAAATCCCTAGTTTAAAAATCTGATAGTATATTTTTTATACCAGCTTTTGTATTTCTTATTTTTTTCTATTGTACGTGGTCGTTAAATATGCTTACTCCTATAAAGTTATGAACGTAATTTTGTAGCTAAGAATTTTATTGCATCCTTCAACAATCACGATAACTATTATAATGATTATATATTTTTTCCCTTGAAATAACCATTCTTAACAGTCCATACGGTAAAATGTCTTTAAAAGTAATCCCCGTAGAGGTTTGAGATAAGAAAGTTAGAAATGATTATATTTAAACTTTTTAAGGAATTTCGTTTTACTTAATTGCAAGTAAAATGCTGAAAGATAGAAAAACAGATAACCCTCATTTATTTTATTGCAACAGAAAAGCTCTTTGGAATTTTGTAACACTAATAAAATAAAAATCCAGACTCTCTGTATAATTTACTATTCAGGCGTCTTTTTTATTTTGGTGGGTTGTGTCATAGATAAATTTTTCTGTTATATTTAAGTAAGTTGTTCTATCCATGATATTTTTTTCAACATTTAGATTTTTCCCCTTTAAAAATAAATTATATATATATATCATTTAAAAGAAGCTTTTCCATTACGCTTGAGTTAAAATATTCCTTTTCGTAAACTTCAATTCCCTTTTCAATTACTACGTTGGCGGCCCATAATCCTCCTGATGAATTTTAAATCATGAAAAATGAAACACTGGAGATACAAAAAAAACATCCTCCTTTCTAGTTATAGAAATTACGGACTGTCTATCTCCAAGCCATTACCTCCGAACAAACACAAAACAGGAAAAAAAAATATTAATTGTATCGGAAAACCATAAATACTCGTCCAAAGTATAATGGACAAAAAGGGCCGAGTAACAAAACGGAATAAAAAATAAAGGATTTACAGAATGTAAAAATATTACATTCGATTAAAAACTCGTTAATTAAATTGACTTTAGGAAGCAGTTTTTTTTATCCTTTCGCTCAGAGTAGGAATTAGTGCCAGTCATGCGTGAAAATTTTATGTAGTAATTCTTTACTTTTTTTTTTCCTTCTTCATCTTCGCACTGGGTGGAAGTACTTCATGGTGAGCACTTCATGGTGAGTGCTTAACTATATACGATTGGAAAAGCGACTTTTCCTGAGTCTAATTCAATTTTATTGACAGGATTAAAAGTTCTCTCAATTTTTATGCGTTTAGGTTTGAACCCGCTTATTGCCTGGGAGATTACGGGGGTGTATAATAATGAAGATTACAATCTAATAAATTGCCCCGCGGGATATCAAGAGTTTCTAAATTTAAAAAAAAAAACTGCACTTGGATTTAAACAAGTCAATAAAATTCTTCTGTTTTTTTTAAAAATCAATCTCATATGGAATTTTATTTTAGAGATACGCCGAGTTTAAATAAGTTAACTGCATGAGTAGTTTTTGAATTTAACAATTATAGGGACTTTAATTCTTAAACTCAAGAAAGAATTATAAATGACTTAAATTTGATTATTTTATAGTGAAGTATGTAAAATTATCAGTGCAGGAAGGAGGACTGGAATTAAGGCTGCCGTATACTAACTCTACTGGATTCGCCTCCCTCAATGTTAACCTATGGAGAAAATGCGTTCAAGGATCGCTGACTTAGATTTCAAGATATTTTTAAAATCGTAATTCGTAATAGAGAAAGAAATTTTACACCTCAGGAATTTTTCGTTTTTTTTTTAATGCAAATAATATTTTAAAATTTAAATTATTCGGAGAAAATCTTGGCGTTGTGTGAATTAAATACTCATAAATTCCTTTGGTCGAAGAAATTTATAAAATGAATCCTGTTGCACACTGCCGAAACGTTCAGGCTATCTGAAAATACCACTTTTATTGGATTATCGGCCTTTATGTAGCTGTAAATAGTAGACACATTTTCTCCATAAACATTGAGGAGGGCGAATCTAATATGGTTAGTACATAGTACCCTTAACACTGTTTGAAGTATTGACTAAGACATCCATATAAGTAGATAGGGAAAAAATCTTTTTTTCTAAAGTAGTTTTCTGCGTAGTTTTTTAACTGTTTAAATATTACAGCGACTTTATAAAGATTTAAGAATGATTATTTTGTAGAGAAATATGTAAAATTCTCGGTTCAGGAAAAAGAACTGACATTTCTACCCTTCGAATTGTTGACTCCCACACGTATATAAGTTTGGAACGGAAAAAAAAATTCATTTATGCTGATTGATAATCTTTTGGACATGTAACTTTGCGTGTTTAAGAAATGTATCAGTGTGTTACCTCATGTTGCGTTTTCGGAAAATATTATATTTCGGTGTAAAAAAATTCACCGGTAAAACAGGTCATCTTAAAATCACTGGTCAAGTTAGTTTTGGAGGATCCCTTCTTAAAATCATGTATTCCATACTTCAAAATGTTTAATTATAATTTTCCCTGCATTCTTACGAAATCACGGAAAAGAAATTTCGTAACAGTCAGTTCCTGGACATAATTTAATTATATTAAAAAAGGTATTTCCCAAAACTTAATTTTCATATTTCTGGAGACCGTTATGAAACTACAAGAGTTGAAATAAGATTTACTAACTACAAGTGCAGTCGATTAAAAAGTCGTTAATAATATTGAATTTAACGGATAATTTTTTTAAACGTCGGGATTTAATGGCAATCATACTTTTAGATTGTCCTATCCATTTTCAAGCTTTTTTTTTGTCCTAAGCAGACATTTCGTTACAACTTAAATATTGAGTACTTAACTGCATGCAGCTGCAAATTGGCTTATCTGTGTCTCGTTCCATTTTATTGAAGGGATTAAAAGATTTCAAATTTTGATACCTTACTTTAGAATCTCGTTCATAATGGAAGAGATTATGGATGGGAGTAATTAAAGAAGAATCGTACCCTAATAGACTTCCTTTCGTTTCTAAGAGATCATACAGATAGATAAGAGTAACTATGAAATGTAATTAAATGAAACACTCGTTTGAGTTTTTAATCGTAAAAAGCATACCCTTGAAAATAAATTAGAATAGCTTCTTTTGTAACATAATATAATGTTAAATTATCTTTTAAATTACAGTTTAAAAAAAACGTTTTAAATTTATTTTTGTCTTTGACATTTTAAAGAATGGGTTTTTATATGAATAACAATAATATTTCTTTTCAAAAAGAATATGTGGTAGAAAGTGATTCCCATGTATATTTTATTTTTTGGCATACGTTTTCTAGTTAGGAAAAATAATATGGGAATTAGAAAAATTTGTCTTTTTAACATGATGATGTGGTTAAACTAAAAATTCTTTCAATGCATCTTCAGCAGAATTTTAGCCAAAAATAAAAACCTGTTCTTTTCAGAAATATAAATTTTGAAAATTAGTTTCCAAGTGCTCTCATTTCTAAAGTTTGTTGCTTTAACTTTTTTCAAACCTTTGATAAAAATATTTAATTTTTTTTTAATCTTTGAAAATGCAATCGCTTGAAATGCACTACTGCTGATACTCACCTGTGCAACACAATTTTATTTATTGAAGATTTTCTTTCTAACTGTTTGTAGACATATTATACATACAATTTCTTCGTACATTATTTTGTGTATCAAAAATGTTTTCATTTTCTTTTATTTAAACATTTATTGTATTTAACATTTATTTTTATGTTTTAAATAAATCCTTTTAAAACCTTTTTTTTCATTCAAATTCTTTCGTTGATGCCTTTTCCATGTCGTGGCTGATTTAATAATAAATTGCAAAGAAATGATTTTGTGTGGTTTTTAATTTTTCCACAGTCGCATTTATATTTACTAAAAAATTTAATTTTCATTATTATATTTTTAATAACTAAAATTCATTACATTCAAATCCATTTTGAATTAAAATTCTGCGTTGATTTAAGTTAAAAAAACTGTATTGGACTTTTTGAGTGTTTGAATATATCTATAATAGCAAAATGGTTAGATGAAAATTATTCAGTTATAAGGTCTGAATTTTAAACCATAAAAACCATTTAAAAATCTTTCACTCCCTCGAGACTATGCGATTATGATGATTTCATAAAATAAATTATGATGATTCCATAAATGTGTCAATTGTAAAATCTGATGGTCCTTTTGGTAAATTGAGTGTAAGTGCAGTAGTAATCTAGCATAAGATAATAAATAATAGCAATCGACTGATTTCATCCATAGGAAAAAGAGGTAAACTAACGGGAATTATTCGTCCAGAGCTTAAAGAAGCTTTTATTAACATTTCTGTAAAACATTCTGTTACATGTACTCGTTTATGATGCTAACGGGACTATACGTAGTCTCATATACTAAAAATTTACTACAACTTTGTACTTATCGAAATCTGGAGATGATAATACGTCAATGTAATTTAGATTTTACACCTCTTCGAAAGAGGGAAACTTCAAATCCATTTAAGAAAAAAAATCATTAAAATATTTTGATCTTTATATTTACTTGTTCGTCTTTTTCTCAGATCTTATATAATTTTCACACGCTCTTAACAGCCAATTTTGACACCAATTAACTGTCTCTACCGGACACCTTTTTACTAACTATACTGAAAAACTAACTGTATACTAATATTGATTACTTACTATATTTCTTCAATGAAAAGTAAAATAACAATGGAACATGTAAAAGATATGAAAAATCATAAAAAATATTTCACATTATTTTTTCAACAGTATTTAGCTATTTCTTGATTATGCTTAATTTATTGAACTATTTAAGTAAATTTCAAGGCAAGAGTTCTAAATAAATAATTCACCCCTCTCTCTCTCTCTCTCTCTCTCTCTCTATATATATATATATATATATATATATATATATATATATATATATATATATATATATATATATATATATATATATACATGAGTACATGAGTAGTACTTCCAATAATGGTATTTCTGCCAAAACGAAGGGGGAAAAACATACTCTGGTACAGTAAGTGCCAACGATATCCGTAAGAGTGATACTTTTTTTGTACAGCTATATAGACAATTCATTCAGTTGTATCGGTTACTAGTTATATCCTGGGTCAAATCATATGATGAAAAGATTTAAGGTGGTTTTTCTTCTGGTAGAGTAATATATGTGATTGTTATATTTTTAACACTCTTTCATCTTTCAATATAGAGCATTCATTCTTATTACCAATCATACAACTGACCCTGTGTGTGATCCTGGATGTGAATTCTCATTGGTTTTCACTTTCAAAGGCAGTTTTGTCCATACTGCATGCCATTTAAATGATAGTGATTTTGGATTTTTAAGCTTAGTAATAATTTTAGTATTACATAGTTTAGTACTAAATCAATTGGGAAGCCCCTAGATATGAGTGACGTATTATACTGTACATTGCAACTCAAGCCAGATTATCCGTATATATATATATATATATATATATATATATATATATATATATATATATTATATATATAAAATATATATATATATATATATATATATATATATATATATATATATATATATATATATATATATATATATATATATATATATATATATATATATATATATATATATATATATATATATATATATATATATTATATATATATATATAGATATAATATATATATATATATATATATATATAATATATATATATATATATATATATATATATATATATATATATATTATAATATATATATATATACATATATATATATATATATATATATATATACATATATATATATATATATATATATATATATACATATATATATATATTATATATATATATATATATATATATATATATATATATATATACTATATATATATATATATATATATATATATACATATATATATATATATAATATATATTATATATATATATATACATATATATATATATATATATATATATATATATATATATATATATACATATATATATATATATATATATATATATAATATATATATATATATATATATATATATATATATATTATATTAATTAGAGGTAAAACTTTACAATTTTAAAAAAACTTTATTTAATGGTTAAAATATTAAAAAAGTTTCATAATATTTGGTAAATAATTTGGACTGCAACTATCTCATTTAAAGGCGAGTCTTACCTGAAATGGAAAAAAAAAATAACCAAGGTGATGTGTGATAAAGATGTCTTTATATCCCAGACGTAAAAATAAAAAAAAGAGAGAAATAAAATCTAGCATTGCAGACCTAACTTTATAAGCCACTTCCGTCTGGAAAAAAACTATTCGAACGAAACAAGTGTTAAGCCGTCTTATAAAACATTTAATCAAAATTCTTAGCAATGTTTTTTTATTCCAGTCTTTCGTTGAACTCTCACTGAATGTTACACATGGAATGATAGAAAAAGTAAATTTAGGTAGATATTTTAAAAAATTTAGTACGGTTTCAGGAACATTCGCCTTAGGCATTTCAAGTTAATAATTTCCTGTCACATATTTGTATGTTTTCTTTGACATTTACTGAAAAAAATATTTTAGTGCCAACTAAATGATTTTTTAGTAGTATTTTAATCTTACTTTCTAATGGCTTATTTAACCATCAAAAAGGGATACATTATTGTTAAACTTTAAGATCGAAGCCTTAAGGCTCTGGAGGAGATTTTCAGAATTTTTTTATTCAAATAATAATAAAAAAATAACTAGAACAGAAATGAAAATTACCGGTAGTACTTGACTTAAACTGCAACTACGTACTCTTAAATACATCGTAAGCAAATTGGTATGCAATACGCCTGTCCTGAGGAGCGTCATAGCGTAACCTATAATACCAAAAACACTCCTAGATACCACAGTTGAAAAAACTCATCAAACACAAAACCTGTTGAATAATAAATTCGTGTAATAGGTAATGAAGAACAGGAACTAATATTCCTATGGGGAAGATTTAAATACGTGGTACACAAAATGTACATACATTGCCAGTTGATCAACCCACATCTGCTAATGAATATTAACCTTTTCCCTACGAGGTGGGATAGCATGTATTCCATGAATACGGGCCCAAGAATGAATATACAGTGGAATCTCGATCGATTGTTGTCCTAATAATCCTATTTCCGTATGTGTCGTTTATTTCAAAAAGTCCCGACGATCATATTACTTTGTTATGTTCCCCCACTTATCGTTTTCCCAGATTAATCGTTCAGTCCAGTCAATCCCTTGAAAATCGATAGATCGAGATTCAACAGTATATATATATATATATATATATATATATATATATATATATATATATATATATATATATATATATATATATATATATATATATATATATATATATATATATATATATATATATACTGAAGTGCCACTGAATTGGGGATACCTACCTAGTAACGTGTTGGGCCTCCTCTGGCCTTGATAACGGCTGCCACACGACGAGGCATGGAATCAACAAGTTTCTGGAAACGTTCCACGGGAATGGCTTGCCAAATATTTGCTAAAGCTGTCCATAATTCAGTAAGGTTCTTTGGTGCTGTGTGATGGCCTTTCACACCTTGTTCCAAAACATCCCAAAGATGCTCAATAGGATTTAAGTCTGGGCTTCTAGGTGGCCAATTCATGACAGAGAAGTCAGAGGAATGCTCATCCAACCAGACAGTAGCCAACCGGGAATTGTGAGAGGTACAGTTGTCTTGCTGGAAAACCCCAGTACCGTGCGGATAACAGAACAGCATAAACAAATGGAGGTGTTCACCCAGCAACTCTACGTACCGAATTGCATCGAGGGAGGTTGGTACACGCACCAAATATCCCAAACTATGTCACGAAAAAACACCCCAGACCATGATTGAGCCACCATGCCCTTGTACAGTTCCAGCCAGGCATGCAGGATCCATGGCTTCATGAGCCTGACGCCATATTCTCAGCCTCCCGTCGGCGTTAAGTAGTCGGAATCGAGACTCATCACTTCATGCTGCTCGTTTCCAGTCCTCTACACTCCAGTCTCTGTGCTCTCTTGCCCAGGCAAGACGTGCAGCCCGATGGCGAGTATAGAGCAATGGTACTCTCGTAGGTCGACGGCTCCCGAAACCCATACGGTGAAGCGAGCGTTGCACAAAGAGCGTTCCATTTACTGACTGTACAACTGGCACCGTCATTAAACTGGGTGGTAATTTGAGCTAATGTTTGGCTTCGCTGGCTACGTACAATACGCCTGAGCCGTCTCTCACCACGCACTGTCAAGGCTAATTGTCGTTTGCAGTTTGCCCGATCGCTAGTTTTTTTCCACCATCCATGTATTCTTGGTATACTCTTGACACTGACGACCTTGAAAATCCTAGCTCTCTGACGATTTCGGAAATTGAATGGTCCATACGTCGCGCACCTACGATTTGTCCGCCATACTGGCGGACAAATACCTGCCATACTGGCGTCTAAATCAGGCAGTTTACCCATACTGACAATTCCAACAACTAATTCAGAACAACCACAGTACGCGCTATATATGCAGTTACCACAGCGCCCTCACTTGCGCATACATGATGCGCAGCGCTACGCAATTTGCATAGGCTTTGATATCCCTAATTCAGTGGCACTTCAGTGTATATATATATATATATATATATATATATAGCTACAAAAGAGAGAGAAAGAAATAAGATAAAAGATAAAAGAACATGTTGACACCAATAAGCGCTATGCAGCTGCAAAGCGTCAAACAATAATATATATTAAAGATTGATATTTAAAAACTATAATAATAAAAAGTCAAAAACCGTACAGCAGCAGTATGAACAATTGAAATATCCCACAGAAAGAATACTTAAATGAAGATGTACCTAACGTACCGGGGGGAATTGTGACCACCCCTCTCCGATTAAACATGTTTATGTGCCATGGCAACACTCTCGGTGGTCTGGTACATCCCCTAATTATAAAGCAGTGCCTTTAGCCAAACTAACAGCACTAAAATAAGAAGTGGAACAATCTAACTAAAAAGTACAACAGAATAATGACATCAAAAAAGACTCTATAAATAAAAAAGAATTCTTAAAAAGAATATAGCCCAGAATTAACTATGGAGATGATAACCAAAAACATATCAATATACAAATGCACCAACTACAACCCATTAACCAGAATAATCACAACATGATTACCCATACGTTAAAACCATACGTTTACATAAAAACTCCAACAAATAAAATAGACAAAAGGAATGAAATATAAAGCAGCTCATTCTATCACAATGTAAATTTAAACATTTAAGCCTTATAACCAACACATATTATTGTGATCACAAAAAGAAAATGATTACACGAAGTCAGAATCAATACCTATACACTACATCAATACAAAATACAAAACTAAATACCTCAGGATAAATCCAAGTAACAATATATAAAAATAGGCATTTAGATGAAAATGCACTCACCTGTATACGCAAATACCACCCTCCAACACCTGAAGATCTTTTTGACAAATCTTAAGATTTTATTTCAATAATGATTCAATTTTGTTAAAAGAATCGATTAATGCAATCTTTCCTGGGTATTTTCAAAAAATTGCTAGTGATATTGATAAGAAAATTTCCTGGGAATTCTTTTAGCTTAGCTAATTTTATAATTTCCCGTATACCATACGCTAATTTATCTTTATCGCTGTTCAATTTATATATATATATATATATATGTATATATATATATGTATATCAATTTATATATATATATATATATATATATATGTGTGTGTGTGTGTATATATATATATATATATATATATATATATATATATATATATATATATATGTATATGTATATATATATGTATATGTACCGGGTGGCCATAATTAAACTGACAGTTCTCACAGTGTTCTGTAGCGCGATCTATTTGCGAGAATGACGCCACATTTTGTAGGAAGATTAAACAAGACGGGGGACGAAGGATTCCGCGAAAAAATAAATTAGTTCCAAAAGTCACCGCTAGGGGAATATTTGGCGCTGTGTAATAGAAAATAGAGTGTTAACAAATGCAAATTAATACGGAATAAAATTACCTTTTATTATAAACATTTTTTTATTTACTTCAAGTGCAATATGGCAACACTTTTAAAAAAGCGCAAAATCTACATAAACACCGATAAAGTCTCGTGATCTGCAATATCACGTACGCTGAGCAGAAGAAGTTCTTTATTTAAATTTCACGTTACATCCATTGGCACAGTGCCAGCTGCTTGGGTTTTAAAAGGCAATGTGTTACGTTTCGAATCAATCGGATTGAAAGTTTATGTGCAATGTCTCCCTCTTTAGTCGAGCGTGCGTTACTGGTCAAATTCTTTTACCTCAACCAGTGCAACGCGTCAGCCGCTCTTCGTGCTTTTAGAACGCAGAAAAAAAATGCGTAAAGGTAACGGTCCTGTGTCAGTTAATGGGCTAAAAGCAATGGTTGCGACGTTTGAGAAAACAGGTTCTCTGAAGGTTCAGTCAGGCAGAGGACGAAAACCTGTACCACAGGATACAATCGAAGCAGTTGCCACGGCGATTGTCGACAGAGGACCAGACAATATTGCTGCCACCTCTAACGCTCGTGGATTAGCTCGGAATATGGATATGCCTTACAGTACGGTATGGAAAATGTTACGAAATATTATCAACTTCTATCCGTACAAGATCAGCCGTGTACAGGAGTTACTGTACCCCGACCATGATAAGCGATTGACTTTTGCTCTCACCTTTCTTGCCAGAATGGAGGTGGATGATGCTTGGCCGTGGAAAATCTTATGGGGAGACGAGGCCCACGTTTACCTGCATGGAACTGTGAATACCCAGAACTGCCGAATTTGGGATGACAAATCACCACATGCAGTCACAGAAATTCCCTTACATTCACCAAAGGTAACTGTTTGGTGTGGGTTCACAGCGGAATTTATCGTAGGTCCATTCTTCTATGAGAACATTACCCCGACAGGACCGGAAACCTGTTCTGTTACCGGAGAGAAATATCGCCACATGTTGAACAGCTTTGTCATTCCGGCACTTCTAAATAAGAAAATGTGCATAATAAAAGGTAATTTTATTCCGTATTAATTTGCATTTGTTAACACTCTATTTTCTATTACACAGCGCCAAATATTCCCCTAGCGGTGACTTTTGGAACTAATTTATTTTTTCGCGGAATCCTTCGTCCCCCGTCTTGTTTAATCTTCCTACAAAATGTGGCGTCATTCTCGCAAATAGATCGCGCTACAGAACACTGTGAGCACTGTCAGTTTAATTATGGCCACCCGGTATATACAGTTGGTTCTCTGTTTAACGACGCTCTACTTAACGACGATCTCTATTTAAAGACGATATTTCTCGGTCTCGGTCCCTCCGACGTAAAAAAATTCTATTTTAAGACGATTTTGTTTCTATTTAACGACGATTTTTTCTTACATGATAAACTTTTTCTTCAACATTTTATCTACAGGAGGGTTACTTTCTGTGGGGGAGTTTGGTTTCAACAGCAGACCCGGAATTTTCTTTATGTTTGTTGCAATGACTTGTTGCAGTGGAAAAAACCGGGGGAGGGGGGGATTCTGTTTCTCGGAAGATCGAACATTCTTCCCTGGTGGATCGAATTTCTTAGTGCGGGTGTGGAATCACTCTATTGTACCTACCATGTTGTCATGTGATTTACGAACTGTCCAAAAGCACCCCTCTCTCACTCCTTCTGGGAAGCACGTGTTCATGTTTAGAGAATTCATGGTTGTGTGTAGGAGCTCATTCCAGTACGAATACGAGGTGAGCAGAGTAAAATGGCATCAAAGCGAAAGCATCTTACGCTACGCGAAAAAGTGAAAATTATTGAAAACTGGGAAGAAAGTGTTGGAATAACAAAAGTCCAATTCGCAAGACAATTTCAGCTACCCGAGTCTACTCTCAAAGGCATTTTAGCAAGCAAAGAGAAAATTCTTGAAGCAGCACAAAAATTTGGTTTGGGATCCAAATCCAAACGGCAGAAAATTCAATGTGGCCGATCAGAAGAGTTTGAGAAGGCAGTCCTGCAATGGTTTCATCAGGCAAGAGCATCTAGCATTCCAATTTCCGGAGTGATATTTAAAGAAAATGTTATTATTCTGGCAGAAAAGTTTGGAAGGCAAAATTTTCAGGCTTCTGCTGGTTGGCTAACAAAGTTTGAAGAAAGATACGGGCTTGTATTTAAAAGCATATCTGGCGAAAGTGTCTCCGTAGATGAAAAAATAGTGGATGAATGGAAAATAGTGCTGAAGGGGATATTAGATGGATATGATGAGAAGAACATATTCAATGCAGATGAGACGGGCCTATTCTACAATATGGTGCCTAATAAAACCTTAACCGTATATGGGCGAAAAGTGTTTGGGTGGAAAACACAGTAAGGAACGATTGACTGTTTTACTGTGCACTAATTCGGATGGATCTGAGAAATTTCCACCACTAGTTATAGGCAAATCAAAGCAACCAAGGTGTTTTAAGAATATCACCAGGAAACCTTGTGAGTACCGCAATAAAAATAAAGCGTGGATGACATCACAAATTTTTATTGACTGGATTAGAAAATTTGATGCTAAAATGCATCGAGAAAAGAGAAAAGTTTTACTTTTAATCGACCGATGCACTGCACATACTCCAAATATCCCTGGACTTACAAATTTGACTATCCATTTCTTACCAGCTAATTGCACTAGCAAGTTGCGGCCATTAGACCTGGGAATCATTCGCAGTGTGAAAGCATACTACAGAAAGTCTTTAATTAGGAAATTAATAAACAATTCGGCTGACAGTATAAAAATTAGAAAATTTACAATCTTGGAAGCAATGCACATTATAACATCAGCATGGAAAGAAGTTTCTTCACCCACAATAAAAAACTGCTTTCTGGAATTCACAAAGAACTTGTAGTGGAACTGCAAAGTACGGATGTAGAAATCAACGAAGATGACATTACCCCTGAAGAATGGAGAAGTCTTGTTGAAGATGAGGATGTTTCAATTCAAGATTTCTACAATTGTGATAAATATGTTTTAACAACAGATTTCAGAAATGTAGAACAAATTTATGAAGATATTTTAAACGAAAACACAGTGTCAGACGAAGAAGGTGAAGTTGAACACACAGAAAAGGAGACACTGCCACCGTCTTACACAGATGCAATTTCTGCTCTAATTGTTCTCCGACGCTATATTACATCGAAAATGGAAGGTGACTCATTTAACATTTTAGAAAATCTGGAAAAGAGAATAACGAAAACAAGGCGAATGAAGCAATCAACACTTTTTGAATTTTTTAAAACGTAATTTATTGTATTGTTTGTACTCTTTTTTTTTCATTGTAATTTAAAATAACTTTTTGTGAATAAAATAATGATGATAATAAAAATAACATTTTTAAACACGCCAATATATTAAGAAATATATTGACACTCCTAAGTCTGTAAAGTGTGAAGGGAAATGTTATTTTTTCACGAATTCTGTTTAAGGACGATCTCTACTTAAGGAAGATCTTTCACGGTCCCTTGAAAGTCGTTATACAGAGAACCAACTGTATATATATATGTACATATATATATATGTGTATATATATATATGTATATGTATATATATGTATATGTATATATATATATATATATATATATATATATATATATATATATATATATATATATATATATATATATATATATATATATGTAACCCCCTCAATGTCCGTTCTTACAAAGGGGGTATGAAATTTCCCGTTCTAAAGAGGGAATCGGAAAAATCGGTAAACTAAAGTTTAAGAGAAGGTACAATACTACATCGATATCCCCTGAGATCAAAATTCAAAGTTCAAATTAGGTCTTTGAGTTTAATTCGACTAAATGTTTGCCACAGCTTATGTATGAGAGCTACTACTAATAGACAGAAAACAGAAAGCATGTATTACTTTTAGCCGAAGTCCAAATTATCTACACGTCTGGAAGAAATTGCTAAAACACATTAAGTATACCGAAAAATTTTTTCTAATATTCTTGAAGACTGTGATACAAATTACTTTATGAGAAAGGAATTTGCTTCATTTAGCATTTAGTAAATTTTGATATCACTAGTACTGCACATTTTTTACAAGAGTAAAAATGATCTTACCGAAATCTGTTATTTTCGAACAAAAATTTCTTACCTGAAATGAAAGAAAAAATAAAATTAAGAATTATTTCAAAATAAAGTAGAATAAAATATGAATATTAATATACAGGCTTCCATCTTACATTACACAAGTCATACGAACTTTACTTATTCACAATAAATGTATCATCAAAGCAAATATATGGTATTGATTTTTAAAGTCAAAACTCATTGCACCAACAATTTAATTAAAGTGTGTAAAAACCATTTTTTAGGTAAACTCTGTATATCTGTCTCGTATTTCTTACAATTTATAACCAGGGCCCCGGGTTGCCCAATTATCGGCGGATCTGTACCGTCCGATCGGCGCCCAGACCCATAAAAATGACATTTCACCGAACATGAGAAATCAACCTTCGTCTGCGTATACAGGAATTGCTACGTAGTGACCGGTCTTCGGTGAATCATGGTCTGATTCGCGAAACCGGAGGGAGCCGAGGTGTCAAACGACTTACAACTTAAAACCGATTCATCCATTTGCTCTTAATACATTTTTGTCTCTCATACATTAAAACGGACCAAGTGAGACACAATATATACTTTTATATAGAACTTTGATTCGGGAGTTTGATATTTTTAATGACTTTTAGTTAAAAGACTTAAGAATCTTCGATAAATAAAATTTTTTATGTACAAAAGAAACACGTGAAAACCATGTTTCATTTGCTATGCATAATTCGCTCACTGTACTTACAATGGTAAAAAGTTTTACTAGATTTAGTTTTTTTTTTATCATTATTTACGGAAATGCGATCCGAAGCCTGTAAAAAATCATATAAATACCAACAAATTTAGGCTTATTCCTCCACTGCGGCCGAGAGATTGCCAAATACCCGAGGTTTTACCGAAGGTTTTGCCATCGAATCAAAACCTTCGGATTCGATTCCCAACGTTGGCTTGGATGTTTGTAGCCATATAGAATAGGCTTGAAACTGTAGGTCCCTGTCAAATTAAACCTTGTGTAACAAAACTTGACCGTAGGGTCCTTAACGAACCAACCAGTTGCCTTCCTCCATTATAACGGTCAAGTAAATTCGCGCTATAAAACTTCTCTATACCGCAGTGGGAGTTTCAATGTTTTGAAATTCAAACTAACCGTCTCTTGTAGTCTAGTGAAAAATGGCTTTGGAGGACGGGAGTTCCTTATTTCAACACATTTTTACACTTTGCGAAAAAGCATTGCTGATTTATATCTGCAATACCGTCACTGAACCGGTAAGTATACCGATTATCTTTATTTGGCGGATGACCAGGACTCGAATGTGATCAAAAAGAAGGAATTTAGAATAGCCGAAATTCACAGAGTCGACAAACTAATCTGGTTAAAGGGTTATTACTCATTTTTACTTTTAAAAAAATGAAGGGGAAAGAACATATTAAAAGATGAAGCACAAATTAAAAGACGAAATATAAAACTCGGCCGCGAACGCATAAAACAGAGGAGGAAATTTTACGAGTAAAAATGATTAGTTCAATGCACAAAATAAAATAAAAACGAGTAAACGGATTTCATAAATTTATAAACTTACAAATTAAAATCATTAAGTTAAATTCAATTAAAATCCCTTAAAAATGCTTAATGAAATTAATGAAACACACTATCAAACATTCCTGATAAAGTATAAGAAAAAGTTTGAATGTTCCTAAAAAGATTGAAAACGATTTTTTTAAAAATCTCAATTAAAAACTGAAATCTTAAAAATTTCGCATAATATTTTAAATAAGGAAATACATTAAGGAAAACTTTGGAAAATCTTAAGGGGGTCCGGGACACATTTGAAAAAAATTTTATTTATCGAGTTAAAATTTTGAATTTTTTTGTGATGGTCAACCATATAATTTGTACACAAAATTACGTCATAAAATTTCTCAAAATGTTTTTAAAAAATTTTTTTATTTAAAATTTTTAATAAAAGTGGAGTAATTTAAAATCTTTATAACTCGAAATATTATTTGTAGAATTTCAATTTTATTTTCTTTTAATTAAACAGAAATATATAAGTTTTAATTTGGATTCAGCATTTTTTGAAATATTAATTTTTTAAAAAATTAAAAATATTTACATTAAAAATTAGAAAAAAAATTATGTAACTTATATTTAAAAAATCATATTTTGAAAAGTGATTATTTTTTTCAAATTTGCTGAATCAAAATTAAAGTAAAATAGTTGAAAAAGAAATGTTCCAAGTTTCAACCATTTATCTTTAACGGTTCTTGACTTTTAATAATTTAAAGATGAGAAATGGGGAAAAAAAAAACCATCATGCAGAAAACGCACTTACAGGTTTAAACAACGATAGGCTACTATTAGAATATTGCAAAAAAAAATAATAATAAAAGATCCTGTTGTAATTAAGATAGAAACATGATTTAAACGTCATTTTAAGCGTAAAAGAAAAAAATTTAATGCAATAAATTTTTTTTCGAAAATTCGAACAATTTTGTGTCGTGGACCCCCTTAAAAGATGTAAAGGTTACTGGCGAGTTCGGATAATACATATTAGACTCCACAACACGAGTTACAATATTACGAGAATTTAAACGCAACTACTGAAAAGAGGATATTACAGTTCACAAAATATAAACGATCACATTTAGTGAACACATGGCTTAGATGTCTAAATTTCTATAGCTAACCTAGACCTCGTATTCTGTATACTGGAATAGAGACCACTGCACTTAATCTTTTGGCGTAAACATCCCAACCAAAGCAATATCGGTTTATATGTATAAGAACCTACTCGTGACTTGCTTGTACAATGGTGCTGCAAAATGGACTCCTACATTTGTGAATGTCACTGGTAATAAAACATCATGTCCTCCATTTAGATGTCTAATTTGCTACGCAAATATAAATTTTAAAAACATCCATTTAGAAATTTGGGATTTAGACAGCTACATAGGGGTTAACTCCCCACAGTTTTACAATGGCATTAAAAATTTGAGTAATCAACAGATGCACCATTTTTATGAAAAGTCGAGAATTCCAATGGAGTAGTCAGGAGGAAGCCAGAGGAATGAAAGACGATGTACACAGAATGTAAGTCGTTTCTTTAGTAGTAAATGATTAATTGAGTAAAAAGTGGAGCCAGTACCTATTACACAACAGGTAGATGAATTTCGGGTACAGGAATGAACCCAGTAAAAAGGCTTGTGCAGGATTAATTGTTCAATGAATTTTCCAAACTTCAGTGCAGTATGGTTCATTGAAGAGACCTATGTGAGAGGTTAGCAAAGAAATTATAAATGAACTTGAGTACCTTCGTATTGTCGTATGTCAATGAGACGTCGTATGTCAATTGTCGTATGTCAACATGCTTGCGTTTTTGCTTACGTGCATGTACTGCGTTACTCATGGATCCATCTAAATATTCAGTTGATATGTTTCATTATCTCTCTCTCTCTCTCTCTCTATATATATATATATATATATATATATAACAGTTCCGTAACTGACTAACTGACTGACATGCAACGCACAGACCAAACCCCTGGACCTAAGCGGCTGAAAATTTGCATGGCGATTCTTCTTATAATGTAGGGGTGCACCAGGAAAGATTTTTCAAAAATTCTACTTAGATTTTTTTAAATTAAAGCTTCAAGATGTCTTAGTAACTTATTTTGAGTTTGCAATTAAAATAATAATTTGAGTGTTATAAAATTCATATCACAAGAAAGATCATAAAATTTCATTTAAAATGATATTTTCGAATCTTTACCTCCATTTTCTGATTTTTGGTGAATTTTTAAAGATTAATTTTTTTAATTTAATTTATCAAATGCTGATCACGTGATTTCTTTTTCTGGTACTTTAAATTAATTTATCGCCACTTGCATAACAACGAAAAAACAAAAAAATATTTTTTTCTTGCTAATAAGCAGACGATAGGAAATTATCCAAACAAATATTAAAATACAATAAAAGATATGTTCCTCAAACTGTACTATATTAACTGTACTATAATCTTCAGTTTGTTCTATCAGATTTAATTTGAATATTTCCTTCTACATTATTTTGTCTATAAAAATATCCTTTACGTTTTTTTTATAAATGTAATTTTTTGCTTTTTTACATGGATTGTATACATTGATCGTTGTATTTAATTTCAATGTACTCCGCAACAAAGTGTGGGTTTTCAGCTAGTAACTTACATAAAAGAGTTTTAGATTCAAATAAAAATTGGAGAGTTGAGTTCAATATAAAAAGTATGGGATGTGATTCAAAAATATTATAGAAAATCCCTTATTAGGTGTTAAAGTAAAATGACGTTTATTGTTTGTAAAGCCAGCTTTTTACAGACAATATACATATATGTTCAAAGGAAGTATTCCTTAATAAATAAAAACATGTCTCTAAATAAGGATGAGAAAAAAATATTTATAACCCTATTTCAGTAATTGATATTACAGTTAGTAATATTGTCTTCATTTAAAATTATTAAAAGAATTCTTTTAATTCATTTTCAAAAAAAAAATAATTCGCCAGAAAACAAGACTTCTTACTTAGTTCTAATGAGATAAAAAAAAGAAACACGTATCCGCACATTTAATAATCTACAAGTATCGATAAACTGTATTTCTTTGTTTCAAAATAAAAAGAAATTTATAAAATCTTCTGAATATTAAAGGGAAAAAAGTAGATGCACGTGAACTAACTAATTAAACTTTAATGAGCTTCAGAGAAACGTATTTCTCCTTTGAAAAACAAGGAAAACATTAATGTAAAATTAAGTATAAAGTTGTTGAAGAAGGAAAGCCCAGTGTGAGTTTTTCAAGATAAAAAAAAGGGAAGATTCAAAACTACATTTTTTAAGGTGTTCCTCGCTTTATTTATTTTTTTAAAATTAGTTTTAAATACATTTGCAGCATTTTGTTTAAGTATCTTCATACATATTCATGTGAGTTTGGATGATAAATTATTCTATGACATAAAAGCGTCTATAATTGCAAGAAATTAATATGATCATGGTTAATTATATGACGTAAACGTGTTGTATCGTTATGTGAAACACTTTAAAGACCAAAATTAGAGTTTCTTGATCCGAAATTTATGCAATAAATTTAATGAAATGTAGATGATACATTTTTTCTTTGATGGCTTAAATTTAAAGATAACTTATTAGTGTCTTTAATCTTTTTATCAAACGTCAACAGAAACTTGTAAAAGTTGCTTTTTAAGTACTACCTGTGGGAAATTATTGCTATCTCAGTCTGTTCCTTAAGAATACTATATAAACTGTTATAAAAAATGACAAAACAATTTTCACATTTTATATATATATTTATATATATATATATATATATATATATATATATATATATATATATATAATTTTAAATTTATATAACCCAAAGGTATTTTAATAATGCTTTTGCGCTTACAAAAATTGTATCCTATAAAATAAATCAGAAATTACTACAGAATTTAAAAATTAAACAAAGAAACCCATACTTCAAAATATGTGTTCCTTTTTTAAAGTATTTTAGTTCAGTAAATGTATATATAAATATTTTAGAACTGTATTTTCGGAGATTTAAACCAATTCTTTGCTTAAATTCTATTTTCAAATCGTGACTGAAAAGGAAACTTTTATGAAATACGGTGTATATTTTCAGAATTTAAATCCTTAGAAACGATCTCAACCATTTTCTAAATCGGATGTCGGCGGAAAAATAGATCCGAGATAAATTCGACATTTTTCTGTTAATAAAAAAAGGCCATACGCGTGACAAGGTTTTAAACAAGATAGATCCTATTCCGAAGACATTTCTAAGATATTTCTAAATACATTTCACTATGCTTTCACGGTGACATTGGTTTGTTGTCTTTATACAGATAACGGGATAATGCTACGTTTACAGATGGCTGGCTTATCAGAAGGTTCAGAAAAATTATGCGTTCTTGTTCATATCAATTTAGAAGAATTTTTTTTTTCTTCCGAAATCTATGTGTATTTGAAAACGCAACATAAGCCAATTTTGTAAATCCGATAAAAAGCAGAAATTACGAACCCTGCTGGAAACTAACGAAGTGATTGAATATGAATAAGAAACCCTACTATCCATTTTAGTTTTAATAATACTTGAAACCAGATATTTCCTTATTGGAAATATCTTAAAACCCTCTGGAACCCCGCAGCTCTTAGGATCACTGTACAAGGAAGTTACAATATCCATCATCAATGTAAAGCATCTTTTAGGAGTAAACACTGTAAATAAATTACTTTAATTTCTATATTTATTATTTTAAAGCGTTACAGTTTGCGTTTGCATGGCATTTTATCCAGCAGACTGCTGGAATTCAACCTAATGAATGCTAATATCACCCATCCAGACGCCTACCAAAATCTGCGCTTATTGTAAATGCCTGTCCTCATTTGTAAGAGGACTCTATAAGATGCTGGAATATACGTAGCTTTTCCAAGTAATTAATTACGAGGTTTTCTGAAGAAAAATCACAAAGCGCTACCATCTCTACATATGCATAGAGACCCATGAAAAACTCTCTGTTCATGATTGGATACACATGTGAAATATTTAGTAAATGATTCTATATGCAAGGCATATTTTCCGAATATAATTCTCAAGATTCTTCAAGAGAATTTTGATAATGCTATAGCTTATATAAATAACATCAAATCAATGTTGGGAATTATATAAAATTTGTTTTGATGCAAAGTTCACAACCACAAAATGCTTGTTCGTAAAATATACCCAGGATATTTGATGCTCTATTACAAACCTGTAATAAAATATTCAATATAGAGATAGGAAATAAGAAAATTCCAGTTCAGAATAAATGCATTATTTGCAGTAATCTATTTTTCTGTGTATATGCATGCAAAAACAGGAACTAAAACTAAGAGCTCATAACATGTTAGTGTAAAGCGGGGATAGTAACCTACCTTCTACGGTAGTCTGTGTGACTATCGATAGCATCTCAGCTATTTGTCAACTTTAAACAGAAGCTTTCTTTGTTGCAAAATCTTTTCCAAACCACATTACAACTCTAATGTCTCTCTAAATAGAGAATTTCACCGGAAGTACAGAAGTAGGAGTCTATTTAAGTGCTCCTAATGAAAAAATATCGGATGTCTTGCCCAACTAGTCTGAGGATTACTCATATGATCATTATATAAGAACATCTCTACCAATTTGTGGACCCTTATTATTAAAGGATGTCAAAAGTTACGATCCCCCCCCCCCAACACTACCTAGCCATCGGTCTTCACATGTGAATGCTATCCTGATACCACAGTTCTGAAACCTGATCCCGAAATCTTATTTGCAGATAGTTGAGAGCTTCTGAACTTCTAATAGGACACGGCAATAATGGTGCACAAAATATATAAAAAGTGGTGACATCCCATAATTCTCCTTAAATGTCAAGTTGTTTTTCTTGGACGAAAACGGCTGGGTCTTTAGAATTAATTTTACTTCTCGAAACATATTCTTTCTCACAGTGCTAAAATGGCAAGGAATCTTAGGAAAAACCATCAATTGTAATTAAATTTACAAATATGAACTTTATCAAGAAGGTCTTTTAAATACTTCATTTATTTTACCGGAGAGGTAGTAGACAGTACAATATATTGAATGATATAATCTCCAATAAAAATATTATGAAATGCGTAACAAATTTTACTTATAAATTTTTAGAGAAAAATTATTGTCTCTTTTACTATCAATACCAATAATATTGTTTTAATACGATAGCTTAGGAAATGATTTTAACACTGAATTTACATAGTTTTCATACTTTTTTTAATCATTTTCCTTTATCAGACTAAGCTACTTTTATAGTTAGTATGAAATAAATACAAGTTAATTCGCATGCTGTAATAATGGTTGTTGCAAGTTGCTGTGCTTCAAGAGCTGTTACTTCAAACAAAATATTAGTAACATTCATTAACGATCAGAGCATGTTTTATATCAGACTATATCGGGAAAATTAAAATACATAAACAGCGATCGTGGGCTTCCGGGGATTTATTTACTAATCTATTTATCTATATAGTATATTATATCTTGAAGGGGATTTTTTCTGACGATCCCTTTTTCTCCCTTCATACTTAACCAATATCCATAGATGAGGTACCAATTTAAAGATTAATATATTCACTTCTGACGAATTGTTAATTTAGAATGACACATCCTATTGTGTATTTAAAAATCGATGTATAAACATTTTTTCTTCCGTTCAATGGCGTGCGCTCGCTTTTTTCCCAACTTTAATTAAATTTTAAAATCGTCTGCTTTTATTATCATTCTGTGAATTAATTAATAATTTTCTTTTCTGACAATATTCATATAGGTGCTCATTATTATTTTTCCATGGATAAACAATTAGTTCGGAATAAAATCTATTTTATTTCCCCCTGGAGAACATTTTATGAGTGATATTTTTCTTTAGTATGCCTTTTTAGAGTTTAATTTAATTTGTTCAATGCTACGTACACAACTGAATTGCATATGACAAAATTCTACCAAGCTATCAAGGGCAATCTTCTAATTTGCCTTAAAGGATAATCTGTATATTATTTCTATGTTATTATTATTATTATTATTATTATTATTATTGTTATACATGGACAGCTATTATGAAAGAACGAATGAACGTAAAAATATGATTGGGGTATCAGAATAAAGGTCTTACCTGTATATACGGCAGTCGTAAAGAAAAATACGATTGATGCAAGGGTTCGGGTGTGGCGGATCGGCAGTTACCATATAAAGTCTACGGGAAAAGCTTGCTCGCTCGCTTCTTTGTTTACATTTACTTTTATTGCTCGCACACTGAACTTTTAAATTTTAAAAGCACTCTATTTGTAATGCATTTTTAATTGTTATTGCACTTATCTACAAAAGGTGTTCATTTCAGTGTCACATTTGAAGCCCTCACTGTGTTCTGTGATCAGTCTTATAGTAAGTAAATACTTCATCCGTATATTATCCATCCGTCTTTGAGGGTTATTTTTTTTCACTTAGAGGCCTATTTTGAGAAAACCGGTAAATATAAAAAGAAGGCTGAGGTATAAAAATGGAGATCTTTGAATAAATTTATACACTTTTTTTCAATCATCTGAAGTTTACCTTTGTTACTTGATATGAATTTTTCCTTTTCAAAAAGATTAATTGTGAGTTTTGGCGGGTTTCTACTACAGTATTTAACAGTAAAACTATTAACTGTTTACTATTTAGCAGTAGTCTAAATTATTTAGCAGTAATAATTTTCTATTAAAGAAGTCAATCTTAAAAAATAAATTATTGCCCTCGCCGACGAGATGTCAAATAAGGGGCCCTTACAGGTCTGCCAACAACATTATATGAAGTCAAGTTGCTTCATTGAAACTAAACAAAATATTTTTCCTGGTGTTCAGCAACCAGAAGAAACCGCACCTATGGAAGAGGAGTCCACGACAGTAGTTATAAAATTTCTCATTACTTAGAAGCTTTTGACAATTAAATTTGATAAATTAGATACAAACACTGAAACGCTAAAGTACAATAAGCAATCAGCAGCGTAAGTTAGAACGACATTTGTTATTCCGAAAATTAAGTGGAATTTGCTTGATTTCGAGCAACGGGGCCACTGGTTTTGAGATTAATTTGCAAATGAACTTATGCATTTGAATACCTTTCTATCTATGTATTTGTATGAGGATAAACACCTTTCCAGCACACCATATATATATATATATATATATATATATATATATATATATATATATAAATGATACCATGAGAATTGAGTAAACTAATTGGGGTAACTTAGATAATAACATTCGGAGAATCATATAAAATTTACGGGGTTTCAAAGAATACTTAGAAAAAATCCCAACCGAGGACTACGCTGGTCAATTCGAGCTGGGAGTTCAAGGACAATCGCACCAAGTTGTTACGGATTATTTTTTGTACGCGCTGTCAGTAAGCTTGCAGCGGTGAAGTCACAAGACTATGAGATCATCTAGGAGTTAGCGGCACATGCTATCACGCGGCAATAGCCACGCGCTTTGGGAGCAGGAAACATACTACGAGATTTTATTAATAGACGCAGAGACGATGGGATAGCCGAAGAGAAAGGACACGTATTTTCGCAGGTGAAGGGTTGAGGTTTTTTGGGGGAAATTGAGATGACTTTGCTGGATCTGAGGTTATATTAATCTAGAAAAATAAACGATCGAGTAAAAGTTATGTCTGTTCATTTGTGCCATGATTACCAACGACTGAGCATTAAAGATGTTAAGAAGAGGACGAGTAGAAATCATATATATATATATATATATATATATATATATATATATATATATACATATATATAACTTTGTGTTTATTAGCCAGTAATGCACATTGTCCCCCTCCCCCCACCTCTCATCAAAAATTACACTATCTTAACTTGTTTAATTTGAAGTTACTAATGGGAACTGGCGTACACTTATTAACAGTTTTAATCTATATCAGAATATATTTCATACTTATACAAAAATAATATGATGAAAGACAACATCTGAATTTACAATGGGGTGGAAAAAAATGCAATGAAATTCAAGCTAGTAGATATTAGACCAGCATTGTGTACAACTATTTTCATAGGTGATTAATGAATGCCACAAACCAATGATAAAATTATAAGAAAAGTTTAAGTTCTGCATGGCATCGTTTTGAATCCTCTGTAGAACAGAAAATAAGAACTAGTTCCGAACTAATAAATGTAGTTTCTTTCACTGCAAGGTATCATGTGCAATTTTTTCTATGGGTGAATGACTTATATGAAAGGCTAATCGTTAAACTATAACAAACAGTGGCATTATAAAAGACATCTTCTTAAATCTAGAACAAGAAGTAAAAATGACTACTTGTTTTGGAATAAAATATAAAGTCCATTTATTATAGGGAGCAAATGATATATGAGATTGGTTTGAAGAATATTAAGGCCATAGAAAACAATCATATCAAATACATTGTGACCAGTAAAAGACTACCCCTTTTAATGTCAAACTAGTTGCTACTTTTGTATTCTGCTGTGTATTTAAGATTTTATTTTTCCCGATGTTATTTCTCTCAATAATTTTCTTGCAAGTTCTTAACAAAGCATTTATAACAAAAATAAATCAAAAAGTATGTTTTTTTTTGCTCAAAATAAGTGATATTGTCCTATAGAGGCAGAGGTAAAAAAATTGATCTAAGGTATTTTATTTCTGTGTAAAATGTTTTCATAAAATACTTTATATTAATATATAAAATGTAACATGGAAATAAAAACTTCCTGAAAAAATTTCTTTTGTTTTAAATCTTCCGTCTTCTCCCATTTATTATCCAGAATTTTTTTTTTACCAAAAAGCATAATGGGGATATTCCAGACAGTCATAGTATGCATTCACACGTTCAGTATCTCTGTGCATGTGTGAGATACATTCATCCATTATATCTTTATCTGCTTCTCTTGCACTTCCCAGTTTTCATTTTTTTGTGTGTTTCTTCTATCACGTTTCTCCATCATTTTCTTTTCTTTTTTTTTTTTTTTTTACGGGAATAAAACAGTTGGCATCCTGCCAGCGAGTTTGTGCTGTTAACGTGTTTGACCGGGCTATATTTTTACCCCAAACTAGCACAATCGTGAATGGCAACGATTCATCATAAAAATAAAGAAATATTGATAAATGTGGTTGTCTTGTTACGATATATTCTTTCGAAAGAGTTTTGGAAGAGATAAAAGACTGCTGATGTATAGGACTGTTCGTGGTTTGAAGTATAAGAAAAGTGTACCGCGGGGAGGGGGGGGCTGGGAATTTTTGGTCTTTCTCATAGTTATTGAGTGATATGAATTAGAAATATTGATGATATGATAAGTATTTAAATCCTAATTGTTTATTTCATATGAGTAAATTAGAATATTATTTTCTGATATAGTCACGGGTTGGTTCGAGAAGTTAATTGTAAAAATTTTGTGCCGTATTTTATTGATGAGGCTGCCAGTTCAAACGTAAACAGTGAAGTCAGTTAAAATGTCCGTGTCTGTTCAAATGTCAGTTCAAACGGGAACGAACTTAATCAGTTCGGTTCTTGAACCTGCCATGATTATTTATGTGAGAAAAAAAATCAGTTGGGCATACAGACAACTACTCTCAAACTTAGATGCTGAATTTCTGGAAAGCACCTGTCGACAAATAAAGAATGGAAATAGACATAAATAGGTAAAATGAAGATCCAAAGCTGGTTTTCACAACTTTCGTTAATTTTCGAAATGACTTAGGACGTTACAGACAGGAAAAGCTTCACGATTCAGCCAGAATTCCAATATTTCTTTTACAGTTACTTTGTTCAGTGATCCAGACGGGATTAATTACACTGGAATTCGAATTATTTCTGAAAAAGTATATAGATTTCTTTAGGAAGAGGAATTTCACAATTGCATTAATTCTATTGTTCCATTTATACCACCGTCCAGGCCGAGGGGCCGGAGTTGGGTTGGAGTGCGTTGCTTCCAGGTCATCGGGGTCCGATGTGAGGATCTCGGTGTTTGGAAACGGAAAACGTGACTGTGAGTCCCCTGGGGGAGTGGGATCCCCCGAGGGAGTCACTGTAGCACCTTCAAGCCTTCGGGTGTCACCACTTCCACGCTGGAGACCAGGCGATGGCCCGTGTTAAGTATGACATGGACGTTGGGTCCCTCGACTTTCGCCACATGGCGATAGCTCCTGTTGCTCCGTTTGTCCTAAAGCAATACGTATCTGTGCTACTCTGTGCAAGGTGGGATTATGATGCGCCGAGTAAACGACCGGTCTTCAGGTACTAATAGGCCGATACGCGAAAGCGGAGGGGGGCCGTGGAGTTCAATGCATTATACTACCGTCCTTTGTTCGAATCAAATTCTGACGGACTGTGAGGAATCCTGCATGGTGCTGAAGTAATTCTAGATGCAGTTCTCGTGTTAGAAGGTACTTTTCTTCGAGTGTGTGCACAATTTTCAAAGAATTGTTTTTCCATCTGGTTGCTGATGAAAATAACTCTAGACGAAAACAGTAGCCACCTACGGAAATATATTACAGCCCACGGAGTCTCATTGTTTAACGACTGCAGTGCGATCTATATTTTAAAAAAATGGTGGAAATTCACTGTTACATCTGTAATACAGATTAATACCTGAATCCGAAGCTATTGGCTACGATATCACGTTGTCTTCTATACAATTTAAAAGCAGTGAACAGGAAATAGAAATGAAAAAATAAAAATTGCAACTATTGTCTGATTGCGAACAACCCAGTAAAAAACACATTTTCAAAATAGCTTTCGATCTTTAGTCTGAGAAAATAGAAAGTGCGTCATTGGAAACTTTCTGTACTTAGACGCCTTCGTAAATCAGAGGATTTTTGAGGACTCGGTAGTTTTTGTCTATTTTGACAGCATGCAGTTCAGTGGCTAGGATAATGACAGAAAATGCCACAGATGGTGGATTAAAATTCTGAACTGGTGACTTCTGTATATTTAAGAGAGAAAAAAGTATAGATGTGTGCGATACGAGAAAAGGTAGTTTATCCACCAGACATTTAATTATGATGCGGAAAGTAGATTGGTTTGTTGGTTGGTTAGCTGGTTGGGGTTTAATGAATAAAAGTAAAAGTTTTTTTCGAAGGAAACCTAAATAATGCTGAGCTGATACTCTTACTTTTCTGTCAACACAAAAACTACAATAATTCAGTGAATTTTATGTGAAATAAAATTGAATAAGTGTGAATTTCTTCTGCATAAAATTTAAAACCTAACCATTAGTTTATTTTTTAAGGTTTGATTTCAGTGTTGGTTTCTAAATTCATACAATCCTGGGCTACACCCAAAGAAAGGAATTTTATTATTGAGAAATTAAATATATTTATGTAAGAGAACATCATTCGCTACTTTTTTTTACATATCATTTAATCGATTAAAGATTTCCCACAGTGCCAAAATTATGAGCCGTTTTCACTATATCATTTATAATCGTTTATACTTTGAAAGTATACGTCTTGAAATGATTGAATTTATTCTAATCATCTTTTCAATTCTATAATCTTTATGAGATAGATACCATTTTGAAAGATTTTAAGAACTGGTACATTTTTAAGATTCTGCACCTACATAAAGCAACATACTCGACCTTTTATGAGGATATACAGTTACTCTGATGAGGAATTATTAAAGCAAAATTAAAAATTTCTATGCTACTTATTGAGATGTGCAACAATGTGACAATTGTGTAAATGTTGAGAAGCAGTTTTGGACGGATAAGGGTAACTCTTACTATTGAGGGGACAGGAACATTAGATTGATGTTCGATTGTTGTTATGCCGGACGATGGCCGAATGGCTATGGCACTGGCTTTAACTACTAGAGTCTGTTGGTTCGACTTCTACACTTGGGATGGACGTTTGCAGCCATTCGGAATCGGCTTTAAAGCAGTAGGTCTCGATCTAATTAACCCTCGTGTAGCAAATAATGACAGTACCGCCCAAAACCAAACCAAACCAAACCAAACTGATCTATTTTTTCTGTTGTTGGTGGTGGTGGTGGTGTTACCGCTAAAGCCCCTTGGCCGGAAGTTCCACACGGAGTTCATATATGCTTTGAGGGCAGAGGAGTGTGGCTGTGGCTTACAAAAGCCCCACTAGAGTCCGCTTTAGCTAGGTGCCACCTCAATTTCGACCGAACTCCCCCAAGGCGACATCTGGGGAGATTATACCCTCTTCCACTCTCTCTGACCTCATAGAGAAACATATTGATCTTCTTCATTAACAAATCAAAAATGGTGAATACATATGTAAATCACAGTACCTATGAACGTAGGTACATTCTATTTACGCAGGTAAGCAAAAGATATGATGTTTTATAAGAGCAAATCACAAGTACCACGCCTAATATTATTATATGTCCCTTTGCCCAAGGAACGGCTCCAGTTAGCCCAAGACAAACAATCAATCTTCCCCTTGACTTGAATTGATTCTGCAATTGATCTAATTGCAGAATCTTTCACTTGCAACTTATCAGTTTACCACAACGTGCTTGTGAGTACTATTTCACACATTAGCTTTTAATACTACAAATAATAAAAGAATGAAATAATAAAAAAAGGAAATAAAAGCTTTTCTTTTATATAGTGTTTGGAATGAAAAAAACCTCACTCACTGCAACAGATTAATGTAAAAATTAATGGCAGAAAAATGCGAAATATTAAAAAAACGAGACTACTATAATTTAATTCCTTTTTTTTTTGGGGGGGGGGGGGCTTTTTGACTAACATTCTGAGGCTTATGAATCGAAATTGAGCTTACTTATATGTATTGTGCCATTATGCTATATAAATATATGCGAACAGTATATTATCATATGTTATGAATTATTATATGTTTTGATCTTCCATAAGGAATCCCAATAAAATAATAAATTATAAAGAAGTATTATTAAAATCGAGATAATTTTAGCTGTGTATAAAGAACAATATCCGAGCAGTATCTAATAAATTATAAACCTCCCAATATAGCAATTGCTGTTTACATGGCAAGCTTACTTCCACCTCTACGCAGAGTTATAAAGTCCCGAAATAAACCCACCGGATTTCATTTCGTTAAGTAAGAGAAGTCGTTACGAAAAATAATTTATCACTCGTCTTCTTTAGTCTAGGGAAAGGCAAATTAAAAGTGCGCGCCTGCACTGTAAAATCTTTTCCTTTTTATTTTCAAATTAAACTAGCTTCGGAGCGAGAAAAAGACACTCCTCAAAGGAAAGGAAAATCTTCCTACCTCCCAAAACAAAACGATTGTTTTTTGAATGAGTATCCTGGTGCGCAATTTATTTGGACAACAGCCAAACAACTTTTCGCAGCATTAGCGAGATGAATCTACAGTCATGAGAGAAGTGAGATAATTTGCATTCTCTGTTTCCGGGAATTTGACATCCCATTGAATACCCAGCCTAGATTTTAGAGGTGGGAGGGAATGTGTTTTTTTTCTTTTTTTTGGTTCTGTTTCTCCGTAGATAAATTATTTCGCAGAGAAAAAATCCCGAAATAAACTAAATGTATGTTTTCTAGCGATAGTTCAGGTGTAGTTGTTATATTATGAACTAAGCCTACAGTGTTTCAGATGCAGATAAGCGATGAGTAACAGATTAGGGTAAAAGCAAAGAAATATATTATTTGTAACATATATCCTGTGTGACTACACTTGGGTACTTCTTGGGCTTACTGTAAAATAAAAAGTATTTTCTTGCACGAATCACTGAACTTTGTGTGCAGTCTCAAAATACGTTTGTATATATTTTGTATTATATTTTGATATTTTGATGTATTATATTTGAAGTTTCTTGAGGTCTTACATTATTGTTCTTAGCTTCTAGGCCATTTTTTGTAAGACTTTTATGTTTCGAATTGATATTCTTGTGAAGAGTTCTTTGAAATACTTCATATAGCTTTCAGCCGATTTTAATTTTACAGAAGAAAATTGGAAATTGGATATTAAGTTACATAACGTGAAATCAAGCTATTTAAATACATAAGCTATATGTATAAGATGTCCTCTAGATTTGAGTAGTGAATGAACTTTTTGACTTGTTATTTGCGATTTTGCCTTTTTAATCTTAACTCTGAAGTACTGGATGTTACCAAGCTAGTAATTAATTTGATGAAACTTCCTTTACAATTTATCTACAAATGATTTAAGTGTTCTATGCAAATTGAATATTTTGTGAAAAGCTTATGAATATTAGAGATAACGATAAAACTGCGTAGTACTTTTTTCTAAAGGCAGTAAAATTATGAAAATTACAAATTTTTGTAATTAAAATGTTTATGCTTTAATTACGAATGTTATTTAAATAACAATATGTAAGTAATTTTCGTATTAGTTTTACTTTTTACTAAATAAAAATATATTACAACACAAAACTTTTAAATGTCTCTTCAAAAACATTCAATTATATACAACACCCTTTTAAGAATATTTTTTATCTCTATCACCTCTTTTCTTTAGAAAATGATTCAGTATTAACAAGAGGTACAACGTATTTTCTCTGAAAAGAGAGTCGTCGGACAATGTCCAAATGGCTAGGGCGCTGGCATGTTGTACTAGTCTCTGGGTTCGAGTTCCAATATTAGCATAGATGTTTGTAACCATTTGGAATTGGCTTTAAGCTGTAGGCCCCCGGTCTGATTAGCCCTAGAGTAGCAACAACAAACATATTATAGCGCTCTCAACCAAACCTAAAAATAGCGATATTCTTTGCTTTAAAATGTATGTAATTTTTTCGGTATAAAATAATTGACTATTTTATGCCATAAGTTCTTGTAGGTTACTTTAACAGTTGAAATTTCGTTAAAAATAATTAAGGTAAAAATAAACTTTAATTTTTAAAAATAAAACTTGTCATTACTGAATTTATTTAAAACTCAAACATTTTACAAATTTTCACATTCACGGGTAATTTAATGGGGTAAACGAAAACTATGGACACTTAAATTTGTGAATGTTTCCTTTAAGAGGAATGTTTCCTTTAATCTTGTGAATGTTTCCTTTAAGAGGAAGCAAGCATAAAAGGTATTTTTTTCCATAGAAAGCTAAAACCCGGAAGAAAAATATATTTTAGGAATAGTCTATCCAGTCTTCGCAACATTGGATGGTACGCTTTGGAGTGAAATAACAGTCATGATATCAAGTTCAAATGATATTTAACTTTTCCTTAGTACCGATGATATCTGAGGAAACAAATGCGATGAAATGATTATTTTAAGGTCCGTACCTGTGTAATTTTTACCCAACTAAGAAGAGAAGAGAAGAAATCCAGTATCCTGATTAATGAATCTGTTAGAATGAGTAGAGTTTGATCTCAGCACGAAATGCCATCTATTCCAACACATAAGATTTTTCAAGACTTTCGTACCTAAAAGAAGTTTATAGAACGAAACATTTCGTTTTATCACTTACTCTTCTTTTTATACCAAACTACTGCGTTACAGTTTGTGTTCTTTGAAGTTAAGGCATCAAGATATATCCAATACAATTTCATGTATGGATATATTACATACGTAACTAATAGGATCTAATAAACAGTATACTCGTCTATAACGATAAAAAGTAAGCTTTTATTAATAGGTCTATGATTTTTTCAAAATTTATATTTAGCTTTATAAAAGAAATATCAGAAATTCGTGATCATTTCTTGTTAAATCTTAGATTACTTTTGAAAGTCTACTTTAGGCATTGCAACGCCCACATAGTATAGTGGTTAGCGTTCTGCGCTGTCACGCAGTGGGCTTGGCTTCGAATCCCGAATAAAGCTTGGTCATTTCCGTATCGTCCTCCTCATAGGGGGTAATGCTGGCTCACCTATATGGTGCTCCCATAATAATTTTTTTCTTCCAAAATAAAAATTTGGGTCTGCAGCGTTCAAAATATTTTTATTTACACTAAAACAGTTGTTAATTTAAGTATCGAGAATTGTATTCGTCTACTAATTATTGAAATGTTCTGAATATTAATTTATTTAATGAAAATCATTATACAAATGTAATTATCTACTTCTCTGTTAGTCAGATTAAAAGTGTGATTGCAATATTAAGTACCGTTTTTCTAACAATCACTATTTTCGGATGAATAAATTTAAGAAGGAAAAAAAAAAGCTACCAAGGGAAGAAAATTCAATCTCCCAAGAGAGATGTGGTCTTTTTTGAAACTAACACCTCGGTGCGGTAATTTATTTGGACAATAGCCAAACAATTCTTCTCGGCATTAGCTGGATGAATCCGGAATCATCAAAGGAGCGAGAATTTGCATCCCTTTCCCGAAAATTTGAATTACTGATAAATACCTCTACAGCTTCACGAGAAAAAGTATCCTTTCTTTGAGATTACCTTTACTACGAATAAATAATTCAGAAAGCCTGAATGCGCAGTGCTGCAACAGATATTAGAATTTAATTATTGTATGATTATTCTGTTAGAAAGTGATGTGTATACAGGTAAAAAAAAATGTTTCTAGGTCAAAACTTTTGAGAAAGAATTCCCGTTGCTGTGCACCAATATAATGTATAAAGAACTTCTTCAAATTTTATTTCCTGCATTATTACTGATAAAATATAAATGCGCACACTTTTGTCCGACATCTCTGTAGTTTGAATGACAGAGTTCTTGATGGTTTAACGTTGATAACCAGGTTTCAAATTTCGAGAAAGTTTATAAAAATACAGTTAAAAAACACTCTCAGCAGAGAACATATAATTTCAGAGTTAATACGCAGACTTTGACGAAAAGTCTTGGTTGGGAAGATATTTGGAAAAACTTTGTATCAAAAGGTAAAATATATTAGAATTGCTGTATCTATTGAGAAAATATTTATTGTATAAATACCTCTACAGCTTCATGATAAAAATATCCCTTTTTTAGATTACCTTCTCTACAAATAAATAATTCAAACAGCCTAAATACGCAGTGGTGCAACAGATTTTAGAACTTAATTATTGTATGATTATTCTGTTAGAAAGTGATGAGCATACAGGTAAAAAAATGTTTATACTTGAAATCTTGTGTGAAAGAATTCCCGTTGGCTTGTACCAACATAATATATAAAGTACGGCTTTAAACTTAATTTCCTCCAGATATTACTGCTAAAATATAAGTGTGCACACTTTTCTCCGACATCTGTGTAGTTTGAATGACAAGAGTTCTTGATGGTTTAACGTTGATTAAGAGGTTTCAAATTTCGAGAAGTTATAGTTAAAAAAAATAAACTTTCAGCAGAGAACATATAATTTCAGACTTAATGCGCAGACTTTGAGGGAAAGTATTGTCTCAGTTGGGTAGATAATTAGAAAAAAAATTTATCAAAAGGGAAAACGTATGAAAAATGCTGTATCTATTGAGAAAATATGTATTGTTTAAAAATCTCTACAATTTCATGAAAAAAATATCCTTTTTTTACATTACCTTCTCTACAAATAAATAATTCAGACAAACCTAAACGCGCAGCTCTGCAACAGTCTTTAGAACCTAATTAATGTATGATTATTCCGTTAGAAAGTGATGTGTATAGAAGTAAAAAAAGTTTATCTGTGAAATCTTTTATGAAAGAATTCCAGTTATCATTTACCACCATATTGTATAAAGTACAGCTTTAAACTTGATTTCCTGCAGATATTACTGCTAAAATATAAGTCCGCCCACATTAGTCTGACATTTCTGTTGTTTGAATGACATAGTTCTGGATGGTTTAATGTTGATTACGAGGTTTCAAATTTCGAGAAGACTTAGAAAGTTACAGTTAAAAAACTTTCAGCAGATAACATATAATTTCAGACTTAATGAGCAGACTTTGACTGAAAGTATTGTCTTGGTTGGGAAGATATCTGCAAAAAAATTGTATCAAAAGGGAAAATATATGAAAAATGCTGTATCTATTGAGAAAATATGTACTGTTTAAATATCTCTACACCTTCATGAAAAGAAATATCCTTTTTTTACATTACCTTCTCTACAAATAAATACTTCAAACAGCCTAAACGCGCAGTGCGGCAATAGATTTTAGACCCTAATTATTGTATGATTATTCCATTAGAAAGTGATATGTATATAGGTAAAAAAAGTTTACATGGGAAAACTTTTGAAAAAGAATTTTTCTTAGCGTGTACCAACATAATGTATAAAGAACATCTTTAATTTCCTACAGATATTACTGCTAAAATATAAGTGCGCACACTTTTGTTTGACATTTCTGTAGTTTGAATGATAGAGTTCCTGGTGGTTTAACGTTGATTACGAGGTTTTAAATTTCAAGAGGGCTTAGAAAGTGATAGTTAAAAAAAAAACTTCCAACAGAGAACATATAATTTCATTCATGTGCAGACTTTGATGGAAAGTATTGTCTCGGTTGGAAAGATATTTCGAAAACCTTTGTATCAAAAGGGAAAATATATGAAAAATTCTGTCTGTATCTATTGCTAAAATATTTGAAACATTTTATACCTATTAGATTAATATGAAGAAGAATATTCTCATTTTGGTGAAAATATTTAGAAAAATATAGTCTATTGGAAAAAAAATGTAAAATATAACTAGCTTGCATTTATTGTTGTATTACTTAAATATGCATGCTTTAAAAACAGACTTTAATTTATTCAATGTATAGATATGGAGGTAGAAGAAAATTGAGTTTCAGCTGATTGAAAATAAATTAAAGACAAAATATCGAAGGTTATTATATAGAATAAATTAAAGATTAAATTTATGAATTTTATATAATGTTCATGTGTATTTTTAAAACATGTTATAGGTAAAATAAAATTTCAACTAATGATTATAAAGTAAAGAGGTGTGATATATTTTCCATTAACAAACGGAATATAAACGAATAAAAATGCTAAAAAACATCAGCAATAAATGTTCTTTATGGAAATGGTAAAACGGTTGTGTAACGGTTGTTCTAACGGTAAACGGTTTGGGATGTTCTGTTCAGTTTGATTTCCATAAAGTTTAGAAATTAAAAACTGAACATAATATTTCCTTTTTTAGTACCATTAGTTTGTAATTGCTGCAATTCATACACAAAAGAGTGGCTTTATGAGTTTTTGAGATCCTATTCAGGCATACATTGAGAGGACGTAGTTTAACTTTTAAAATTAAGAGAAAACTATAATATAATTCTTATTGACTATTTAAACTCGGATTAGTTTCCGGTTTTATTGTCAAAACGTATAACCAATCAATCAGATCTGAGGATACACTTTTATCAAATCGATAAAGATATTTTTCTTTAAAGCATACACAGTTTTATTTACCCTATGAGAAATATTTTAATGAATTAAATATCGGAATTAATGTACTTAAAAACATCTATATTGGATTTCCTTCCCAAACAGTACTCGTATACATATTTTAATCCCCATTACATACATTGTTTCTTTATTCAGTTAAAAAAACTGCATAAATTCATTTATTAGGATAAAAATACTAAAAATCAAGCATCATCAACGGTTGAAAAATTTTAGAATATGACTGTAAAATGCCTCAATTATGATAAGTTACATTACGTCGTTAACGATGAAAACCTTGTTAAAAATGCAAAAAAAGTTCTCATGAACAATTAATTGCTGTAATTTTTGTAAAGATTTTTATGAAAGCTGAATAAAGATAATGCGTAAAATTACGCGATCAATTCTTTTTCTTATTTTATTAATATTTTATGTATTACTAGCTGTTTGCCAGGCTTTGCCCGGGTATTTATCTCATTTTTTTTTACACAGGAAAAGGAATGGATTCTACATACAGTATAAAATTTAAGTAATTTAATTAACAGGTATTTAAAAGTAAATACAGTATACAAATGATAAAGTAAAATTATAAATTCCCTCTATTATTAATTTAACTCAAAACTTGATTACAAACAACATTTTTAATTTCCTATATTCCCCTCAGTGACTCCTAAACTATGCATTTGACACTACTCTCGGTCATTTTGGACATTTTATATTCACCCTTTCTCCCCCCGCCTCTCCACCAATGCTGAGGGGTGCTGAACTATCACTAAAACGGCATCGAGAGTGTCCCTATTCATCTCAGCGACCCCGAAAACTACAGATTCGACAGTACTCTCGGTCATTTTGGACATATTATATTCACCCTTTCTTCCCCTCTGCCACCCCCCCAATGCTGAGGGGGGGGGGGTTCTGAACTCTCTCTTAAACGACATCGGGAGTGTTCCTATTCATCTCAGAGATCCCAAAACTATGGATTCGACACTATTCTCGGTCATTTTAAGGATATTTTATATTCACCCCTTCATTTCCCCCCTCGCCTTCCCCCAATGCTGATGAGGGCTGATCTTGCACTTAAGCGGCGTCGGAAGTGTCACTATTAATCTCAGCGACCCCGAAAACTGTGGATTCGACACTAATATTAGTCGTTTTCGATTATTTTTATACGTATCCCCTACCCCCCTGCCCACCCTAGGGGTGCTAGGGTTGTCTTCCCCCCAGTGTTTCTCGCGGGGGTGAGAACAACATCTGTACAAAATTTCATCTCAATCGGATGACCGGTACGGCAGCGCATAAAATACGAACAAACAAACATTCATTTTTATATATAGAGAATATAGATTTTGCTGTATGGTTAAGTTTTTGCCATGCATTTTGCCTGTGCATTTGACCACAGCTTAATGCAGATTCTCCTTTGAACGTTGCTCATATTTTCTCTCCATTATTGAATCGAGTATGAAACTAGTGAAACCCTAAATTGGGGTTTTTTCAATGTATTACTTATCAATTTCAATAGCGGTATGTTATAGATTTTTTACAGAGAATTTTAGATCTTTATGTTCTAATATATATGAATGCTAACCTAACAGTAAGTGATTATATTTTACCATGTTTTTATCAACTCGCTTTCTTGTTTGTTTGTTTGTATGTGTGTTTGTCCAGTAAAAATCTTGCAATCGATTTTTAACTAACTTCCCGACTAGGTAGACATTTGAAACTTTTAGAATAGCTCGGAATACGATGACAATGCATTCTTTTAATACTTTTAGCCATCTTTAAGCAGAATTGAATCCATTTTCAGTTAATTTTGCTGATTGAAAACTCCTTATAATTGCTCCTTTTATTACGCATTTGATCATTTTCTTTCAAGTTGATGGGATAATTCATCAAAAGAATTTTAAAAGAGTATTTATTAATACATAGAATTGTCAAGTTTATGTGATTCAACAGAAAATTTAAAAACGTGGTATGTAAATAGTTGTTTTTATCTTTTAATTATTATAGTTTTAAATGCTGATAAGCATGCCTCATTTCTTATGTGTTTACGACCTTGAAATAACAGCATCAGAATATTAGTCGTAAAAAGTTTACATGAAAATTATACTTTATATATGCTTGAATAACATTTCGGCTAAGTGATTACTAAAAGAAAAAAACATCTCCATTTCTTCTACATTCCGAAACTGTCTGTGACGTTGACTAGGTCTCTGTTTAAAGCCTTTTTCTCAACGCTGGAAAAATAATCTCATCTTAAATAATGAAAGACGACGCCAACTTTCTACCGCTCAGACTCATAAAATCAGTCGATACAACCCTTTTCTATTCGTTATGAAGAGAAAACATCCATTCAATTTGCATACAAAAAAAACAAGGTTCATCATTTTCTGGAGCCGAGTCTTTTTAGAAAAACACACTTCTATCATTCTTAATCTCAAGGGTAGATTTCTATTTCTCCCAAGATTCTATCTCTTATTTTCAACGAATAAAATAAAGCTTGTCGGGGGAGTTTCCTCAGAAAATGATCTGTTTGATCGAGTGTTTGAAAAGGGGTTATTTAAAGGTTGTGGAGGACCCGATTTATAAGGGACGCCAAAATAGGAAAATTTGACAGCTTTCTACTTAAGGTATCTTGAGCTTAGACGGAGAACAAATGTGTACCGAAATTTAGCTATTTTGGGGAATTATTTATTTACGGAGATCCTAGAATATAAAAATACTGGAACATTCACAAAAGGTTAATCTCCTAGTTATATGCATTGGCGGCCTGTGCCCATTTTCGAAGGTGCAACCTATGAGTGTGTAGAAGATTCCGTAACATGGATGTAATTTCCGTAACATAAGAAGATCATGGATGTATTATTTAATGTAAAGTAAAAATATTAAGGGTATCTCTGCGAATCAAAAGGAGAAGTATGTGTTCAATTATTGAATTTTGAATATCATGTAAGGACACACCTTTTCAACAGGGGGAATTTTTTTAACAGTCAAATAAATGGTATTATAAATAATAAATCATTATTATAAAACATTCATAATTTTTAAGGAATAATTATGTCCTCCATAACGGTGATCATTAAAGGAAATTTTCAGACGCTAAAACCAACCGTCCGTAGTTTTAATTTTCGCAGCGCGACAAACCCAGTCTGTATCGCTTGGACAAGCAGTAAACAGTTAAACAGAAAAGTACCAAAATTTGTCGAAATTTTGACATACATGTATATACATACATACGTACACACATATATATATATATATATATACATATATATATATATAACATTTACTTACATATATACGTACAAAAGAGGTAAGCAACGATAAGTAATCCTACGTTAATAACCCGTGGTAGTTTCGTTAGAAGAGACTACCTGAATTTTTTTTTCAGTATTATTAATATTGGTGAATGGATCCTTCTCGACAATATTTCATACACACTAAGATTTTTAAAAAAATTAGGGAGAAAAATATATCACCTTCCTTTATGTATTATTGAGAAAATTTATTGACATCGAATTTTTCGAACAGGTCCATTCAACATTTTTATAATTTAAATTTGGAAGTTCTTTTGCTCATTTCGTATTATTTTTAATCTACTCTTAAAAAAAGTTTCAGATCCCCGCTCTAAATTATTGAAGGTTATATTAAATGGTAACAGTAGCAAACCAGGAATGAACAATAACCTCTCATTATCTTAACGAAAAATAAGATTGCACTAGACAACAATCGCACTCCAAATCAACTGAGCAAAAAAAAAAAAAGAAATATTTAATTACAGTTTAAATTATTTTATATTTTAGATGATGGTCAGGCTATGTAATCTCACCTCATTTTCTCCATTGTTCTAGACATTTCCTAGAAAAAGGTACCCTTGGTTGTCATATTATTTTTGAGTGCCAAATGTCCTAGACTTGCGATCATTTACTTAATCGCAGGTTCTTAAAATACACAATAAAAATAAAAGGGTTGTTAATTAGTCTCAAGGTAATAAATATTTCATCATAAGGCAAAGACATGGCATTAGGTGTGATGATAAATTATTCATTGCTTCGAAACTAGTAGTAGCGAACCCTATATTTTTATTGTGGATGTCTACAAGCTGTCTGTTCCTGTGTTGCGTTTTCCCCGAGAACACAGTTGATTCTTATATATATTTAATCGTTCTGCTGGAATTTAGCAGACCCAAAACGCATTCTTGGAATGCAGGCCCTTAAACATACATATATACTAACTAGCTGAAAACCCGAACTTCGCTACGGAGAAAATTCAAATTAAATACAACGGTCAATCTATGCAATTAATGCCAATAAATAAATAAATATATATATTTATAATAAATACGACGATCAATATATAGAAATGATGTAAAAAAATATACATATATATTTATAAAAAAATCGTAAGGATATTTATTTTTTTGGGATAATATCCAATCGTCTGCTGCATTAGAAAGGAAAAAAAATATATTTTTTGTTTATTTAGTTGTTATGCACGTGACGATAAATTTATTTAAAGTACCAGAAAAAGAAATCACGTGATCAACGTTTAATAAATTCAATTCTAAAAATTAATCTTTAAAAATTCACCAAAAATCAGAAAATCGAGGTAAAGATCCGAAAAAGATTTCATTTTAAAAGAATTTTTATGATCTTTCTCGTGATATAAATTTTATAACCCTCAAATTATTATTTTAAATACAAACTTAAAAAAAGTTACAAAAACAGCTTAAAAATTGAATTTAAAAAAATCTAAGAAGAATTTTTCAAAAATCTTTCTTAGTACACCCTTACACTATAAGAAGAATCGCCACGCAAAATTTCAGCCCTTTAGGTCCAGCGGTTTTGTCTGTGTGTTGTATGTCAGTGTGTCAGTGAGTCAGTTACGGAACTGTTTTATATATATAGACTAGCTGAAAACCCGTACTTCACTACGGAGTACATTCAAATTAAATACAACGGTCAATGTATGCAATTATTGCCAAAAATATATATCTATATATATATTTATAATAAATACGATGATCAATGTATACAATTGATGTAAAAATATATATATATATATATTTATAAAAAAATCGTAAGAGATATTTTTATAGACAAAATAATGTAGAAGAAAATTTTCAAATTAAATGTAATAGGAAATATTAAAGAATATAGTACAGTTAATATAGTACAGTTTGAAGAACATAATATCTTTGACTGTATTTTAATATTTTTTTGGATAATGTCCAATCGTCTGCCGCATTAGCAAGAAAAAAAAAAATTTTGTCTATTTAGTTGTTATGCCCGTGACGATAAATTTATTTATTGTACCAGGAAAAGACATCACGTGATCGACATTTAATAAATTAAATTCTAAAAATGAATCTTTAAAAATCCACCAAAAATCAGAAAACGGAGGTAAAGATTCGAAAAAGATCTCATTTTAAAGGACTTTTTACGATCTTTCCCGTGATATAAATTTTATAATCCCCAAATTATTATTTTAAATGCAAACTTTAAAAAAGTTACAAAAACAGCTTAAATTTAATTTTAAAAAAATCTAAGAAGAAATTTTCAAAAATCTTTTTTAGTGTACCCCTACACTTTAAGAAGCATCACCATGCAAAATTTCGGTCCTTTCGGTCCAGCGGTTTGGTCTATGCGTTGTATGTCAGTCAGTCAGTCAGTGAGTTAGTTACGGAACTGTTTTATATATATAGACTACAAATTCAAGTAAAATCTATACCCTGTCGTTCCTTTTTCGACGCTATGACACAAATCATTGTTCTTTAAAAGTTAATCGGTTTAACTTGTTAAAATTAAACTATAGTTCTTTCCCTGTTCTGTTGTCTCAGTCCAGTAGTACCCAGAGATTAGCCATATCCCGAGAATGATTGAGACTGAATAATTGATAAAAGAACAGATATGATTATCACCTCCCCCCCCCAAAAAAAAAAAAATCAAAATGGTACAAATGGTTTTTTAGTCCCTGCTATGCAAAGAGCTAGAACATTCAGTCTAATCCCAAATGCAAGGTAATTTATGAATGAGTTATCATAGGACACATGCAGTGAGATTATTTTTGGAAGAAAAAACGATTTGCTCTTGATATTTACAGCAAAATAATAAGGTAAATGTCACTGTAGATATATCTTTTTATAAAGGTGTATTATTTTGTACGAAAAGCTGTACGAAAAAGCCATAATAAAAACTAAGCTGAGTGGGATCGATTTTTTTTATGAACAATTGGTGATTCCAGGTGAAATTTAGCGTACAAAAGAAGAAATTAAGTTTGAAGTAACTAATTTATCTAATTAAATAAGTCTTTTATCGAAGTAATCTAACAGGAAGGGTACTAATTCCAGCATGAATGAATTTTCCAAATTTTCCTTACTTTTTACTTATCACTTTCATCCTAACAAAGGCAGAGTAGGCTATTTTTATTTGACTTCACTGTGTGAATGTAGCGCGTTTTTCATACCAATATTATTAAAAATTAACCAGTTTATATGGTATAAAATTGTAATCTTTAACTCTTCCCCTCAAGTTTAATTACTTGTGTAGGAGAAAATTTTTCTTTAAATCAAAATTGCAAATAAAATTAATTAACGAGCAAGAGACAAAATTTATTTTATTAATAAAATTAATAAAATTAATTTTGCCTCATTTTTATATATATATTTTTAAATAATGGACATTTTGCCCAAAATATACTAAAATTTCTTATAAGACTAACCCATCTAACCCCGTGATATGTATCTCTGCTGGTATAAATTTCTTTAATATCCATATATATATATATATATATATATATATATATATATGCAGAAAAAAAAGGGAAAATCAATCGCGCATTTAGAATCACTTATTAAATGGTAAATGTAATTATTAAATGTAGGTGTTTATGAAGATTTTTGATTGAATTTCCATTTTTAATTTTCTTTAAAAAATAAATAAAGTAATAAAAGGAAATAAATAATAAAAAATTAACCTTTATTCGTAGATAATGAATCGTATAGGAATAGGAAAGAATATATTTCATGTGCTAGCGTTATTTCTTAATTGAAATTGAAAAAGAAACTTTTATATCAATAGCAATATTCTTCCGGAATTCAAAATAAATTATTTCTCAATTTACATTTATTTTATTACAGAACCAAAAGATGTAAAGTAATCTTAGATTAGCTTGACAAAAATAAATTTCCTGAAAAGAGCGATGCATTATAAAACATCTCAACGAAGCATTAATGCAAAAATATTTAAAAACCTTTTATATTTCATTTTAAGATTATTTTCGTTGGCAAATGTATAAACTCAATTTTATATATAGGAACTTTTAATTTAGATAAATATATGCAGTGTATGTTACTGATGAATTTTTAATTCAGTGGATAGAATGTTTCATTAAAATTGATGATGAATTTATTTTTTAGTGTTTTTCCCCGTTTTAACGAAAAGAATTGAAATTATAAAAGATCTCTCTTAATGTGGTGCATAAGTCACAAACGTTTGTATTGCTTTATTGGTTACATTCTTCATGTATTATTTTAGTTATTTTCAAAATTTAGTGAGGCATGAAAATAGCCAAAAACAATGCATTTATTAAATATTTATAGCAAATATAGGTAAAAGTTTTTAAAGATACTGTATTTTTAAATTACTTCCGATAAAGCTCATATTTTTATATAGTGAAATACTAGGTATTTAAAATGCACACTTATTTTCCCTCGCTCTGGAACTGTCCATTATTTATCTTTAAAATATTATGTACGAGTTCATTATTAAATAGAAGAATGCTGTCTAGAAAATTCCCCTTCGCAACGAAAAATTTATTAATGGGATTTTATCTCTTACAGTAAGAATAATTCTGTTCTGTTTTCAAATGACTCTTAAAATATTGCTGTATTGGAACTATTCATTTCATTTTTTTCTCCCCATTTTTCTTAATTATTTGTTTCCATTATATTAGGGAGAGAAAATTCCTTACAAAAATTACTCGGGGAACTTTATCACGAAAGTGTGGAATATTAAGAATAAGCACGTGGCCTTTACTTTATATATATAAATATATATATATATATATATATATATATATATATATATATATATATATATATATATATATATATATATATATGTGTGTGTGTGTGTGTGTGTGTGTAACATGCCAACACAGTCCCATGTTAACGGAGACCAGAGTCGACATGTCACACCTCAGGAATCTGTAGTCGTGACCAAGAATTTAGGAATCTTTTCATTTATACAATACGTTTATTATCTATTTCTTGACATCGATGACGGCGGTTTACTAGGCAACAGTGCCATGCCAAAAATCTGCTCTACGAGGTATGCTGGAACTTATATAAACTTCATTCCATCACGTGGCTAAACGGCGTGATTTAATAGCTGATAGGTTAAAATTTTAGTGTTTATGTGCAAATCTGAATTTTTTAGACCCCTCGCCGCATCGCGTCAAATTTCGTCGAAAAGTCAGCCATCTTTGATAATATTGCCGAAGGCTGTAACAGTGGAATTTAACACGAATGCCCAAGAGAAAATTAAGTACTTAATAAGATTAAAAAGGGGTATGTAATTTTGAATAGTAGAGTGAGGAATTAATGGTTTTTAAAAGTTAAGAGTGTTGACTTTAGAAATTACAAGTTTTTTAATATTTTATATATATATATATATATATATATATATATCCCCTTCAGAAGCACTATATCAAAACAATTTTTGGGGAGGACAAAACTTTATATTTGAAGAAATATTACTATTAGGAACATACTCTGTAAATTTTTTTTTTAATGTAGCTTTAGTTTAGGCAGGGGGTGGTCCATTTTTGAACCACTGTACACCTTGAGCACTCTATATTAGAACGTCTGTTCTGACTCGCTAGACTAGTCAGAACAGTCGTTCTGACAAATCAGTTACAATAAGACTACCCAGTTTGCAATATATATATATATAGGCATTCATTTATTTATATTTATACACAGTGTTTATCAAAATAATTATCTGTCCAAAAAAATAAATAAATGTATGTATATAGTGAAAGTAAAAATTATATAACAACATACATGAAATTTCTATACATTGAAAGTAAAAAGTATATAATGAAAGTAAAAAGTGTATAAATGAAAGTATATAATGAATGTAAAAAGTATAAAACACCCCACATGAAATATATATATATATATATATATATATATATATATATATATATATGCGTGTGTGTGTGTGTGTTTCAAATTACCAGTATCTGTGCTAAATTCATATATGTTATCATTATTATAAAATAAATGAACTTAGCACATATTTTTTAGTTCAGTAATATGTTTTTTTAAGAATTTTTGCTAGAAAAAGTAATTTACCAGTCCTGCCACCTAGTGACAGCAAACGCTACATGCGTGGTGGTCCATATTTGAACCACCAACTTTGAAATTACTTAAAAAAAGAAGAAATTATGCAGGTAAATTAAACTTTTCTATTTAAAATAAATAAGTAACAATCGTAAAATGAAATTCCAGAACTTCCGTGCATCTGTATACTAACAACTTAAAAAAACTGGAAAAAACTCACACTATAAATTTCTGGCTTGAAACAAAAAATTATCCTCTCTGAAAATATAGATCCGTAGAGTGCTGCCATCTGTTGTTTCTGAAGCACACTATTGTGATAAACGTTTACAGGAATTTACAGATAAATTTAGCGAGTGATTTAGCTGTTATAAAATAAATAAATTAGGTGGTTAAAAAATGAACCACCGCCCATGAAGGGTATGTATGTATGAATGTATGTATGTATGTATGCATATATGCATGCATGTATGCACGTATGTATGTATTATGTATGTAAGTATGTAAGTAAGTAACATGCCGGCCCGGCCGTGGATGATGACCGGAACCGGCATGCCACAGCGGGGAAGTAGTGGTAGTCGAGTGTCGAGAAAACAATTCGCTTTTTCGATTTGGTAAAACTTTATTTCACTCAGCTGCTACAAGTTGTCGGGGCATCGAGTATTCAAAGAATCGAACATCTACATTGAGGCGCGACTATTTATAACCTAATAGAAGTATTGCCATGTGATGCTAAATCTCTTGCAATAATTGGCTAGTACCCTGGAATCTGGGCTCTGACGGATTGGAAAACAACAGGGATTGTATAAGAGGTAACAAGGGTTGTATAAAAGATGCCTGATTTAAGTCAATTCTTTTGTTCTTGAAATCGAACTGTGTAATTACTTTTTAACGCGTTACGCCCAAGCATTTTAGATTGAAATCTGGAATTTTGAAAGGGTTTTGGGATTTTATATGTTATATATATATATAATGCTGATATCAATAACTCCTATCGACCAGGTTTTTACCAACAATAAAAAAAATTAAATATACCTGCTACATACTTGTTGTATCTAAATCATGATAACACGACAATAGCCATGAGAATTATATTGATAAGAATAACACATAATTTGTAAAGAAACTGCATTTTCATTTCGCTTTTGTCCTAACCATTCTATTGCAACTTCGTAATTCCCTTCACAGTCACACAAAATGACACGGCACACTGAAGGCAGAATAAAAGGAAGAGTCAAATGAACACTGCCAAACTTCCGTTATTATATTCCTTATCTCTCAGTTTACTCAGAGTTTCTTTCTCCGCGCATTTTACTTTTTGCTGAGATTTTTTTTTTACCCTTCGTAGACAAGTCCACAAGTATGAGCCATTCACGTCCACCCCAACAATGTATTCCTTTTTACCTCCTTATGGGGATACTGCTTTCTTCTTTTTTTTCTTACCTTTTTTATTTATTCCGGAATGTGTCTTATCTGGGCTCGAAAGAAATGGTCTCGGATGACAAAATCGACATGTTGACAAAAGACTGCTGCACCGATCTGAACTTATCTCACTTATGTTTATTGTTACCTTCCACTTCTGAAAAATGGATTACGCAATAGGATTTTTCTGTTCTTTTGTCTTAATTTCCAGTTCTTTTTCTTCATGTGTTATTTGCTAAAACGAATTGTTCTGCCTTCTTTACAACGACAATCAAAACCCTATTACCAAAAAAAATCTCATAAATGGCCATTTCAAGACTTACACTAATTTTTTTTAGACACGTAAACTGTAATATAAATATAAATGACGAACAGTCTTTTCTAATTTCCTCTGTTCTTACATATTCTCCGTTTTATGTATAATACGGAGTGAATAAGTAGGAATAGAGGACGAAAAAGAAGATTATTCTCGAATTCTTGTGAAGACGAGACGCTGTAGCTGAAAGTACGAAATAGTAATTGCTAATATATATATATATATATATATATCCTAACACCTAAGTTTCTATCAATCTAAATTCCTTATTCCGTTCAAATCTCTAGACCGCACCGCAAGCGGCATGTCTAAACCCTTCGTCAGCTACATCGTCTCTGAAGATATTTCTTTGTTTCGAGGACGGCAAGAGTGGTCTGCTTACGCTGCACCGAAGGTTCCACAATGTTCTTTGCTTAGTCTGCCATTAATTTTTCGCACGAAACTCTAAACTAACTTTATGACGTTAACACCAGCGATTGGGATCGTAATTCTTCCCACTGAACTCCGTTTACTATCCGTTGCGCTATTTAACGTTTTAATTCAGACTTTCCGTATAGAAACCCCCTTGTTGACCACTTAATGTTTAATATATTAAAAGATCTCTGACATATATATATATATATATATATATATATATATATATATATATATATATATATATATATATATATATACACATACATACATTATATAGAAAAGAAATGCCTAAAATACTTGGTAATAAGGGGATTTTCAAAAATATTTTACCCGTAGAGACTTTTTTTGTGCTGATCATTTTCAGATTGATGAGTGTTAGAACACAAGCGAATGATAATATTTTTACCTCTTACAGATATTCATCATTTAATTGCATGAGCATACTAAAACCCACTGTGATTCAGAAGGGCACAAATCCACATATAAAAGCATAAATAATAAGTCATTAATCTTACCCGCTTTTTCTGCCTGTTTTTTTTATGAAAAACATATTGTATTACTTCATCTGTTTTATCAGTATTTTCTGAAATTTCCTTCTATCAGAGTTGTTTAGTTTCGGCAATATATCTCGCGGGATATTTGTTAAGAAAGCTGCAGATTTTGTATCATTAGCTCATGAAAGTAGCTAATGGTCGACGACACATGGGTATAAAACATAAAAACAAACAATCCCGATGTTACTTATATGTAATCCTAACTTCCTAATGCTCCTGCTGTTTAATAAGATGATCTTGTTTACATAGGATAAAAGGAGACGATATTGCTGAAGAAACTGCATTCCACAGAGAATCTTTTACTTGGAGCTATCACTTACCTTCTTATATAATGTGAAGTCAGGAAAAGCAAATGTAAATTATCGGTACCCAGTGATCATAAAATTTATTTCCCTGTGGTTTAAGCTTTCAACTATGCAAAGATCAGCAACCAGCAAATTGCATCTCACATTTCATATAAAAAATGGTAAACTGTGTGAGCTACATTGAGGGAATTGTTCAAACTTAAGTAGAAGAATTTCTTTCTTCCAAGACGCAGTATAGACTACGGCGTATTTAATATATAGACTACGTATATGGTATTTTTGCGCATATTATGAGAATTTTGGATACATTTTGTTATAATGAATTAAAAAATGAATTTATTTCAGGTTTAGTTTTTTTTTTACTAAATTTAAAACAGTTATAGGATTGTTTAGCAGAATGCTTATTTCTATTTGTGAAATGGATAAAATTTGTCCATTAAAATTAATCATTGGGTAAGTAAAAAGATGTATTTTTTATAAAAACACTTGCTATCGAATATCGAGTATAATTAAAATCAAATCAATGATATTCCGAGTAATTAAAACCAAGTTAATTGAATGCCAAGTAATTAAAATGAAATTATTTGATTTTCTTGTAATTAAAATCAAATTAACAAAATTGCAAGTAAGCAGAATATCATAACACAATATTAATCAAAATTCCGAAATGCGAAATATGGGGTGAAAGTTTAAATCACTTGCGTTAGCTTTTCGAGAATAGAAATATAATGGGGGTACCAGATTGTGGGTGCTTCACACCCAGAAACCAGAAAAAATATTTTCTAGATCATAACACAATGGATGCACAGTGGCACAGTGTGCATCCAGTGTGCTGCTGTGCATCCACTGGTATGCACAGTGGATTTTAGTACGCTCACTGAGCTATGAAAATGTAAAGTTGTACTCCTGTTTAATTGTAAAATAGCCCGAACCCAAATTTAAGGTTCTGAAGGCTAAAAATATGACACGAATTTACTCTCTTTTCAGTTCTGTGTTCTCTCTTTTACTCTGGAAAAGAAAGAACACGGGACTGGCTATCTCCTATACAGGTTATATCCCTTTAGTGCACGGTAAATAATGCCCTTAATGATATCATACCAGTGGCTGTTGTAAGGTCGAGTTTCAAGTGCCAAACAAATAAAGGGTGATCTTATATGGCTAAAGGAGAGAGATAACCGCAATCAGACGCTGCAACAAGTCCTAAACGACTATGACTTTTCCGAGGTCGAGCATTCCTGAGATAAGAAATTTCTTACATCTCTAAGATTATATTTTATGGAATATTTATGTCTATGGAGATAATGATTTGTAATTGTCAACATCGTAAATCAACGATGTACCACCACATATATTATGTTAATGATTCATTTATGTTTATGATGTATTATACATTAATTATACATTTATGTTATTAATATATTTAAGACATATTACACGCCGTCTAAATGCTTACTAACTCATAAACTTCCAATGATTTAAAATATGTACACCTGCCATAAAATACTTGTTCGTACCTTGTTGGGTCGCATTCTTCTAATATGAATACTTAGCATCTTACATACATAGTTTCACCTTTGATATTTTCAAATTAGCATTCTCACAAAGTTTCCATGAAGTATTTGCTAGATGTAATCTAATATTTCCCAAGGTGTATTCTATTGTTTCCCAAGGTATCCTTAATGCAGTACAGTATAGTATTCTTTATATTTGCTTGTTTATCGTGCAATTTAAAATACAATAGTAGGTTTGTTTACCTGTACGGCAAATGCAATGCAATTCTGCGATTCATTTTTAAGACGATACTGTTAAAACTGAACTAATATACTCGTCTAGGATTACAAAATTACATAATTTTTTTAAGAATATGTACCTGCAAATTGCCGGTTTGTCCGTTTTTTCTGATTTCTCTCAATTTTTTTTTATGCCTAATGATGAAAATATCTCATCCATTGATCACACGTATAACAAAAGCAAAATTCAAATACTTCTATAAGTGACCAGTTATGCTAACCCCCTTCTCAGGAAAAAAAAAGTAAAAGTGAGAATGGTTGATATTCATAATCAGTCATTTTTAATCAAACATGCTCTTTATCATTAATTTTAGGCAAAAAAAGTAATCATTTCAAATTTAACTGCTGCCATCTGTTTTCTGACCGAGAAATATTTAATTTAAAGTAAAAGTTCGTTTACTTTTAAAAATAAATAAATTGCGGTAGCTCAATAAAAAAACTCTAAGGTCACAAATTAATAGGTCGAGTTCACACAGTTAACTTCTTGTAATATTAAAGAATAATCTATTAGATTTTTGAAATAAAAAATCAATTTAGATTTATGTATTTAAATAAATTATCTTAAAACTTTATATCGGTTCAGCATGGGCATTAGCTTGAGTTTTTCATAACCTATCACTACCCGTAACCCAACAGGTAATGGATTTTCTGTACATTGTTAGTGTTTTATGTTAAAAATTTACAAAATCTATGTACTAATACTTTCTACACCTAGCAACAGTATGTTGCTTTGGTAGATGCAGGGTTAATAGTTTTTAGGTGTGTTTGCGTGTTTATACTTTGCTATGGTGGAGATCGATAGAAATTCCCAAGTTCCCTACCGAACTACGTTAAAAATATGTTGTGGACATATTGTGTATACTTGAATAAACTTCATGTTTTGTTGCCAAAACTTTAAAATATTAACATCAACACAAATTTAACATAATATTTCGTTTTTATTCTCTCACTGTATATTTTCTAACCTAACAGTGCATATATTAGTTATATTTCTAGATCTTATAATTTCTTAAACATCGCATAGTTCAATAACATTGAGTTGAACTATTGTATTGATTTAACTGAAATGGATAGAGTGATATCTCTAGTTGCCCGCATTACTCACCCATATAACTATTGCTTTCGGTGTCCGAAGGGATTTCTGTTTCACTCGTTATATAGTGTTTCGTATGTATAAATCAGAAAGACTCGTATAATTAAAAGAAACCGAAAACGTAGGATTATGTAAAGCATAGAATACATTTCACCCACAGTTCGTATCCTTGATATGTAAATGATTTTAAGTACCATATGGTACTCTAACGTATTTTCGCATTTAATAAGAAAACAGTCAAATAATAAGTTTTATATATAAAAAATAGCATTTTGCTTCAATAATAATATCTCACTGCAGAGAGTTATGATATTTTTGTGGCACAAAGTCAATTTTTTGGATGGTATGAAGTTTACAAACGTTCATGCATATTTTTGCATACATAAACACATTCTATGAATTATTGACAAAAAAATTTTTTTCGCAGTGTCTTTGTAAAACAAAACAGGATATACATTAATGAAAAATTCCCTGAATTTCATTTAAATTAAAATTATGCTGTGTTTAACAAATATTAGAGTAAATGTTAGCGTAAGATCTGTATTTGTAGTTTAAAATATGCTATACTTCTAAAAATAACTGTCTAAAATAGTTTGCCTGAAAGTTTACAGGTACTTTAAGTATTAAGTAGCGACCTAACTATCCAGATGCACAATACATTTTCATTAGTTTTCGATAATATTTACGATAATATTTACATTCGATAATATTTTCATTAGTTTTCGATATTATTTCGTTAATATTTACATTTTAAAACTTTTTCACTCGTTTAAGGTTGCTAATGATCGGAATTAGATTTTCAATTTCAATAGGCGAGGATCATAGATTTGTTCTATTTATACATTCGTTTCTGTAAGGATTGCATTTTTACCATGTTTTTATTAACTTTCTTTCTTGTGTGTTTGTGTGTTTCTAAAGTACAAATCTTGCAATCGATTTTTAACTTACTTCCCGACTAGCTACATATTTGAAACTTTTAGAATAGCTCAGAACACGATGACAATGCAATTTTAAAATACTTTTAGCCATTTTTAAGCAGAATTAAATTAATTTTCAGTTATTTTCAGTTAATTTTGTTTTGTAGACTGGTACAGCTATCTATTGGCCGGAACGGGAAAGAAAAGTTATATGCAAGTTAACTTCCAATTAACTTCATTTTCTTTCGAGTTGATGGGATAATTCATCAAAAAAATGTTTAAAAAGTATTTATTAATACATAGAATTACCAAGTTTATATGATTCAACAGAAATCTTAAAAACATGGCATATAAAAAGTTCATTTTATCTTGTAATTATTACTTTGTAAGATAGCATATCAGTCCAAAAAAAATGGCGTTTGATAAAGTATATTTTACAAAGTACCTGCTACTTAGAGTACGCTCTCATATATTCAGTGGATGCTTTACCCGCAAAGAATCCTGCTCTTAAATGATTATCTGAGACGTGTTGGATAAAATCAAGTACCTTTTACTGACCTGTAATTAAAAGAAACGATTAGTTGAATCATTGTTTCGTTTTAAATAGTCCTATTTTAGATCCCTGACGCTTCCTTAAAACACCAAGACGGTCCTGTCGTTGATTCGAATATCTTGCTTTTCTACCACCGCTGTCATTCAGGCCAACAAAGTCCCTCGAAGTCGAACTATATATAGTCTTTTGGTTGTATCCCTTTTATAATCTTAGGTTAAGCTGTCAAAATAATTTCTGTAATTTCTTTAATTTCTCTTCCTGAAAATATGGTTTCAAGGTAATCTTTTAAGGGGGCACAGGATCTTGAAGCTCGATGAAATGACTATAAATATGATCTAATTCTAACCCCAAAAACTCAAAGATTATTAGAAAAAGAAATTTTCTTTCTTTATACATATAAAGTACATATCTTTAAATATTTCATATGTATAATAATTCAAAGATAAAAATACTTTTTATATACCATGTTTTTAAATTTTCTGTTGAATCATATAAACTTGACAATTCTATGTGTTAACAAATACTTTTTTAAAATTTTGTTGATGAATTATCCCGTCAACTTGAAAGAAAATGAAGTTAATTGGAAGTTAACTTACATTTGACTTTTCATTCCCTTTCCGGCCAATAGATGGCTAAACCAGTCTACAAAACAAAATTAACTGAAAATAACTCAAAATTAATTTAATTCTGCTTAAATATGGCTGAAAGTATTAAAAAATGAATTGTCATTGTGTTCTGAGCTATTATAAAATTTTCAAATGTCTAGCTAGTCGGGAAGTTAGTTAAAAATCGATTGCAAGATTTGTACTAGACAAAGACACACACACAAACACACAAGATAGCAAGTTAATAAAAACATGGTAAAAATGGAAATTATAAATCTATAAATAATTTTCAAATTAGCAGTTTAGTATTTTATATGATTAATTGGTGATTGAAAATCATAAAGTGCTGTGCGCATCATAAAATTGGGATTCATGCTTACAGAAAATAATTAGTGGTCAGAATAGACTTGTAATAAATTTTCCTGTAATATAAAACCAAAAAATTGTAATAAATATTATTTAAATTAAAAATAGAGCATGAAATTGGAAAACGTCAAAAATTATCACATTTATTTGCATAATTTTCCCACATAAAAAAGTATCCCAGAATAGCACATTTTTCTGGTTTTAAAATGTAGAGTACCATGAAATATATATATGAGTGTAGTTTCATCAGTTTCCTATTTATAGTTTAAAAGTAATGCTGCACACAAACTCAAAATTATCAGTTAATCATATAAAATTCTAAACTGCTAATTTGAAAATTATTTACAGATTTATAATTTGCATTTTTATATATGACATATTTAAAGATATGCACTTTATATGTATAAAGAAATAAAATTTCTTTTTCTAATATTGTTTGAGTTTTTGTGGTTAGAATTAGACCATATTTAGAGTCATTTCGTCGAGCTTCCAGGCCCTTTGCCCCCTTAAATTAATTGCCTTACCTGAATATAGAAACAACAAATCTGATTTTGAAGATAAATATAATTATTCCATTTGTTTTCCAAATTTCGGGCTTAATCAAATATTTATTCACTACAAATTTTGATTCAGGTTTTCAATTATGTATTTCAGGTAATTTTGATCCGTATGCTAATTTTCTAACGTGTTTTAAATTATTTTGAGTATATGAAAAGTTCTTTAAAATGTTTTGGTTATTTTCTGAGGATCCACAAGGCGCTCGAATGATTCTAACATCTATTAAAAAATTCATCTCCGCCCATACTTGGATGTCAAGTTCAATCTGTGTCAAACAGGAGTGCATTCCTGGACGGACGTGATAGTTTTTTCGATAAATCTATAATTAGTTTTATAATAGCGTTAAGTTGTGATATATATATATATATATATATATATATATATATATATATATATATATATATATATATATATATATATATATATATAGATTATTTGGCAATTTTCGGAACACAAAATTTTTCCGGGAGCCTTGACTTTAAAGTGGGCGGCAACACAGAAATTTGTTACAATTTTTTTTCTCTTATTGGATTTCTTCATGGTTACCTCATGATCCTGGAAGAAATGTATGCAAATATTTTCAAAGTACTATGTAGATTCCCTCATAATTTCGATTTCTAAATTAATATCTGATATATCTCTCATATATTTAAAACACATATCTGACTCTTTTGCTCCTTTTTACAAGTGTCAAACAATTGTCCTAGAATTACTGGTTCTATTTTTGGTGGTCATGACTGATTCCCTGGACTAGAGCAACAGAAGGGCACAAAAATAAAAAAGAATAATATAACAGAATAAATATGAAATTAGAAAGAATAACATAAATATATTACAGAAGGGAACATCCGTAAAGTCGGATGTTGGTTTGGGGTAAGTTTCTACCGCGACTGCAATTCAAAAATTGGAGTTCTACTGGGAAGCATGGGAATGTATTAAGATTGTAAGTGAATAAGACTGGGGTACCTCAACGATGAAAAAAAAAAAAAAAAAACTACCAGAATGCATTGTACTCCTTATTCGGACAAAGGATTTTCTCAAACACAAACGGGATACGTATGTTGGTGAATCTTTCAGAAATCTTTCCAAGTTTGATCTTATCAGATGTTCTATGATTGGATCAGCATTTGATCTTATGAGATCAAACCTAGAATATTCATTCCAAAATACTCGTTAGAGAATTTTATTTAATCATTAGCAAACTAGGTTTCTTTTTGTTAGGAAAAACTATGGAATTCAATAGACCAGTTTTTTTTCCCTGACAACTTCTCTCGATCTACTCGATCTATCTATTGCTTTACAGCATTCAAAATTTTGAGGTGTTTCAGTTTGAACCTGAATTCGCATTGATCTCACGAGATTGAAGAAGACGTGGTTACGCTACCTACTAGCCTCAGTATAATTTAAATATAGTTTATTTTCTAAGATAACTTTTGCAGTATGAAGATTCATTTCAGAAGTTAGTGTATATATATATATACATACATACATATATATATATATATATATATATATATATATATATATATATATATATATATATATATATATATATATATATATATATATATATATATATATATATATATATATATATATATATATATATATATATAAAAGGAGGGAAGGATGAATCTGTGTTCAGACGAGATAAGAGTGTGGATGGAGGTTACTAGTTAGCTACTTAGCTGTTAGCGTTTAGGTTTTATATTTTGTTAGTTCACTGCCTTGTTATTAGTGTTTATTTGTCTTTGTTTATCGAAAGTTTCGATCATTTTTTAAATACACGTTTAGTTGTTTTTTTTAACGACGCACTTGTCTTTTCCTTCCTCCTGTTGGTCTTACCTACTTTCATTTGAGCAATTTTTATTTTAGATTCAACTTTTATTTTATTAGTCGAGATACTTTCTTTTGTAGGAAAGTTGAAACTATTTTTTTTAACTTTTGACATGAAATGTTTTTAGAGTGTTTCTAAGCAGCCAATCTTTAAAAAAAATAGTCATTTCCTTTTTATACATTCTTACATATTAAATGATTTACTTTTCCTCATTATTCACCGGCATGTATCATGACATTAAAATACATTACTCTTTTGCGTATTCGACGAAGATTTATAGTAATATTCAGTTTAAATTCCCGTAGATAGGACTCCATTAACATATCCTATCTCAAAGTGATCCGTCTTCGAAAAAACTGGAATAATTTCACCCGGCATCCTTCCTTACAAGCTATTAATACACGTCAATGGCTGACTATAATGCACGTCTAGGCATTGATCCCGTCCAAACGCCGCTCGATCTTTAAGCAAGGAACATAAATAAGAGGAACAGAAACAATGGAAAAGGAATCGTTTCTATCCCGGAATACAGATCACTGCCGGGTCTGAACTGTATAAAAGAAGCTCGGCTAAGGAAACAATTTTCTTATTGCCAGGCGTACGTGCACCGACGCTCGAATTCACTTAATGCGCTGGCGGGCAAAGGCACAAACGCCATTTTCTCTCGTCGGACGTGACAAATATTTTAAGACACAGAGATTTTTTGACTCGAGATAGAAAAAAAAGGGGGGGGACTGAATTTCCCGTTCTTTGCGAGATAATTGAGTTTCCACTTTTGTAAAGAATGCTATGTTATCATGTAACAGAAAGCGAGCGCAGTCGGTAACTGAACTTTGTGCCGTGGTACAGTGATTCAATTTTGGTATTGAAATATTTGCATGCTATTAAAGGTAAAATATTCATTTTGAAGGCGAGAATGTAGTGCACTTCAACTCTGAAAAAAGTATAAGATGTGTAGTTGTTTATATCATTTTATGTTTAAAGCTGAAGAAGATTCTTGATAGTGTCATTGATTAGAATGTCTGTCTTGGGTAAAAGATATCTTCACTTGGTTGCGAAGACAACTGACTGAGGACAGAATACGTACCAACTAATTATTTTGAACAACAATGGCTAAATCTTAAAAGCAAAATCTATGGGCCAGTAGAGTTGTTATAGTGTCCCTCGAAGGGTAATGCATTTTCAACGAATGATAGTGTCATTGATTAGAACGTCTGTCTTGGAAGTACAAGATGTCTTCACTTGGTTGTGAAGACATGTGACCGAGGACAGAATTCTTACAAACTAATTGTTTTGAACAACAATAACTAAATCTTGAGAGCAAAATCTTTGGGCCAATAGAGTTCTTATAGTGAACTATTGTCCCTCGAAGGGTAATGCATTTTCAACCATTGATAGTGTCATTGATTAGAACGTCTGTCTTGAATACAAGATGCCTTCACTTGGATGTGAAGACATGTGACTGTGGACAGAATTCTTACAAACTAATTGTTTTTAACAACAATAACTAAATTTTGAGAATAAAATCTTTGGGCCAATAGAGTTCTTATGGTGAACTATTGTCCCTCGGAGGGTAATGCATTTTCAAACATTTTCGACACATTGCTGAAGTATTAAGATACTAGTAGATTCATAGGTCACGGTTACAATTAAAACTGGAATTTTTCAACTTTTGTTTTTGGCAAAAATAAGAGAAATGGGGCATGCAATATTAACAGGTAATAGTTTAGCTGTGTGCTCTATTAACCGGACGTCTCGGGTTTGATTAACCAGGCGAAATGTCATTCCAAACTAGAGCATCAGATATAAATGACTTTGTAACGGATGTCTGGATTAGTAGCGATGAACATTAATCTTCCTCTTCTGTACTCATCAGTCATGGTCTTATTTCGCCTTCGTTATGAGGTCCTAAGAATAATGTATCCTGTTATTGTATCTGTGAAGAAAGAGTTCTGAGGGTATAACTCGTTAACGATCTTATGATGACATGAATTCTTCCAAATATTTTTAACCTTAGAATTTGCAGAAAGATTCTTCCGTGTGTGCTACAAAATAGAGGTGTGCAAAGACGAGAAAATGTATGACACTCTCATACGCAGGATATAAATAACTGCAATATTTTTTCGCCCTTAATCCTACGTGGTTAGGATTTCGTCAAATTCTACTCTTCGATAATTCCTTCCATGTATTCCATCCATAACAACTCACAAATTATTACACAGTGGCAGTTTGCGATTGCCTTTATTCAGCCATTATAGAGAAATGTTATTTAATGACATTTGTAAGCGTCATGTATTCTATTTCTGAGAAAAAGTTAGGCTTAAGGGTGTGGAGTAGCCACTATATTGCATTTGTTATTACTTGTCCCCTTTTTTTTAAATAGAGAAAACAAATTATTTATGCATGAGTAAATTTAAATAGAGAAAAAAGTTCTTTACATATGCATAAATTTCAAATGTAAATCCTTCCATTTGATGGAAGAAACTTAAAATAAGAAAGCTATCTAGATGTGAAGAAATATTCAGGCTGTCTAAAAAATTGTATTTAACTATCATATTTCTATAGGTATTAAGAATGAGATAAAAGATTTTAAATACCAAACTTTGCCGAAGTTTTCACCTTTTGTGTGTTTGTGGGGAGGGGCTGATTGATAATTTATGACATCAATTTATCCGTTACAAAGTCATTTCTGCTATACTGGTCTAGAGTATAACAGAATACATAACATGGGACCACGCATTGCAGTAGGCCCTCATGTTCGCTCAGCTCCCCTCACCTGAAAATTCCCGACTACCATCGAGAAAAGTACCTGGGACCCTTAAGCCCAGGTAGAATTCTTACAAACTAATGGAGGTCCACTAACGGTAGCCACAAATTAATGGATAGAATTTCTAGGCAATTCTCTGTTAATTCACCTTTCTTTCAACTGCTTGTTTTATATACACGTAAGGAATGAGCATATACTAGACTGCTTGAATGAGGGTCTAAAGCAGTGATTCTCAACCTCTTTTTTGTCGCGGCACACTTTTTACGATTTCCAAATTTGGCGGCACACAAAGAAAAAGATAAGTTTAAAAGTTGTTTACTTAAAACGGATAAAAGCAGTTAAAAATTTGACATTTAACTGTAAAAACAACAGTTTTCTTTTACAGTGTACTTTTCTTTAATTTAAACAAACTTTTCTCATAATAAAAAAAGCATTATAATTTTTACTATACACATTTTTAAAATTTGGCGGCACACAAAAATGCCGCGGCACAGTGGTTGAGAATCACTGGTCTAGAGTATAACAGAATACATAACATACATAAATTTTCTCTCTCAAAGTAATTACTCAGAAAATGTGTAATCTGTCATCACTTTTATTACAAAAAAATACAAAGGATATCTTAATTTTTGAAACTGACAGATTTTACGCAGTATGACCTTGGAGTAATATCTGCGAGGAAAACTAAACCACAATTTATTCACAAACGTTAATACTGAAATGGATAACCTGCGTAAGTTGGCTTTCAGTTTTGATACATACAAGCACAAAATTTAAACCTATTCATGGTGCAAATAGAATATCATCGTGCAATTTTATGTCTGTATTTTCTTCCTTTTTTTTCTCTTTTATTCGAAAGTAGTATATGCAAAGTCTATTTTATATTATGAAGCAATATGTATAAAAGGGATTTACAAAAATTTAAAATGGAGAAAAATATTTGCAACATTTTTAATGAGCGATAATTTTAAAAATTTGAGTGAAAATTTTAAAAATTTGAGTTAGAATTTAGCACAAAGCGTGACGACAGAAGATAAATTATTAATAAGCTAATTCAATATTTAAAATTTAATGTTTGTTAAGATACAGGGAAAAGTCAATTTACATTCTCGCATATCGTTCATCGAAATTTTACTCCCATAAATGATTTCCTCCATGAAAGTAAAATGTAATTATATCAAACTCTCTGCTGGCTTTTATCAAAGAAATCATTTTCTTAAAGAAGATTATTCTTATGCTTCTTTGCCTTAGTTAAATTATCTTTATCTAAGCATATAAAAAAAATCCAGTGGTTGTTATAAGAATCTAACTCGGGCTTCTGAACACTCGGATATTTTATCTTAACAGTACTAAAACTATTGGATTTCGTATTTACAGTCATATTTTTTTAATGAAAACTAAGTAATTAGTTTACCGATTGCAGCTATCTGTATAAATACGTAACGCCCAATTTTTAACTGTTTAAAATCGTTTGAGGGCGGAAGCAACAACAGCGACAACAACATAAATCTATTTCAACTTACTTTTCACAACATGTGATTGAAACTCTTACTCGTTATAACATTTATACTATCCAATCTTACAACCCTGATATAATTGTCGTAAGTTGTTGATGTTAGATAGCAACGCGAACCATGGGAATTAATGGTATGCTGGTAAACAAAGGAAACTCTAGCACATATATAGAGCCAGGATTATGAGGAACAGGCGATATTTTGTCATATTTTATTCCACCTAAACTTGGTCAGTTTAGTGCCATACCTATCATGGAAAAAAGTAAGTTCATCATAAATTTCGGTGTTCTACATAAATATAACTCGTTCTCACATCGACTATAATATTCAGGTTTATTATAAAGAAATATATAAAGTGTTGCATTTGAGTATTTAGTTTTATTCAATGAAAAAAATTTAAATCATGTAATTTGCATAATTTAGTTTTGAAAGCAAACAGATTGTACACTTAAACCTTGACACAAAATATTACTACTTCTTCAAAATTGTGATTTAGAACATTAAACTTTTCCTTACGGGGTGGGATAGCATGTATCCCAAGAATACGGGTCCAAGAATGAATAATTATACATATATATATATATATATATATATATATATATATATATATATATATATACATATAAGAAGGAATCGTAAAAATGGGCCCCGTAAGCTGGGAAGACGATCAAGAGAAAAACAATTTAATTAAAAAAGAAAATTCGAAGATGTATTCTATTTGTTAAAATGAGGAAGTTGGAGGTAGCGAGTTAGGTAAGAGTATTGTACTTTGTATGTATGTACTATGTATGTATGTATGTGTATATATATATATATATATACATATATATGTATATATGCATATATATATATATACATACATACATACATACATACATATGCATACATATATATATATATACATACATACATGCATACATATACATACATACATATATATATATATATATATATATATATATATATATATATATATATATATATATATATATATATATATATCCCTTACTGGCTATTCTTACAAAGGGGGTATGGAATTTCCCGTTCTAAAGAAGGAATCGGAAAAATGGGCCCCGTAAGCTGGGAAGACGATCAAGAGAAAAACAATTTAATTAAAAAAGAAAATACAAAGATGTATTCTATTTGTTAGAATGAGGAAGTTGGACGTAGCGAGTTAGGTAATAGTATTGTACTCTGTATCGTCTTCTTTCTAATTCTCGAATCCCAGTTCCGTCTGTTTACATACAATAATATTTTCCTTGCTTCATGACTATAGCCCAGACATATTGTCTCAGACAGTCATCATAGTGCATCGTTTTGCTTTGTTTCTTGTTTTATTTATCATCGTCGTGATAGCTTAATCTTTTCTAATCTAACGTGAAACGGTAAAATGCTGTCACTTTTTTTATATAATTCTCCCTATTCAAGTATATATTGCACGGCTAATGCAAAACGCAAGCCATAAAAAATTACTGAGAATCGATGACTGCTATATCAGCCATGTCGACCATTCGCTGTAACCCGTCATTGAGTTTACGAGAAATTCTGGGAAACGACAGACAATAATTCAGCGCTTAATCGTGAGTTCCTTTTGTCTTAACCTAATAAAATCTGTGCGCCAATCTGAATCTGGTCGCCACGTTCGGCCAAACAGCATCGTGTTCCTGCATTTCTTCCATCACGGGCATTTAGGGCAGTTTGGCGTTCAAGGCACGTAACGGTAAAAAGCCCTAAAAACGGAATGGCGTTTCTTTGGGTGCGCGGTGATAGATGGAGGCCATCCCTTGCTTCTTTATGGCCCACGTAAAAACATTCCAAAACATTCTTCATCCTGTTTTCTAGAACGCAAAGAGTTAAATTGTGCTGTGATAGGAGTATATGCAAGTTAACGTATGTTTTGAGGATACTTGCATCTGTGATTACTGTGAAAATTTTGGTATGGGAACTTTATTACGGTATAAATGATCCCCGTTTGGTATATATTAAAAGTATTTTTTAAAAAAAATTAAAACAGACATATTGTTTGGCATAAGGCTTTACGTATAAGATTATAAAATTTATTTATAACTATTTCTTTATAAAAAACGATCGTCTTCACTTAAGAAAGAGATAGCCTTGTCAGTTTCCCGTTGGTCGAATTTATCAATGATTCAAATGCATCAGAGGAAATGGGTTTATCTCAAAGCAATTGCAAAAAGCTCGGCTTCAAGTGTTGGTTATATTTTAATTTCTCTTTTTTCAGTTTTTGAAGCTTTAAAGACTCTAAATCTAATGAGGAAACTAAAGTTTTCTATTTCATCTTGTTAAACGATGGTTTTATTTGGGACGAATTTTACTTTTCATTTTCCCGTCTTTCTTTCTGACGTATATATCTTTTAGAACCAGGTACCTAGGAAAATGTCTTAGATTGCAATAATACATAAGCTCAAGAGACCGTGCATCAGTGTAATATAGTGGAAGCACATAGTGTTTTTTTACCTTAACAAATATTCTTTAAAAAATCAGTGATACTTGTTAATTTTAAAATTTTTCTGAAAATTTAGATTAACAATGCTATCCATTTGTTTTTGAGCCAGAGGGTATTTAGTCCGCCAACAAGTCAATAATTCTATCATAGCAGAATATAATTTTTTGTCATACATACGCTCGAGAGACCATGTCTCACTGCAACATATTTTTTTATCTTAACAAATCTTCGTTAAAAAAACCAGTAAAACTTGTTAATTTTCAAATTTTCCTGAAAATTAAGATTATGCTAACAATGCTCTCCACTTGATTTTAAGCCAGAAGGTTTTCAGCCAGCCAACTAGTCAATAGTTCTATCTTAGCAGAATATAAATTTTTGTACACATTTCGAATAGATAAATAAAATTAGATAAAAACGAAAAATAACCGAATGAAGTATTTCTGAAAATTTAATGACAAAATTATTGTAATCTATTAAAAGACAGAGAGGATTAAAACAGACATTTTATCTGTAGATTGATAGACGTTACTCACAAAAACTTAAAATCTCCTTCATGGTTTATCCTTATATCTTCCGTATAAGCAAAACCTTGATAAGGATTATTAACTTCATTTTTATTGATTTAGTAACAATTGCAATGTTTTATGATTTCTTTATACAGCTTTAATTTGCCTAAACTGTTTATAATCTTCTGGGGTTTTTTAAGCGATACTATAAGTCAATCTCTACTTGCAGGAATCCACAAACTGTCAAACGGCCTGTTTATTCACACTGAATTAAGAGCGTTGCGTAGTGTCAGCGGGAAAAAATTTAACCTACCACAGAGCTAAATTTATTGATTACGTGATACGTCAAAACAATCAAATGTCACGCCAACAATTTCTGTGTCAACGGAATAACGTAATGCAACGCTCCAGTTGCAATGACAGATTACAATTAACAAGAACTTACCCTCATAGCTCTCACTCTCTCTCTCTCTCTCTATCTATCTCTCTATCTATCTATCTATCTATATATATATATATATATATATATATATATATATATATAAATTCCTATTCAAAAGACAATGGGATTAAGCATATTATAGACTTGAAAGCTGTGCTAACTCGTAATAATTACCCAGTAAGTCTATCCAAAAACATAATTGGTTGTTTTTGTTTTAATGAATAGTTTGTTCCGTTGCATTAATATGTTAAACATAACAGTAGGTTAAAATAGAAATAATAACTACTAAAAATAAAAATAAAAATCATAAGTAAAATAAAATAATAATAAAATTAAGTCATAGTAGTAATAATAATAAAAACTAAATAATTAAAGGATAATAGTCTTAAAATAAGGTAACCTAAGTAAGTATGTTACTGAGAATCCACTACCTCAATGTTGCAAGTTTTATGACGTCAGTCATCTTGCAGTTACAAGTTCTTAACTTCCACTCTGACTAGCGCCAGGCTTGGTGTTCTTTGGTTAAGTACTTTTAATCAAACTTGATTCATTTATTAATCAATTCTTCTGTTAATAATGGATTGTACGGTGTCTGAGTGTGTTTATTTAATAGATCATACTCATCAGAAACAATCCATTGGTTTTTAGACAGTATTGATACCGATGATGAAGAAATGCTGTCAAAAACCTTATTCATACTTTTCTTTACATATTGTTTGTTCCTGGCTGCAAGTATCTTTAGAGCTATTACTGGTTTTCTCTTTCATCTTATTCTTATATATATATATATATATATATATATATATATATATATATATATATTTATTTATTCATTCAATTTAGTTTGATTGTATGAAGAATAAGACAAACATTTTTATGTACCTCCTAGTACACATATTAAACCACCTACATCTGGAATGCGTTTAATGTATATGATTACTAAACATAAACGAAAAACAGGCAATTATATCACCCATAAATAAAATTTTGTTCCATTAAAAACTATTTATTCATAATATTATTAATAATATTATTTATTATGGTTATTTCAAATTTTCTTCCTTAAACAGGAAACGTATTCTCGGGATGCAAGTCTGTGTAAAATTATTAATTTCCTTCAATTATGAAGACAACATAAACATGAGGAAACTACTAATGAAGATAAAAAATTGTGTTTTTTTTTGTCTATCGTTGCGCTCGACTGGTCAGTTTTATGCAATTTATTGATAAAAGCTCAATCTTAACTAATTACGGTTCATAGTTTATCTGCATAAAAATGAAACTGATTTAAAGAACAAACGAACATTATGTAAGCCTTCTCTTACTATTAAAAGCAGTGTATTCGTGAATATCTTTAAAAGGAGAAGAAAAAAAAACTTTTGCATTTTGAAACTAAAATTTTCCTCTCTACTACCGAGAGAAAATAAATGACTACCAAATAAATGCAACACAAAAAGGGAAGCAAGCAAAAAATAAGTGGGCCGTATTTGCTTTCAAGCTTTCCATTTTTCATCTGGATTTGTCCTCCGAATGGGATACAAAAATATAATTTAAAAAAATATAAAGGAACGATATTCGTTTTCGTAACTCATAAAATCACACAAAAGAGGATTTGTTTGCTTATGAGTTAAGATTGTAATTCCAAGAGGAAAATGTAATACTAATAAATTCGCATAGACTAATCGGAATGCACTAATAGCAAGAAGAAGAATTTTAAAGGCTAAAAATTGTAGGGTTTTTTTGAGTATTTCATAGACACTGAGGTATTTTCATTACAGTGACGATAATTCATCAGCATTGAAGTAATCAGAGTTTTAAAATTTGACTTTCTGTTTCAAATTGAAATATAAATTTCGATTAATTTTTCCTCGCTCTCCTGGTTTTCGCTTTTCAAAATAGCTCAAGTAAATAGGGCTCGAGAGAAATTCATTCATTATTCATTCAGAAATATAAGTAAACAAACGGCTCTCAGATGCAGGTGGTTTATTGAAAATATTTAAATATAGTTATCGGGGATGATATTCAGTTCTTTTATCCATAAAGATATAATTTTCACTTTTTGCTTCGTAAGTTTCAACTTCACTCATAACTGTGCTTTATTCTTAATTTTTAGCATCATGTTAGATGTTATCAGATTCTATAGAGTCTATTGTTTGAAATGTTCAACTTTTTTTCAAATATAAAGAAATTTAAGGAGTTTTTTTCTTCGGATGTTCATAACAATTTTCGAGTCTTTAATCAAATATAAAACATTTTAGAATATCACGAGACTGCTCCAGTCAACGTGTAGTGAGATTATTTCAGAAAGAAATACATAAAAGCAGTTAAAATTCCCACTTCAATCTACTTTCTTAAACCCGGTATAATGGAGAATAAGATAATTTCCTCTATAGAATCTCTACGTGTACTTACTGGAAGATAATTTATTCATAGATTATATAATTGTCTGTTAAAAAATTAATTATGTAATCATGGAAACATAAAATTTGTACCAGAAATATTTTATGTTTCTATGTTTGATAAAAAATAGCCTCTTTAAAATGTGCTGCTTGCAAAAAAAAAAATTCTAAAATTTTAACTAGTTAAGACTCTAGTATATATAACTGAAATAAAAAAAATTAACTTAATTAGGTATGAATATGTTTCAGTTTAAAAATTAAAACCAAGGCTGCTGCTGTCTACCTTATCTCAACAATTTTTTTTGAGACGCCTAGTGAATAATTGTAAAAAGGATTATTTTTATTTTTGTTTTTACATATAAAGTGAGTTTTTATCTGTAGGTAAATGAAATTACATTAAAATATTATATTAAAATTTTCACCCAGCAACAAGTTATGTTACACAGATTTAAACATATGTTATTTTTATCACTATTATTTTAAAGAAATTTAAATTTCTGAGGGCTCTACCTTTACTTTGGTGCTTTTCCAAATCCAAATAAATCTCTTTTACATAAATTTGTAATGCAAAAAAGTAAACAAAAAGCACGAATTGGGCCCTATCCCATTGCAAGTCTTCTACTCCTTATTTCAATTCGCCGCTGTTTCAGACGAGAAGAGGGGAGATCCACGAGAGAACGAAGCATATATTTTCATTCTATTGAGTCGTAAAAATCCTTAGAAAGAAAGTCTTACCTCGTTATGAGTCTAATTCTGAGAAGAAAAGACAACGGGAATCAATTCTAATAACCCCTTCAGATTTTATCGTCGTTGCATTTACTTTGCCCCGAGAGATAAGTAGTTTCTATACCTCATTTATTTTTTATCCAGTTCACCGAAAAGACTTCAATCCAAAAGATGAAAAAGTCCAGTGTATTTCTCCGCGAAAATTTTCTAAATAATTTTCCCACTGCCTTCTCTGTTAAGCTCTAAATGTTAAAATAGGTTCCTAAAAGGTAAAGAAATATTAGTCAAAAATGCATGTCTGCCGACGAAAAAATTTTGAAGCAGGTAATAAAAATATTATATACACCGAGGGAAAAACTATCCTAAATTAAGCCCTTCGATGAGATGAAGTACGAGAGTACGTATCAGATACTGATGTGCTGGTTTAAGAGACAAGCCAGCTCTGAAGGTCTGCCGAATTGAGCAAGAAAATCTTTATATTAAGCTAACAAATCATAGTCCTTACTCTATTTAACACGGTCACAATATATATATATATATATATATATATACATGAACTTCCCCACTTACAGCATCGAGACGAATTTACATTTGTGGCCAAAACTTTGCGGCGCACGCTTTGAATGGAATGATGCCGCGTTGAATGGAACGCAGCGCGGCAAGAGCGCGTAGAGGGCGTGTTTACTAGACAGTTCATATTGTGTGTAGAGAGCTCAAAAACCTTCCGTTCAGGCGTTTATAAAATCAATGTTTCCCTGTTTGAACCCTAGCTGTTAGAATTTTTTAAATTGGTTAGAGTAATTACACGCTCTATGCTCACATGCGCCTGAGTGTTTACAACATAGCATGATCTTATACAAACTGGGACAAGAGTTGGTTTTAGCGGTTTGTAAGTTGGCTGCAAACGTGTCTTATTTATTGCTACTTAAAGATAATGGAGCACCATCGGTTTTACTGTTTCTTGAAAATATATGGTGATGTTATTGAGTTAGACCATTTTTATTTTTTTTAATGTGGAGACAATTAGCCAGAAATATTCACACAATATACCATGGAAATTGTTGACTACTTCCTATCTGAGAGCACAATACAGGTGAATCAACACTACCTCTTGGTTCTCCTTCAATTTTATCCGAGAGCCCTCAGGAGTGAATTTGATCATTGCAGGGTTGAGATGTGTCCAGTGCCAGGGAAAATTGCCGGCACGTGCTGATATAATTGACCAAGTAAGCTATTCCTAGTCTAGCATTTAGAAAAGGGTTTCTTCTTTTTCAGAAAAGCGAATTTTGGAATAAGCGTTAGATGAAATTTAGGAGAAAGCATTTCTTCGTTACACACACTATAATGACCTCAAGTCTTTCTGCCCCTTTTTCTTCTGTTACGTTTTAATGTAACGTTAAAGATAACTATTCATCGAGAATCTTTCATTATATATATATATATATATATATATATATATATATATATATAATTTTCATAAAAAGTTTTGTTAAGAAAGGGTTGAGTCATCTTAGGCAGCCTGGAGAGCACTCCTTTACGTGTTCCCTGTAAATTTTCTCTCTAAAATGTCCTATGTCTTTCATATGCACATAAATGCGTAGATAGGAAGGAAGTGCTCAGCTAAAAATGAGGGTGGGGACTTCCGTACATAGCTAGGAAAGCATTCTCCCTAGTATGTATGTATACTGATCCTTTTTGGGTCTTTTTTCTCAAGGCATTGTCGCTGCTGGAGTTGAGGTAAAACGAAACTGCTGAGCATGTTACGATATCTGAGGACTGTTACAGAAAATGTGACAGGACCATTATCTTTAAGTTCTTGGAAAAAAAATAATCCAATGATAAATTGGGAAGTGAATCCACACCAGACGGTAACTTTAAGCGAGTGTTGCGGAATTGTGTAGACAGCACGTGGATTTTCAAAGGCCCAATTTCAAAAATTCTGAGTGTTCCGTTCATATAAAAATGAGCCTCGTCACTCCAGAGAATGTTCCACGGCCAGGAGTCATCGATTTCCATTCGGGCAAGAAAAGTCAGGGCAAAAGATAAGCGACGGTCATTTTCGGTAAGAAGCAGTTGCTGGTTGTGGCTGATCTTATACGGAAAAAACTTCACTTTTTATCAAGATCCTCTGCACTGTGCTATACGGAACATCTAATTGTCGTGACACTGCACGTGCACTGCTGACTCCATGATCATTCGTCAGTGACTGCTAGACAAAGGCCGTTGCTACTTCTGAAACGACTTCTTCTCTGATAGGCTTTCGCCCTCTGCCACGTTGAAAGGTTAAACACCCAGTGTTATCAAATCGAGATGTCATGCCTCTGGCAACTTGTGGACACATTGGACCCCGACGCAATTTCTTTAGACGTCGAAATTCGTGAAGAGCTGCAACAGCATTTCTCTGATTTTGATAAAAAAGTTTTACGATTAACGCACGTTCTTGTAATTTAATCGCCATCGTAACTGAAAGAATGATACTCACTCGATCTTAACCTTATTATACCCAGAATTCACTTTGAATTCGCAAGCTTATGCAAATCAGATTGTTTTCTTATTCGTTTGCAGTGGCACATTTATCAACTTTTGTACCATCATAAGGCTTAAAAATGTAAAAAATACAGTTTTAAACATCATAAGGCTCAAAAGTTTTAAATGACATTTTTACTGTGGGCAGTTATTTAATTGCATGGCTTTTCAAGCATTTAGGCTGTAATGTGACCTCTAGCGGACATTATTTGAACTCTTTTTTTTTTGCGGAATCTTTCAGCGCATCCTTTGAATTGTATATCTGCAAAATTACAGCTCAATCCGCTTTTTAGTTACAGCTAGCTACAGAGGGCTCTGGATAGGCCCAGTTTAATTATGATCACCTGGTATTTAAGATAAGTGATGCAGAAAATAGTAATTTTTGATTTGGGACTCGAATGCCATTTTTAGGATCTCATCGAAATAAACATTAGAGGTGGGACAGAAAATTATTACGAAAGTAAATAAAGAATTATTATTATTATCAATGATTAAACATAAAACATATCATGTAATATATTCATACAATACATGAAAATATGTAATCCTTTGACCTATTTACGGAAAAGCATCTATTCCTATTTCAAACTGAAGTTTTCTACATTGGAGAAAGAAAATAAATGACTGCTAAATAAAAGGGATACAAAAACGTCAAAGAAATGGAAAATAAAAAAAGTACAAAATGAGCTCTATTCGGTAGTAAGTTTCCCATTTTTCATTTCAATTCGCTCTCCGTTCAAGATAGGAGGGGATAGCTTTGAAAAAGTAGTATCTGAGATATTTGTTTTCACGAGCCGTAAAAGTCCCTGAAAAGATCCTTACCTCCTTATGAGTTAGAGTCTAATTTGGAAGAGAAAAGACAACAGTAATCAATTCTAATAGCCCCTCTAGACTTCACCTTTGAAGCGTTCCCTGAGCGCTGAAATGCGCACTTCCTTTCTATATACCTCATTTATTTTTCATATAGATAACAAAAGCGTGTTCATCGAAATTTTAAGGCCGGGAATAAAATGAGAATTTTCTTTTTGAAATTAAAAGTGAAATAGATTTATTTTCAAAGAAAACATTTTCCTTTTTTTTTTTTTTTTTACTTTTCCAAAAATTTATCCCTAAGAGTTTTGTATTTTCTTGGAGATACATCCGAATCATATCAACGCTCTCGGATGCTGTTTATTGCTTAAACAATTTTTAATGATTCATCATGAAATATTTCAAAATATGTTAATTACTCCATTTAATAATTTCGCAATTTTTTATGAAATGATGATTAATTTTCGATTTTTTCGCTTGTTTAAATTAAACGTAATATTTTCTTTATCGTGCTGTTGATGAAACTCTTTGGGATTAATAGTTTATATATATATATATATATATATATATATATATATATATATATATATATATATATATATATATATATATATATATATATATTTGAGGCAAGGAAAATACTATCAGCACTTTTGCTGATAGGCGTCGTGATCTTTCACCGCGCTTCAAGGTTACCCGATCGTTTTTTAACTTCTCAGTCTATTTGTATACACTTTGTTGTCGAGAGACACTGTGTGTGTGTAATTTAATGAGTATTGATAATTAAGTTCTTTTTTTTATATTTTGCTGGTATATACCTGGCCAATGCATCTACAATTTTTAAAGCCGTTTTTTATGTCGAAGAATTGTTTTCATCTGACTTTGCGATAAGCTTATGCTCTGCAGTTTAAATAAAATATGAGTTTACATATGCGTGAAATTTTATGGCTAAAACATTATTCTTAACTCTTCATGTTACGTATCTAACATATTCAATTTTGCTGTTTTAAAGTTATTCTGGGCCATTTAAAGAGGATGGGTAATCCTGAATGGGCCAAAAATATTATATATTTAAAGATTGTACCAAGCTAAAATACTAGTTATACATTAATAAAAAAACCACTAAGAAATAGTTGTACATTTTTTGAAAATTTGAGAAAAAATTTTAATTATATAAGTAAGTAAATTAGGGATCATTTTTCGTTTAAATCAAATGTTCTTAAATGATACATTAAAAACTCTTAAATTTCACATTAGGATTACTTAAAATTAAGTGTGAAAAAACAAATGATCTACATATTTGATGAGTGCCTATGGATATACATATTGCAAATCGATTAACAACAGTTTGGGAAAAACCCGGCAACACTTCGTCAAACTGGCAAGGTTTTGGCTAAAAACTACGATCCAATATATAGCATATGTCAGCAGGAAATGCTTCTGATGTAAAATATGTAGGTTGATACTTTAAGGTAGGTTCGGGTGAATTAAGTTCCTTGGTATTTTATCGGCTAATTATGCTCATGAGGTCAAGACCATGGATATTTTGCTGCTTGGAACGTTGTTTTTAATGAAGCAGATTGGGAGTCATTATCAAAGTAAATGTATCTATTAAAATGCATCTGAATTATTACTCAGACGATATGAATCTGTGTTTAAAACTATGTGATTAGTACAGAACCTTAATACTCTTAATCTTTTAAATGAAATTTATTCAAGAGCAGTACTTTACACACTTATTTGAAATCACAGTATAGCATTACATTAAATTTAAAGGCCACAACCTGTAAGTTAGACATAATATGGTTCTTTTTTTCTCGGAGCTCGTTTATTTCGACAACATACCTGAGAAATTTTTTCAATACACATAATAGGAATAGAGTTTAATCATTTAGCCAAAGATTGTTTAATCTTCTTTGCATTCCGTTTCTAATCAGCAGTCCATTTTTCATGTCCTATATTTGACAAACTGGAAGTGACATGTTTAAACATCTATGCTTTCTTGATATCCAGGTCTTTGATCTTTTGTCTCTACATATATGGAAATTAAAATACCCTTTCCAATATAACAAAATTAATCAAAGCCATTTCCAACGATACTTTATATAACACATTGACCCATAATCATAAATAATATTTAAAGGACAATTATAAATGCTTAAATATATGAAGGCCTGAGAAATAATTACAATTACGTCTTAAATGTATTCGGAATTTAAATTATATGAGAAAGCATGCAAATGAGAGCTTACCTCATTAACCTAGTAACGTGGGGACGACAGAAAAAATAGCTGTAATCAATCCTTATCCTGTATTTAGTGCATTTCTTGTCGCATTTTCTACCCCGAACAGGAGCGAGCGAGAACATAATAGAGTCATCTCTTTTATCTAATTTAATTTTGATTCGGCCTATAAAGAAATCGTGTTTTGAAATGACAAGAATAATTTTCCTAAAATATTTCTCAATGAGTGCTTTGCAATTTCCTTCATCGACTTATTTCTAGCATTTTAAATAGTGCCAAAAACAGAAATTATATGAAACTAAAATATTTTCCATTAAAAGGTATTTGAATTTTATAGTACGTTCGTCAATATATAATAATTTAATGCAGAAAAAAAGAACATTCAAAATTTTCCTGCAAATAACATGTTCTAATTTAAGGTTAAAAAAAAACATTATTAAAAGACTGTTTTCTGTTTGTAAGCTTCTATTTAATACAGGTCCTTTACTACGAACAAAGAGTATTCTTAATAAGTTTAATTTACTCACACACATGCACAAGAACATAAATGCAGACATGCATGCACGTACGCACGCACGTACGCACGCACACATACATGCTCGCACATACACGAACGCACACACACGCCCATATATACATGTTTGTGTGTGTGTGTGCGTGTGTGTATCAGATTAAGAAATACAATGTTCATCTGATAAGTTCTTTAAAAATCTGAATGATTGCACCACTACACTTAAAATGTAGGTGCCCACACATTTAGCAGGCCTCAGCAGTACGCATGCCAAAAGGTAAGCGGATTCAAGTCTGTGATTCGAGCAGATTCGATCACAGCTCGATGAATTCGAGCAGATTCACTTAGTCTGTTATTGACAGCCATCTTAGCCGGCCGACTCTTGTTACTGCTCACGCAGTGGAAAAAATCGAATTCCACGTCTCAATAAAATAGTATTTTTTAACGGGCAAAACGGCGGCATAAAATGAATCCAGGATTAATAAATATTATAGCTAGTCTGCACCATCGTTTAGAATGTTTTACAAGTGGTATGTTGGTGTCCGTTGCTTCCGAATGAGCTCAAATAACGATGAACGGTCTGGTTACACTGCTAAGGTCAAAGAAAAAATACATGATATGGTGAAGGACAGGCGATTTAGAATGCGTGAAATTTGTGAGGCTGTTAGCATCTTATCAGTGAACTTACATAATATGCTTCATGAATATTTGAAAATAATAAAGCCGTGGGCATAGGGGGTGTTTACTAACAATCGATCAGAAGCGTTAATGAATGCGCACTTCGAAGCACTATTTAGTGCTATTTTAAACAAATCCAGGTGAGTTTTTGCATCTATTCGTAACAGCTGATGTACACTTGGAAACAACACTACCAGCCGGAAACGGCAGTCAAAACAGAGGTTCAAACAGGCTAACTTACACCTCAGAAACTGTTAACAATTCCATCATCTGGAAATGTTATAGACTTTTTTTCTTTGGGGGTGGAGAGAGGATATTCTCATGGTATGAATTTTTGACTACTAGGAAAACTGCAAAACAATCACAACTGCAAACAATCAGAGTATTTTGCATCTTTAGTGGATCATTTAAATGGTAAAATTTAGAGAAAAAAGGCCCCATTTAGTGAAAAAAGCGTCTAATTTATCTGCGATTGAGGCAGAAAAACTATTAGAATTACCCTACAAATTGATCTCCACCCTCCGTATTCTTCATGTTTTGCCCTCTCTGCTTACTACTTGTTTTTAAAAGGGAATTCTTTTTTCCAAGATAGAAATTCCCATCAAATTCTGAAGTGATTAGTAAAACAGTCTTTCTCTTTTTTTTCAGGAGAAATCTTACTTTATACAGGAAAAAAAGGGGTTAATATAACAACCTAAGAAAGATTATTTAGACCCAAAAAGTATCAACAAAACGTCTTTCTCATTCTTTTTGCATGGACTTACTAATTGACCCTCCGGATGGATATATATATATATATATATATATATATATATATATATATATATATATACTGAAGTACCACTGAATTAGGGATAGCAAAGCCTATGCAAATTGTGTAGCGCTGCGCATCATGTATGCGCAAGTGAGGGCGCTGTGGTAACTGCATATATAGCGCGTACTGTGGTTGTTCTGAATTAGTTGTTGGAATTGCCAGTATGGGTAAACTGCCTGATTTAGACACCTTCGATCGCGGACAAATCGTAGGTGCGTGACGCATGGGCCATTCAATTTCCGAAATCGTCAGACAGCTAGGATTTTCAAGGTCGACAGTGTCAAGAGTATACCAAGAATACATGGATGGTGGAAAAAAAACTAGCGATCGGGTAAACTGCAAAGGACAATTAGCCTTCCCAATGCGTGGTGAGAGACGGCTCAGGCGTATTGTACGTAGCCAGCGAAGCCAAACATTAGCTCAAATTACCACCCAGTTTAATGACGGTGCCAGTCGTACAGTCAGTAAACAGACTGTGCAACGCTCGCTTCACCGTATGGGTTTCGGGAGCCGTCGAACTACGAGATTACCATTGCTCTATACTCGCCATCGGGCTGCACGTCTTGCCTGGGCAAGAGAGCACAGAGACTGGAGTGTAGAGGACTGTAAACGAGGAGCATGGAATGATGAGTCTCGATTCCGACTACTTAACGCCGACGGGAGGCTGAGAATATGGCGTCAGGCTCATGAAGCCATGGATCCTGCATGCCTGGCTGGAACTGTACAAGAGCATGGTGGCTCAATCATGGTCTGGGGTGTTTTTTCGTGGCACAGTTTGGGATCTTTGGTCCCGGTTGGCTACTGGCTGGTTGGATGAGCATTCCTCTGACTTCTCTGTCATGAATTGGCCACCTACAAGCCCAGACCTAAATCCTATTGAGCATCTTTGGGATGTTTTGGAACAAGGCGTGAAAGGTCATCACACAGCACCAAAGAACCTTACTGAATTATGGACAGCTTTAGCTAATATTTGGCAAGCCATTCCCATGGAACGTTTCCAGAAGCTTGTTGAATCTATGCCTCGTCGTGTGACAGCCGTTATCAAGGCCAGAGGAGGCCCAACTCGTTACCTGGTAGGTATCCATAATTCAGTGGCACTTCAGTGTATATATATATATATATCCAAAAAGTAATGAATCTGATTCCATAAAATTCGTTTATTTGAAAATAATTTCACAGTAAATAACTTAATAGTCTTCAAAATAATCTCCTCCTGCATTAATACACCGTTGCCAACGACTCTGCCGCCCATTGATGTCCGCCTGGAAGTCTTCAACTGGAATGCTGTTCAGAAGCGCTTTATGTTTTTCTGCAAGTTTTCCAGATTATCAAAACTATGACCTTTGTGACGAGCAGCGATACGCCATAAAGTTTTGTGTAAAACTAAACAAATGGGCTACTGAGACGCTTGCCATGTTACAAGAAGGCTACGGGAATGATCTTTGTCCAAGGCTCAAATGTTTAGGTGGCACAAAGCCTTCAAAGATGGAAGAGAGGATGTCGATGATGAATAACGCGCTCGGCTACCATCAAGTTCTCGAACTTTAGACAATGTGGCTAAAATAAAATAGCTTTTGGACTCTGATCATCGGATGAGTGTCTAAATGATGTCATCCAGTCAGACAGTTAATGCAGATTTTTACAAGGAAGTGCTTCAAGGGTTGAGGAATCGAATTGCGCGCGTCCGCCCGGAGCTCACAAACAATTGGATTCTGCACCCCGATAATGCGCCGGTCCACCGTACAGTCCAATCTGTCACCGCCGGACTTTTTTCGATTCCCTCGGTTAAAATCCAGCTTAAAAGGTCATCGTTTTCACAATTTGGAGAACTTTCAGAAAAACGTAGCGCGACTCTGAACAGCATTCCACTTGTTAAGAGTCCACTTGTTCTGAACAGCATTCCACTTGAAGAGTTCCAGGTGGGCATCAATGGGTGTCAGAGTCGTTGGCAATGGTGTATTAATGCAGAAGGAGGCAATTTTGAAGAATATTAAGTGTTTGTAAAATTATCCTCAAATAAACTAATTGTATGGAATCAGTCTCATTACTTTCTGGACAAACCCTGTATAGCATCGAAATTAACAAGATAAGTATTCAGTCAAAGCATTCTCAAGATATTTATAAAGTAAATTTCAACATGGAATGATTTTGCTAAACATCAACTTTAACGAACAGGCCCACTAAAACACTCTGTAAATTACAGAAAATTATGTCGAATATTTTTATTTATATTTACCGCACTAGGCCTCTCTAGTACTTTATATTAAAATTTGTAACCCTTTATTATTGAAGTTACTGCACCACTTCGAACATGTGTGAATGTTGTTCGGTGTCCGTATAGTTTACAGGAATTTCTTACCCGAGATGCCATTCGATGAGAGGTTACCCTGAGAGATTTCATTGAGGTGATATGCAACGTTCCTCTCAATCCTTTAAAAAAATTTTAAACTCGTCCTGTTTAGTCGCTCGATTTTAAATCCCTAGGCTTCAATTTTCCTCGTATTAAAGGATCTAAAGGATTTTCAGTCTCCTGTCACCTGCAAGCTTCAGCTGACACTGGAATGACATTCCTGATTTAATACATGGAGAACACGATTTCTTTCAGTCGCTCCCATAGTTAAATACTCTTGATTGCATCTATTTTGAGACTTCCATCATGATGAGACAAAAATGAAGGGTGATATGTATGGTATAGGGGAATCCATATTCGTAAAGTCGCGACAAGAATTCGTTTTAATTCAGTCTTTTGTAATTTTTTTTTTTAAATTCAGGTAGTCTCTTTTAACGAAACTACCGTGGGTAAATTAACGTAAGATTACTTATCGTTACTTAATATATATATATATATATATATATATATATATATATATATATATATATATATGTGTGTATGTGTGTGTGTGTGTGTATGTCAAAATTTTGACGCATTTTGGTACTTTTCTGTTTCACTGTTTTCTGCTTGTCCAAGCGATACAGACTGGGTTTGGCACGCTGCCAAATTTATAACTCGTGAGGTACGGACGGATGGTTTTAGAGTCTGAAGTTTTGCTTTCTGGAGGAGCGTTATGGAGTAACATAATCCTACGTTAAAAAAATCAATTAATTGGTGTTACAGTGCATACAACGAAAATATACGGCAAGGTTCAGTCGTATCGTCGAACTTAAGAAACAGATACAAGGTGCGCGCATAAAGTAACCGAACAAATTTTTATAAATAAGAAAAATATTACTCACCTTCAAATAAAGTTATCTCCTTCAAAATAATCGTCAAAGGAGTCTATACGATTTTTCCAACGTTTTTTCGAGTCATCGAAACACTGTTTAAAAGCTATGGAACTAACCGTTCGCAAAATACGCGTAACATTTTATTTGGTATCCGAGACGTTTTCAAATCTCTGTCCTTTCATGGACAGAAAAATTTAGTTGGCGACAAGTTGGGAGAATATGGTGAGTGATTTATCACTGTAATTTAATGCTTAACAAGATATTGTTGTACAGAAATTGTTGTATGGGGCCTAGCATTATCGTGTAAAAGAAACCATTTCCTAGAATAAACAGTTCCTTCCTAACTATCCTGTTTCTTAATCGGAAAAGCACCTCCTTGTAAAAATACTTATTAATTGTTTGATTTTCAGAAACAAATTCGTGGTGAATAAGTCCTTTCTAATAAAAAAATGCAATCAGTATCACATTAGTCTTTGATTTTGACATCCGTGCTTTCGACATCGTTCTTTGAAGTTGAGGGGTGCCCTGTCTTTGGTTCATTTTCAATGCTTTCTCGCCCGCCTTTAAAGCGGTTGTACCACTCATACACTTGTGTTCTTGATAACGATACATCACTTTATACTATTCGAATCATCTCTAAAGTTACGGTAGCAGATTTACCTAATATGTAACAAAATTTAATGTTACAACGTTGTTCTATTCCGGTGCAAATATTTTTGTACAATGCCTTCTCAGTAAATGAAAATTACGACGGCGTTTTGATATGTAAACGACTAAATAACCAGTTTAAACTGGCTTTAACAAGAGTTGAGAGGTCACTCTTTCTGGCAAGGTTATTATTCTTTCACTTTTTTTATTTTATAGTTTGTTCTTTTAATGTGTCCGGTTACTTTATGGGCGCACCTTCTATGTTGTAGTGCAAAAGAAAATGATTTGGGAAATAGACATAAACATAAGAGGTGAATATAACACGTTCAAAGCGAGGGCTCGTGCCCTCGTTCAGGAATATGCTCAGATAGAAAACGTGTCACTGCGGCACCTTAGAATTTAACCGCACAATAAAACATAATTAACAAACGAATCCATTTATCCGTTTTAGAGACTGAAACCTCGTAAAAAACTTGCGCTGACAATAAAAAGTTAAAACACAGAAAAATCTTACCTACAACTTAAAAATGCAGTAAAAATATTCAGATCTTTAAGTTTAAAATTAATAACAGTTCTGTAGGCAGCTAATATATAGAAATTGGTGATGATTAAAAAAGGATAGTCAATGTTGAATGAAAAGTTGTACTAATATCACGTTGATTTATGCAAATACTCTTTTACTTTATACAATTTTTGCTCTGCTAAACATTTTGATTCCCTAAATACATATTACACTTCTTTTTCTTAAAAAAAATTCTTAATTTGCACGTAATACAATGAATAAATTTGCGTGACAAAAATGGAAGACTGTATTAGTTGGTTCCTACTGTGTTGCCAAGTGAACAAGAAAAAATATCCATACTGTATTTTTTAATGAAGATCTTTTGAAATATTTTTATTAACCATTAGCTCTGTTTTACTTAAAGAGCAAAATGTTCTCGAAAAAAAATAAAAATATGCAAAGCACATTCTCGAGAATCCTGAAATTTCCCCCCTTGATTATTTTATCAGAAGAACAAATATTCTCAAATATTGACACTCATCATTTCCCTATTAATTTGCCGAATCAATAAGGAAGAAAAAAAATTCTTAGTAGGCTCTCTCTCAACCCCTTGAAAAGTAGGACGTTCCTACCAAATCTTTTTTCCCTTTCTTCCCTCCACACCACTTTCAATCGATATGTGTATGTCGAGGCTTTCTCGTTCTCAACTACCTTCCCATCCAACGAATAGCGTTTTTCCCTATCTCGGATAATATATTTCTTTAAAAACTTTTTTTAATCCCTACTGTTCCAGAGATACCTCGAACCGGAGGCATTCGTTTTAGGGGATTAGTTTTATGCTGGGGAAAAATAAACATTTCTTACAGATGTGTAAGTTACTATCTTTCCTTTTTTTTTTAACTTTCGGTGCAAAATGTGGTATGAAACGTGAATTAAGGCAGACCATGAAATTGATTTTTTTTTTCAACGGGACGATTAACATATGATTTAGAAGTTAAAAATATTATTCATTAAAAATGGTTTCGTGTTATTAAATGAAAAATCCCTCATTTAGTTTAGAAAATTTGCCGCAATCTTTCGTTAAAAAATATAAATAAATTCAAGTAAATCCGTATGTATCCTATGGAAATTTTTTTTCAGTTTACATCGTTAAATCATTACCATATTTTTGGACCATAAAACACACTTTAAATTTATGGAGGACTAGCTGAATACCCGTGCTTCGCTACGGATTACATTCAAATAAAATACAACGGTCAACGTATGCAGTTAATGCCCAAAAAATATTTATTATAAATACAACGGTCAATGTATGCAATTAATGCCAAAAAAACAAAAAAATTACTTATAAAAAATCATAACGGATATTTTTATAGACAAAATAATGTAGAAGCAAATATTGAAATTAAATCTAATAGAATATACTAAAGAATACAGGGAATATAGTACAGGGAATATAGTACAGTTTGAGAAACATTTCTTTTACTGTATTTTAATATTTTTTTGGATAATGTCCAATCGTCTGCGCATTAGAAATAAAAAAAAGTATCAATTTATTTCCTTGTTATGCACGTGATGCAAAATTAATTTAAATTATCACAAAAAGAAAAGGAACCACGTGATCAGCATTTTATAAATTAAATTCTAAAAATTAATCTTTAAAAATTCACCAAAAATCAGAAAATGGAAGTAAAGTTTTGAAAAACAATTTCATTTTAAAGGAAGTTTTAAGATCTTTCTCGTGATATAAATTTTATAACCCTCAGATTATTAATTTAAATTGAAACTTTAAAGAATGTTACAAAAACAGCTAAAAAATTTAATTTAAAAAATCTAAGAAGAATTTTTGAAAAATCTTTCTTAGTGCACCCCAACACTATAAGAAGAATCACCATGCAAAATTGCAACCCTTTAGGTCCAGCGGTTTGGTCTGTGCGTTATATGTCAATCAGTCAGTCAGTCACGGAACTGTTTTATATATATACAGATTTTAGAAAAGAATAATTTGTACTGTGTTAGGTATATAATGATATTTTCAATTTCTTAATTAATAAAGATAAAATAAATATATAATTGATATAAAAAATAGAATATATAAAAAATACAAATATATATAATAAAATATTCATTGCATTTTAATGTTAACTTCGGACCATTTGACGCACGCCAAATTTAAGTCGATATTTTTATATAAAAAGTTGCTTATTATGGTCGGAAAATACGTTAATTTTTTAAACGTAAATTAACCAGAAATTTTATGTTTTCTTCTGTTCCTCTTGCTGAAATAATGATAGGTGAAGTCGAATGGGAGTCTCTCTGGTTTTGCAGGAACTGTTTACAGCGTTCCAGACGGAACACCAGAAAACCTCTTGATTCAGAATTTAGTTATACAGAAACAACTTGATTTGGGGAAAAGTATTTTACTAGAAATACCAAATGCAGTTTTATTGCATTCCTTCTATATACAATGAGATATATATATATATATTTTCAAATTTATATTTTCCAATGGATTATTTTCATAAATGTTTATTATTTGTTTTGTGAATGTTCAACTGTACAAATAGAAGCCTATTGTTGTGAAATACATGAGTAAACATTTGCATCATCTACTTTTTAATGATTCTTCTTCTTCAAAAAAGGAAATACAAAAGTCCGTCGTGTCTTTATTTAACTTATCACATTGTTACACCGGATTAAAAAAAAAATATTTACGCAAATCACCGGCAAAGGCTGAAATTTTGAAGTAAATACGGCATTTTTATTTTCTGAAATTTGTTATCTTTATATGGGTATGTGAGACCCACAGTTTAAAGGATAAAATGTGAGTATTCACCTGAAACTCATTCAGGTCATACTAAAGGTATTTTTCAAGTAAAGTAATGTTCAGTTGATCGAAGATTTTTCCAATATGACTTTCCTTTATCATAAATTGCCTTTAAGATTCGCATGTAAAAATGAGTTCACTCGTTTTTAAAATGCTCAGTCTTACGCATTCAATAAACAATGTTTTAATGTAACTGGCATCCAAAGGTTCCAGATAGTGGGCTTGGGTTCGTTGCGTCGGAAAAGACGCAATATCAGGCTTCGGCCTAAGGCGTAGACATTTCTGTACCGTCCCCACACGGCGTTAGCTCATCTTATATAGGGTTCCCTTTAAAATAAGTATCCTTAAAAATTGTAGTGGGAATAAAAGAATATCTTCACGTCAAAGTGTCGGCTTCAATGAAATTAAAATAGACTTTCAAGTATGTGTTGATACAGTGTCAACGTTCAGTATGATTTTCATTTTGTTTTTAAAGTATAGGCTTTATCTATTGGCTTTATGTATAGGCTTTATGTATAGGCTTTTTTGTTTTTAAAGTATAGGCTTTATACTTTAACTTAACACTTTTAGTCGTGCACTTTTTCCAATCGTATCAAGTATAAAAATTGTAATTTTATTCTTAAATTTGAATATCTTTATTTTGCTTTTAATCGTTATGTTAAGTATTCCAACGTATATGATTTTTTATTTGAACATTACGGATGGTATTTATGTGGATATAAAATCATTAACGATTCATATTAATAAAATATTCACGAAATTCTCTAAAGACCAATGAAGACACAACGTAATACTGTTTTCCTTTAATTACTAAACGGGAATTTCTTTCTTTTGTCTTCCATATTTCATATATGTATTAAATTCTATAACTGATACTCTGTACGTTATAATTAAATATTTTCTGCAGCTAAGCGAAAACAAAGAGAAGATTTCCTCCCACAAAAAGGACATGACCATTCCCGTAATAAGTGAGATGGGGTCTTCACTGAGTGTTTGCTACTCCGTATTTTAGCTAAAATACACTCCAACAAATTCTTCCTATGGATCATATGTTTTCTCAAGCATGCTGTAACCTGGTAATAATACATTTAACTATGTTATACTCCCGAATTCATATCAAGAGTAACATTTTTTCCCCATTAATATACTTTCGTGACAGCGAAAGTAACACGAAATAGCGTAACCCCGTTCAGCCTTTTTAAATCTGAACTTCCCAAATAACTAAGACCGTTTTAATATTCTTAAAAACTTCAAAAGTTTAATTTTGTGTTAGGTCAAGGTAATAGTATTGGGATTTATTTTTATCATTTTCATTTCCTTTTCAGTCTCACAATATGGTCGTACTTAATAGAGCTAATAATATTTGGTTCAGCGATTGTAAAACCATTTGTAAACTAAAAATGCTGAAATAAAAAATTAAAAATGACGCAAAGAATAGACGTTGCTTAGGGGGACAAGGGACCTTCAAACTCGGATTTTTAAATTTTAAATTTTTAACTTTATATCTAAAAGAGCATACTTTATATTCTTTTTTAATGCGCTGAAGACCCTTAGGATTCAAAATAAGGATTTTTTGACAGAATATTGACTGGTTTAAAAAAAATTTAAAAATTTTCTATGATTTTTTAAAATGCTGCACGTACATTCCAAATAATTTAAAAACCTTAATTTTTTTATTATAAATTTACCGTACATATATAAACATAATTGTTCGATGATTTTTTTTGTATGACTCTAATGCCATAAATAATTATTTTTAAATCAGCGTTTTTGTTTTCTTTCTGTTTTCGCTTTATTTCAGGGTCCATAAATAAAAAAATGTATATTTGTGGTTTCAAATAATGATGCCCGGGTTTGGAGAAAACAATTAACAATCCTGAGAAATTTGGAAGAAATCAGAAGAAAAGTAATGCGCATGGAGCTTTTTGAAAATTCTAGTAATTTTGAAGAGTTTTTTGATAAACAAGTCTTATTCTTCCACAAAATACTGATTTGTTAATTATAATTGTGTAGAACGTAGTAGGAAAGAATATTAATTATTCTCAATTTCTATATAAGAGTAAAATAGTGAAATATTTTTAAAATGAGGTTAAAGGTCCCTTGTTCCCTTAAGGGGACAATATTTTAAAATTCATTTATTAAAATTTTCAATATTTTGCTCAATATACCATATGAGTATAACAAATGTTCTTTTTTACTACATTAAAGTCACTTAGTTTTCAGAAATAAGCATTACGTGGAAGAATAATATTTTTTTTTAAATTTTTCAAAAATGCTAAAATTTTTCAAAATTCTCCATGCTCCCTAATTTATTTCTAATTCCTTCCAAATTCCTCAGGACTGCTAACGGAAGTGTTTATCATAAAATTGGATATCGTTGTTTGAAAACACGTGTATTTTTCAAATTTATAGACCACGAAATGGAATAGAAAGATGCAAAAACATGAAAAAATTCCAGGTAGAATAATAATAAAAAAATTAATATTCTAAATTCAGTCCCCAAAAAAATCGATACACAATTGTGTTTATATGTATATGGTAAACTTATATTAAAAAAATTAAGTTTTGTAAATCATATAGAATGCGCATGGTGCATTTTGAAAAATATGAGCATTTTTGAAAAAAAATTTGAAAAATAGGTAAAACTTTACCAAAAAATCTTCATTGTAAATTCTAAGGGTGCTCAATGTAGTAAAAAAGATTATTAATTATTCTCCTTCCGTATATAGAGAAAAAGATCAAAAATTAATAAATTCGATTTTGAAGGTCCGTTGTTCCCTTAATCGAAAATATCCTACCTTGGGCAATTTACTGAAATCTGTTAAACGTTCAAATACTTTAATATATTTCTAAAAGCAAATTGCCTTTCTGCTCTTTAACTAATGCATATGTCAAACGTCTCTGAAAATTCTCTCGTGAGAATTGGGAAGGCAATTTTTATGTAATCTAAAACTATTTACAGCTATTATGTTACTCCCCGATAATACCCCTGGCAACATTATTCAAACTCCCATACCAAAAAATAAAACTATTGCATGACACGATTCATCATACAAACAAAATATTGTTCCGTTTAAACTCTGCGCGTTGCTCTCGCAAGAGAAAATGCAAATATTAATGATTCAAGTGTTTTTGATTTATGCTGCTTTTAAAAAATGGGATTGGGATAAATAAATCCCAAAATTGTTCGCAAACAAACAAGTGTGTGCAATTTCTTGTCTAATGTGTCTTCGCGACTAAAAATATTATTTAAATCTGAATAACGTTAGCGGAAATTCCTCTTAGTATTTGAATTATGCAAAGTTCTCCGCCACATTCTTACATTTCTAATGCATGAAAAGTATAGTTTAATACATTCTGTTGCTTCGTATAATTTAAATTGAATTCTTTTCTGCACATTTAAATACCCTTTTTTGGCCGGGTTTAATTAAATCATTCCTTGTGTATATAGACATTCTTTTTTGGTGCAGCATTTGCTTATAAAAATTCCTAGAATTAATTAAGGAAATTCTTTTAAAATATATTAATATGTTGTGCTGGGAATAAAATAATTTTATATCAGAGTTTAAAGAGATTAAAGTTTAGATTAGAATATAAGACTATATTCTTCCACTTTTATATATATATATCGGGTAATACGTAACTCGGAGAAATGGTAGTTTTACTTACGCAAGTTCTGTATTTAATGTCAAGAGGGAGAATGGATATGATATTTAGAGAAGAACTTTTGTAGCTAAGAGCTGCTTTTGCGGATTACGTAATTAATTGAAATCGCTCTTCATTAAAATAAGAAATAAATATACTCAGAAAAATCCTTATCGTGATGTTGACTTTTGTGAACATATTTTTTTCAGTTTGCTCATCAAAATTGCTTTTTGTTTTTACTTACACACACACACACACACATATATATATATATATATATATATATATATATATATATATATATATATATATATATATATATATATATATATATATGTAACAAGAAAACACGTCTTCCTAAATTACTTTACTTTAAAGCATATTCTATTGTTAATAAAGTACGACCCCTTTTCCAAAATTGCGACCTAAAAGTAAAATAAGATAATTTATCGTAGCCCTTAAGCAGGCATGTGAAGTATCGGAACTCAATAACATCCCCAGATATGATTGTTAGAAGTTTATGAGATTCCAAATGTCAGTATAGTGTCAAAATTCTTGAAGAGCCCTCGAACCACTCTGAAGTTATGTCTTGTATAACGTCAAAAACCCCCCTTTGCAAGAACTTTATGGCCACTTATCCTACGCCCAGGTCAACAGTTCGGGGTTCTAACAAGCGCGGGATCTATCAGTCCCCGGGAAACTGAAGTGGACAAGTGAACTCCACGAATCTAAAGTCGCCCAATTAAAAATTAAGTAGTTTAGGCCCTCTGGCGACAATATCGCAAAACACCCATTTAATATTGCATGAACAGAAGACTTTTCTCTCTTCGATTCTAACTCTTGTTGCTGTCGGACCTACTGTCCACAGTCCGGTGGTTACAACGCTTTTCTCTTAACTCTAGCATGTAAACACTGCTGTTAACACGTCCCGTCCTGGCATGGACGCCGGACAAGTCATGTGGCCACTGCAGCTAATACCTTCGTAATGCCTACTAATTCAATAAAGGTGATTTCCTGGATATCGTCGGAAATGTGTGTTCCTCTTCTCTGGCTAAATGTGTTTATCTCCTAAATTTCGTAAGTGTGTTTCTGGATGAACACTCCGCCCGACTGCATCACTCCTCGTGCCGACTGCATCTCCCATAAGTTCTACGCATCAATTCCCTTGTGCTAAATTTTCCAAATGTGATTATTATCACACATATATATAGGGAAAATCTTATAGGCTATTTTATTATAAGAACACCATTTAGGTCAGCCTACACTGTTCCCTACGAGAGGACAACATGAGAGCGTCAAAGCTTTAGCACGACTTTGAACCCGAGCCCACTGGAGCCAGCAGAGGAAGTTCATAACGTCAACCACTATATCATGAGGACTTCACATTTTAACTTTGGCATATAACATACTAAACTAGCACAAATGGTTTTACTACTTTTCTAAGGAGCCAGCTGTCTTGAATTTTATCCGTACATAAAGAAAGAGATGGGTTAGCCATGTGTTTCGAATAGCTAATGAGAGGCTACATTTGTAAAACCAGTCAGTATTTAGACAAAAGTTTGGAAAAATTAAGATAAAAAAATTCATGGAATACGCACTCATTAGGTCATTAATTTAAATACATCTCTCGCATATCCTGCAATCTTTGATCTAGGTTACAGGTTTTACTTTGACACCAGTAATTTTTTTAAATCCACTTTTGTAACTCTATTCTCCTTATTGAACTGATAGGTTATGGCTAGCGGAAGAGCCCATAAGGAGGACGAAACATAGGTTCAAGTCCTCTGTGTACGCTTTAGGTGTGTATATATTGGCATCAGTGATTCTTCCAAGAGAACGTGTTCCAGACCTTTTTTTCATCTAAAGTATTCTAAATTCTGTACCGCAGTTTTTGGTGGATGATAGCAATATCCGTTATGGTGTAGATAACAGGACTTGGTCGGTAAACTGCAAAAAATTAGAGCTAATCAGAATATGGGAGTTATTGCCTCCAGCATAATTATCGGCTATGGCTCGTTGAAGAGCCCGTAACGAGGGTGAAACCTAGAACCAAGTCTGTAGGATGTACTGGAGATGTATGTACAGTCGAACCCCGTTATAGCGAACCTGGTATATTACGAACTCACGGATATAACGAACAAAAATTTTGGTCCCGCCTTTTTCTTATTGTACGTGCTTTAATTACTATTGTGTCCGTTTAATGTAACAGATTTTAGTCAATTTAATTCATTAATGATCATTTTTAGTATATTTTATCATTTTTTAATACAGCATTATTGAATACACATTGCAATTAATGAGTTATACATTTTGTGAACTCTAGCATTTTTCTTAATGGTTCGGATATAGCGAACCATCGGATAAAGCGAACAAAACCTTTGGTCTCTTGAAGTTCATTATAACGGGGTTTGGCTGCATTTGAAAAGGTACGAGGAGTAGATTCTCTCACCCTCAGCAATGTCTTTTAAATTATAAAATAAACCCTAGATATTACTGCTTCAAATTAGCCAAAATGGACTCCTTAGGCAGAAGAGTCTTACCTATCGAGTACTTAAAGGGTCATACAATTATACTAGATTTGCAAACGCTATTGTAAATAATTTACTATTGCACATTATATCCTATTACAATTCAGGTTAAGTAAAACTTTCTCGACATTATTTTGAGAAATAAAAACCTTCTAATTATGTTCTGATGTAAATGTCTTTCCCCAAATAAATCAGTTTTTTGTACATATTTTAAGAAAACATCATCTCATAACCAGATTTTCTCATATCTTTTGCTTGCTAATCTAAGTACTGATATTTAGTAAATAAATAAGTCCAATTCCCAAGTTTATGGGATGCGATTGTCACATAATACAATCGCAAAACCTGATTTCTATTAGTATTAATTTTACTATCTTTTCAGGGTGTTTTCAGTTCTACATTTGTCCATTTTGAACGCTGAAGAGAATCCTCAATATATCCTATAATATAAAACCTTTCTTTTTCAATATAATGTCATTTCTTTATTTCTTCCTTCCTCCTCCTTTTTTGTTCTTTATTTGATTTGTCCTATCTAGTTCTCTGTTTGGGAAAACACGACTTAGTTTGTCGTGGCAGACTTGTTGACAGATGACAAAGAAAACACAATATTCTTGTTTGGGAAAGGGATTAGAGTTGCAATAACTTCCTGGATGCAGTTAATGCCTTGATATCGATGAGAAATTCGAGTTTTTATTGCGGCAACAACTGTTTCATAACATTTCTTTGTACTGACGTTCTCAAACCATTGAAAAACATCATTTCGAACTGCGGATTTGGCGGAGATGAACGTTTAGATTATTCCACGAATACATTGGGCTAGAGATTTCTCTTTTAATTGCAGCCTTTAATTGTTTTAATTTCTAGGAAGCTTAAAAAACAAGTTAGTTTGTAAGTATAAATTGAGTTATATTCTTTTCAAAACACACTAATTGACTTGATACTTTGATAGAATATAGAGGAGAATTTCTTTGTACATAATTTATCACACCTCGTTGTGTTATGAAATTTCATACGAAAATATTTTAAGCTGTAAAAAATAACATTCAGTTTTAACTTTTCTCACCTGATACGTACCATAAATTATGAAACTGACATTCGTGTTGAAATCTTCCGCGTTATGCTGACTAACCAAATACTTGTACCTTTTAATTAATTTTCAGCCGCGTGGTAACATATGTGGTAGCAACATTCTATTTATCAAAACGCATCACATGGATATAATTTTTTTGAGCACGAAAAACATTGCTTTTTAAAACAATGTACGACGTTGAAAACAACATTGCGTGGAAAACATCAAGGTTCTGACATCCATACTTCACGCAATCATATCCGGACATGTAAAACTAGAGTAACACACAAAGACTGACACACAAAGGAGCGTGCGAGGATGTAAATTCGTTTAAAAGGCAATTTTCTTTATACTCTCTCATCAATGCATATAATTCATATTAATAGACATGTTCCTATAGCAAATCACTGTAAATTATTAATAATTATAATGTAATGATATGATTAAATCAAAGTGATTGCGTATATATATATATATATATATATATATATATATATATATATGCGTTATCAGTGCTTTCGTATGTATGAGGGCCATTAGCATTCTCGATATCGAAACTGAATACAGAAACGCCTGTGGTTAAATAACAATGAACATTAAAAGCTCTTGTTGTACTTTCCCATTGGGGAATATATCTTATTTCCTTTCGGATTTTATACACATGCATGTTTGTAATAAAAATTTATTGATATTGCTCAGTTTTATTAATTTCATTGAAGTTTATGCACATTATTAATGCAAGAGAAGAAACGCTATGTCCGGAAAAGCTTGATATTACTGTCGAAATTCTAGTTATAACAAAAAACCCTGAGTTTTTCTAAATTTAGCATTATGACAATCTTAATGTTGACATCCTTAACATCGTGACATCTTTAATAAGTCCTGTTTTTATTTTATCCTTACACCATAATTTGCTATTTATATCACATAACATTTTTATCTACATTTTTGCTTTCATGTTTTTGAGGCAGAGTGCCACATATGCGATTAATTTTAAGAATTTGCTCTATGAAGAAATTGGCTTTTACCTAAATATATGTTTTGTGTTATGAGCGCGGTTTTCGGGAATCATAGTGGTTAGTTGAAACTTCCAACTCAGTTGCGAGCGGTTTGTCAAGGGAGCACTTAGTAAAGTGTATTAGCTGCCATTGCTAGAGCGCAAGCTGTTGTTTTATATTCCTATTGTATTTCTACTTAGTTGTGTGTCAGTTGCCTTAATAGTTAATTATCAAGTTGTGAATGAATGTCATAGCTGCTGGGTAATCGACTTTTTCTTTCTGTTTTGATGTGACAAGTTAAAGTAACCATACGGTTCAGTGCACGTTTTACTAAATGTAGACTACATGCAATAACATTTTATCCAGAATACATTAAAATAGATTATAATGATTTTCCTTAATAATGAGTATAACTCTCTGTAAGTTTTATTTCATTTACGTCACATAATTTTAATATTTTTTTATCGTTTACTTTCGCTCTGCTACTTCTTTAACGTAAGATTGCGTTCCTTCATAACGGTCCTCCGGAAAGGAAAATTTCAGATACTGAAACCGTCCGTCCGGACCTCGCGAGTTATAAATTTTGCAGCGCGCCAAACCCAGTCTGTATCGCTTGGACAAGCAGTAAACTGTTAAACAGAAAAGTACCAAAATGCGTCAAAATTCTGACATATATATATATATATATATATATATATATATATATATACATATACATACGTACATATATATAGATACATATATACATAACACATACGTACATATATGCATAACACATACATGCAAAAGAGGTAGGCAATGATAAGTAATCGTACGTTATATAATGGTACCCGTGGTAGTTTCGTTAGAAGAGACTGCCTGACATTTTTTATTAACATTTATGCATTTTATACTTTACTTTATTATTGCATTTCTATATTAAGCCGAATATACTTTTATTTATTATGAACTATGTACTACAATTGAATGTTTCAAGAGCTAAATATGTTATCTGAGAGATTTTGTCGTTAAGTTGCTCGATGAAGCAAAGTTAAGTTACATACTTCATTAAACTTAAGAATCTTTTACAAGCAACAACATGTTTCACATACTTTAAAATCTTTACATCTATAAAAAAACGAATATTTTAATCCTCGATGTTTAGAAAAAAAATTTAAATAAATCCCATTAATGGGAACTTTTTCAGAAAGTTTTTTTCTTTCTGCTTGGAAAATTATGAAGTAAAACGTATCCAGGGAATTAATATCTTGCTTCAATATTTAACTATAAATATTTATTACAAAATGAGCACTCCAAATCAGCTTCAATAAATCAAATTTTGTATATTAAGAAGCATGTAAAATAAAGAATCGATACTGTGAGATTGTAAATCTACTACCAAAGGGTATGCCCCTATTGTTTAATATTCATAAAACGAAATCATGGAGGTGTTTAACAGCAAATGTTGAAATATCAGGTTGTTATTTAATTAAATCTCGCTTTCCACAATGCTGCTAGGCTAGATTTAATTAACTTGCAGAAATATTTTATTTTTGCTTTACTCGTGTTTTACTCGTATAATAAAATGTATTCCCAAATAATATAACCATATCTCCTCAGGCTAAATTTGTAAAGACAATATTAAACTTCAGGAGAGGTTTATTATTTCCGATTCACCGTATGCGAATAGTGTAATTGCACTCCCCCCAAAATTCTAATTTCAGCAATAAGAAAACTAACGCTAAATCAAAATAAATAAATGTTGTTTTCATTAGAAAATTCTTGAAAAAACATTTTAATATTTCGAATATTTTCGTAGATACATATTCAAAAATATTGTCCTTAATTCAGCAGTATTATATAAATAATTTTTAAACATGTAGGTATATTAAACAAAGATTATGACGGAAAACTATTTAGAAACAAAAAAACACGGAATGTTTACTTACGAATATAATTTACGTTATTTTGGTCTCAAAAATAATTTTTGGGGTAAAAACAAAATCGATATAAAACTTATATATTCATTTGATATTTATAATTTCAGAGTTTAGTTTTAAATTTATCGACAAACATCTCTGTGTCACACACGCACACAGGAAATTGAGTTTCGATTGTTCACGTGATATCTGTGGTGTAATATGTTTAGCGGCTGCAAGGCGCCATCCAGGAAAAACGGAAGTAGTGGAATATATATATATATATAAATATATATATATATATATATATATATATATATATATATATATATATATATATATATATATATATATATATATATATATATTCCTTTGCATTTTCGAGATATGTTTTAGCTGTGGAATTTCAAAGCAAGCATTCGTTTTATCGGCCGTTAAAAACTAAAGTCTATTTTTGCACGAAATTTCACTCGCCACGGCTCTTTCTTTTTAATGAGAGCTGTCTAAAATTAATTTTTGGATTTAAAGTCCAAACTAATTAATTTACCCTCAAACCCTGAACAACAGTTCTTTAATAACAGGGCTTTTGAATTAATTAGTTTTCAGCTGCTGATGTGATTAATATAATTTTTACTGGGAGGCACTTTAAACGTTCGTACGCCCTTAAATGAAGAGAAAAGGCAAGAAATTTTCCCCCCGAAAAAGAAAAGAAAGATAATCCCGCTTTGTAGCTAAATTAGAAAGTATTTATTATGAAACCCAATCTGGACTGCAATCTACGTGTAATTATAACACTCAAATGTATGCTTGTAATTACCGGCATGGTCTTAATATAATTGCGTGTTTCAAATTAACATAAGCACTGAAAATGAGTTTTTTTTTCCTTTTTCGGGCTCTCCTTCTCCACGGTGCCGGAGACTTCACCGAACTTATCAGTGCATCATCCAATCCTGACTAAAAAGGATTGAAATAAATTACAAAATTTATCTCCAATATTTAAGCGTCTTGAGCGTTGCCTCCCTCCATTTTTTTTAATATTCCAAGAATCCACGGATGCTTATCATTTATAAACTTACAACATCAGTTACTTCCTTAATGGATTAAAGTGCGATCAGGGCCGTGCTTCAATTAAGACTTGAGAGCGTGAAGGGGATAGCTAAAAAACACGTTCAATTAATTATGGAGAGGAATTATATGTATTAACACGATTTCTTAAAAATTTTTTATTTTATTTTTACCGTTCCCTTTAGATCAATGCTTAAAAATTTGATTTACTGCAGTTTTATAATTTTGGTAACGAGTCGCGGTTGAAAGAAATTCTTAAACTTATATTTAGAGTCTAAAATTCCCAAAAAGTTGTTTCGGAACATTAATTTCAGAGATTTATAATAACATTATTTTATCGATGTCGTATTTTAAATAATTGTTCCTAATCTTTTGTACAATGTTTATCTCGAAATGTCAAATGAAAATATTTCAAAGTAGATATTGCTTATGAAGTGTTGTTTTACACGTTCTTAATAAATTTCCTAATTGCCTTTATTACTTGATAATAATCCATTTAAATAGATAAAAATGGGAAGAGGTTTAATACTTTGCTTAATCATATTACTTTTCTTTACCATTGAAGACTTATTACTGTGATGTAGACTGGTTAACAGAATAATTAATTTGTCAGCAAATGATATTTTATGGTTAGTTTAATTATGTTATTAATTGTGAATTTAGATATTAAAAGTATACTTTCAATTTCACTTTAATGCATATACTATATACAATTATACTCAATTTGTAAGCTTCTTTCGTTAATTTTATTTTTTTAATTTTACCTTCAGCTCTAAGATAACTTTAATATACATAAATTTATTTCATTGTTAAAATTAATGAATTTCAGATCTTATTAATTAATCCTTGATGAGAATTTACAAAATATCATCATTTTTATTACAAAATATCATCCCTTTTTCTGCGATGAATACATTAAGAGAATACTAAAAATAAAAGAAATTAAGTGAGGGAAATGCGGAAAAATTTTAGATACACGTGTACATGCAGTTGATATTTAAGGTAAGTGTCCGAAATATCGCCTACCATAACTTTTTTTCGACATTTCATCCACTTTTTAGTTTCTGATTAGGCTGGAAACTTAAAGAACATCCCTAAGAACTATTTCCTTTGGTATCCTGAGATCAACCAGCTCCAAAACCAGTGCCAGTTTAAGTTATGTAGCTAAACTGGAAAAATTGAAATTTCCAGTGAATCCCAGAGCAGTTCCTAATATCGCCTACCAGGAGAAATTAGGAGCACCGGTTAAAAGGCGTTGCTAGCGTAGTCCTTCTGAGCAAGATTGCTGGAGTTGCATGAGGGGGGGAGGGGAGAGAAAAAAAGAGAAGAAGAAAAAACTCAAATAAAAACACAGAACAAAGAACAGAAAATCTATTGTGTTAAAAGTTAAGCAGAAGTAATGCCAATAATTTAAACCTATTTTGGCCACTTAATCATTCAAACAGAAGGAACATATATATTTCCTGCGCTCTTCATTGGCTGCATCACAATATTTGTGGTTCCACTGAAAGCAGGATGTACACATGAGCCACTCCTGCTAGCATTAACTTCCCCTTCTCTGCCGTTGGCACTTTGTATACAGCTTATTTCCCTTTCGAGCATGTCACCTGTACATATTTTATTTGGACAGTTGTAATGCCCGTTTCTTCACATTAAAAGCTCTGATAGGTTGGAACTTAATTTTATCAAGTTCTGCTTTAAGAATTGTGAAGAAGAATTTCACGTTTTCTTTAGTGAGCCCTAGGATTCTGGCTCTTGACAATTACTGTGGAGTTCTGATTGTCAATCGGGAAGCGTTTCTTTTCAAAACCGAATTCAGTCACTTTCAACCAGCTGAGTTTGATTTTCAGAGAAAGGGTGGGGAAGATTGTTTCTCAAGGCAAGTTGGTAGGCCATCTGCTTAACATCGTTTGGAGTCAAACCAAACAAATTGGATTTCATTTCCTTGCAGTAGTTAACTTGCTCCTTTTCTAAATCATCCGCCAGTACAGGTTTTCTCCCAAGTTTCTTTCTCACCACTATTCTAACCTCCGTAATGTCATCGTTTTTCTCATTCACATTTTTTTAATGCACTCATGAATCGTAGATCTTGAAATGCCAAACTGTTTGGAAGTCTTTAACGTTCCCATTGCGGCCTGCAGACAAGATGTAGTCCCTGTCTGTCTATTTTTAATTTCTTTTGGAATCTTAGACAAGAGGCCTCCAACAAAAAAGAACGGAAAGTGTAATAAAATAACTAAAATTTAAAGGAAACAAGAATGTAATACTCAGTTTTTAATTAAAGTAACTGTTCCAAATATCGCCTGGTAGGCGATATTAGGATCAACTTGGTAGGCGATATTAGGAGCACAACACAGTCAACACAACTATGCTAATAACAAAGTTTAAAACTCAGCTTTTTTCAAAAATAATAGTACTTCTGGATTCACATTTAAATGCACTTTCAAATGGTGTAAGCAAAATTAGAATTGAGATACACCGACCTGGTTACTCAAAGGATTCTTTGGAGCCAAAAGTTTCGAAGACAACAGCCAAAACAAATTCAGACGCCGTATAGTTTCTGTTGTTCGTGATAAGAGCGTTGTCTCTAGCGCTTCTGTTAGTACAAACCAAGAACTAAGAATTTACTGCATTTTCTCATACATAGCACGAATCATACTTTAGAAACACGAGTAGGCGATATTAGGCACAGGGGCGATATTTGTGACACTTACTCTATCAAATAAATTAATTTCATATTTGTCCAGCCATTTGGACTTTTATATAGTATCCATTGTGTTCTTTAATTAATATAACAGAGAAAAAGAAACTGTAATCTATCATAATCTATTCACAGAGAAAGGATTCCGAAATCCTTCAGTATTTAACAGTCCGTTTGAGAGGATCAGAAGGGATAAAACGATAGATTCCAGCTTCAAAATAATCATGAGGCCATATCATATAAGCCAGACCAAGCAAAAAACATGTCATTAGTGATAAAGAAAAGTATGCTGTTTTCTCCGTTTCTTTTCACCGACATAAGGTAAATTTTTCCATCAACTATTTTCACTGTGAAGAGTTCCTCTCCTGTGGTCAACACGTCAGCATTTTGCAAACAAAACAGTCATGATGACAAATGCATCGCGGTAAGTGCTCTTGATGCAACATTATGAGAACATTCCTTATGAGAACGGCAAATAAGGGTTAAAACCAACTCCTTTCATTGTGCTTTATAAATGTTATGCATAATACCTTACAAGGAACTTGTGGAAAGTTTGTTGAAATCCACACTATAATTAAAAAGGATTGCTACCTGTTTCGAACTAAACTGTTTATAGTTGGACAGAAAAGCATTAGATGTAATTGTCACTATAAACAGTTCACAAATGCTGATGATAAATGTTCATTGTAACAATCACACGCGAGGCATCTAGGCCAGACGATGAACTATCCATTAGTTTGAAATATGCAGTAATCTTTTTTATAACATTGTAGATTTCATGAATATTATGTATTCCCTTTTTATATGTAATATCTGTATGAATCCATACCACCTCTTAAATCGTAAAAAAAACCTGATTTATCACAATTTCCTTTTAATTATGTTGGAAATGTTTAAGCCCATAGCTGTGATTCAAGCTGTGAATATAATAGACGATTGTAGTGAATTCTAGTTCAAAAAGTCTTCCTTCTGTTTAATATACAAAGAAAGAAATTAAACCTGAAACGGGTGTGCTGGCCTCTCTATAAATTGCATTTATACCAGTGCGCCGTAATGTTGTCTTTGCTTCGTTCCAGCAAATGCGATTGTTTGCTTGCTTGATACTTTATTTTGCGGTATTGGCACTTTACAATAACTGAAGATGGTAACTTTTATAGATACTTCAGTTTAATACGATGGAATACGTTTTAAATTGTTATAATACGTTGCATTGATTTTATGAAAATCAAGTTCATTTTAACTACGAATATAATAACAGGATAAAAAGTTCATCAATACATAAAATGAAAGATTGGGTAAGAAATTTCTTTTCTTTTGTTTCATTTTCTACTGTAAACTTTTATGTTAAAGCCCTTTTAAACGTTTTCAACCTGTCGCTCTGGCTAATAAAACTACTATTCTGAAAAATTTTACCTTTTTTTCAGTATGCTTTTTCATGAATAACAGAAAATGTACCGAAAAGATATAAGTAACCAGTAACTACAGAAGTGATTTATTCATATTGTAATTCTATTTTTTCCCCATCAGCTAGGAACTACCTAATTTCAAAATCTATAATAGAAGCTTAAAACATTATCGTGAGAAAGACAATTATATATATATGAAAATGTTTTATTAATGCTTATGAACTAAACTATGGCTTATTTACAATGATGAAATACATATAAATGACATAGGTTATTGTATACATATATCGATAATCATGTTGGAGATAATGCTTATTTCTTGTTTATTGCTGTAAAAACACTCATGGATACCAATTCCTATGTAAAAAAAAAGAGTTATGAATAAATAAAATGATTACATTTTGAAATCTTATTTGTTTTTAAAGTTGAATTTTGAACACGAATTTATCCACGCGATGTTGCTTAATATCCTAAACTACTTCAAACTTCGATTATGATTCACTATGTTTTCAGAAAAATAATGGTGGAGAAACTTTCTTTTTCTTTTGCTGAAAAATAATGATTTTTTTCTGCTCTTACCATTTATTACTTTAAGGCACCATTGGCAATTTTAAATGATAAATAATAATAAAAAAATATTTAAGAATTTCAAAAGGCTAGTAGAAATTATACATAGTTTTTAATGTTTTTGAAGTTGTTTTTACATTTATTTCTGAGAAACCTCATACAATCCTTGGGAGTACAGAGAAGTAAAAAAATGCCAACCAACCAACTTTATTTCATTGAAATTATACAGCAAAGGGATATAACTCTGTTTCTTTTAAACTTCATTATATTTAAGGCCCTGAAATTCAATTTTTTACATGAAGCAGTTATGAAATTCTTCAAATCTATAGACTCTTCGGGATCCAAGAGCATTTGTCGAGATAGCTGATATCCTTACAACCTGCAGAAGAAGCCCATAAATAATTTTGCGTCAAAAATTCTTCATAACCATCTTGAAAACCCTTGTAACTTGCTTTGATTGAATTGCCGAGCTAACTGAAACCTTTAGCTGAAAATACATTGGCATCCAATATTTTCAGTAATCATAAAAATCTACATTCATTAACTGGTTTAAAATAGATAGAAATGTTAAAAATGCAATAGATTGGCATTTCTAAAGCATAATAAACATGAATATAATAGCAATAAAAGTCTCAGAATTCGTTAATTATTTCTCCGCACATTGTGTTATAGTATGGACGAACTGTACGCAAACAAACATATACACTGAAGTGCCACTGAATTAGGGATACCAAAGCCTATGGAAATTGTGTAGCGCTGCGCATCATGTATGCGCAAGTGAGGGCGCTGTAGTAACTGCATATATAGCGCGTACTGTGGTTGTTCTGAATTAGTTGTTGGAATTGCCAGTATGGGTAAACTGCCTGATTTAAACGCCTTCGATCGCGGACAAATCGTAGGTGCGCGACGCACGGGCCATTCAATTTCCGAAATCGTCAGACAGCTAGGATTTTCAAGCTCGACAGTGTCAAGAGTATACCAAGAATACATGAATGGTGGAAAAAAACTAGCGATCGGGCAAACTGCAAAGGACAATTATCCTTGACAGTGCGTGGTGAGAGACGGCTCAGGCGTATTGTACGTAGCCAGCGAAGCCAAACATTAGCACAGATTACCACCCAGTTTAATGACGGTGCCAATCGTACAGTCAGTAAACAGACTGTGCAACGCTTGCTTCACCGTATGGGTTTCGGGAACCGTCGACCTACGAGAGTACCATTGCTCTATATTCGCCATCGGGCTGCACGTCTTGCCTGGGCAAGAGAGCACAGAGACCGGAGTGTAGAGGATTGGAAACGAGTAGAATGGAGTGATGAGACTCGATTCTGACTACTTAACGCCGACGGCAGGCTGAGAATATGGCGTCAGGCTCATGAAGCCATGGATCATGCATGCCTGGCTGGAACTGTACAAGGGCAAGGCTCAATCATGGTCTGGGGTGTTTTTTCATTGCACAGATTGGGATCTTTGGTGCGTGTACCAACCTCCCTCAATGCAAATTGGTACGTAGAGGTTCCCGTGGAACGTTTCCAGAAACTTGTTGAATCTATGCTTCGTCGTGTGGCAGCCGTTATCAAGGCCAGAGGAGGCCCAACTCGTTACTAGGTAGGTATCCCTAATTCAGTGGCACTTTAGTGTATATTTAAATATCAGCAAGCGAATCTATGGGATATAAATGTTTAAGTTTAACGTTTACACACACACACACACACACACACGCATATATATATATATATATATATATATATATATATATATATATATATATATATATATATATATATATATATATGTCAGAATAATAATTAAACAATTTGCAGGGGAGCTTCAGGATAATTTATTTCGTGGCATTAAACGTCACTGTTTCATATTTCAGGACGTGCTACGGATGAAATTAGGGGAATCTCTGTTTTGAGAAATGTAACCTTGGTTCGCGAATGAATGTTCATGCGAACTAATCTATTTTTCGAGCAAGTACGGGTTTTGCGCGGAGTAAAATTATAACGTAATTCAGATGGAAGCCGCGAGAACATTCCATGAACATCACAGAGCATGCGCGATAAGTTTTGCGCCAAATTGTAACAAAGGGGTTAAACAGAGCGTTTTCACATTTCGGATTGTGTGGTAGCGTGTCACGAGGATGAAAGATTGAAACTTCGCTTGGATTGTATCGGGTTAAATAATAGTATTGGAAATAAAGGATTTAGACGAAATTTAATTGTATTTAATTCCACAAGCCTACGTTCATTGACTGCATAGATTTAGAGTAATTATTATGGGAACAAGTACAGAGGGAGTACGAGTAATAAGCCCGTCATATATATATATTTATATATATATATATATATATATATATATATATATATATATAACCAATAAATTTACCAATAAAAACATACAATATATTATAATAAGTATCCGTGCACTGACACCAAATCACTGAATTCGTCGATATACAGGGTGGTCATAAAAAAACTTTACCGATATATGGACCTCTAGCGGCTGTTCCGTTCAACTGATCGATATGAGATTTCATATATAGTTATTCAGAGGTATGAGCTCGGGATTCTGTGAACAGCAACAAAGTGGCTGTCACGGTTACGGTTATAGGTACAGAAACTCGAAATTTTTGAATGGCAACACCCACTTTTTCTCGTCGCAAAATGATCAGCGCATGCGAAAACCCAAAAGAGCGTTATAACGGTACGTGTATCACAAAAAAACGGACGCGTTATGCCAGTACAAAAAACAACTCTGCGAATGACCAACAAAAACACGATCGGGGCACAGGGAGGAAATTTGCATATGACAGAGGGAAGACTCCAATCACTGATCACAACACAGATCGGACAAAAGACAACTTTTATTTGTAGCACACATTTTCAAGTATAGAAATAACTTGTATAAACATGAAAGTGAGGCTAACTCATTTTTTTTAAAAGTGGAGTTAGCCCACTATTTAAATAAGGCCTTCATATATATATATATATATATATATATATATATATATATATATATATATATATATATATATATATATATATATATGTACATATGTATATATATATATATATGTATGTATATATATATATATATATGTACATATATATATATATATATATATTTATATATATATATATATATATATATATATATATATATATATATATATGTACATATATATATATATATATATATATGTATATATATATATATATATATGTACATATATATATATATATATATATGTATATATATATATATATATGTACATATATATATATATATGTATATATATATATATGTACATATATATATATATATATATGTACATATATATATATATATATATATATATATATATATATATATATATATATATATATATATATGTACATATATATATATGTATATATATATATATATATATATATATATATATATATATATATATATATATATGTACATATATATATATATATATATATATATACATATATATATATATCTATATATATATATATATATGTACATATATATATATATAGATATATATATATATGTATATATATATATATATATATAAGTACATATATATATATATATATATATATATATATATATATATATATATATATATATATATATATCGTATGCCACTATCAGGGATGATTGGGTGCATCTCCGTATTTAGTACATGCTATTGGAGACCACCAGGGTCGAATTTCTACTTCTGCCGGGTACCACACACATTTAAGCCAAGAACTACTAGGTGAAACATATGGGGTGGAGTGGGTTGGGGGTCTTGGGGGCTCTTACCGTCCTCACATCGTACAAACCGTACGGAGGGACTTTCCGCACAACAGATTTTACCCAAACCTGGCGTAGGCAAAAGTGCATTTAGTGGTGCTCGTCGGTTCTCTAACAGAATACCCTCATTATCAAATCCCGACCCCATAAGCCGTGCTAAACACAAGGCTTCTCAGTGTCCCAAACGTATATATGTGTGATTCGTAAATGTTCGCTAACGAAATGCCATTTAATAAAGGTAACAGAAATAATCACACACACCCCGAAAAAAAAAATAACGTAAATAAACTAATCTCTTTCGGTATTGTCATGTTCGGAGCAGAACAGATGGAAAAGAGGAAATGAACTCGCATAATTTGTTTTATTTCATGCAGATATTATATTTATTCAAAATTTATCTGTCGCATATTTTATCGATTCATCGAACGAATAGTAGGCGACTGTGATTATCGGAAAACTATTAACGAATAATTTGTCTCCCTTTCCACCACGCAAATGACGTCATAAAAAAAAAAGTCCTGTCATATCGGTATATCGATATACTCCTGAACAGGGAATTCCGCGAGTTTTGAGACTTCTTCTTTTATTTTCCTGCCTACAGCCGGAGTAATATGCAGTCATCTGTATCATTCTTTGAAAGAAAATTGGTTAGGAAAGTTTCTCGCATAAAGAATACCAAAAAAAAAACGAAAAATCTATCGAACAAATGAAACATGAAACTATGAAACGTATAACTCATGTATCTTCTTTGTGAATTGCCACTGAATAAAAAAATATGCGCAGACACATAAATGATGGAAAACGATCCAAAGGGAATTTCTAAAGGTATACAAAGGAAATTCGGTGTATAAAAGTTTAGAACATTTGGGTTGAAAATTTGCATGCTTTCACGCTCTAAAATTTTCTTGAGCTCAAAATTGAATACCCTATATGAATAAAATAAATAAGTTTATGATAAAGAAAACCATATGTTGTGAACCATTACGTCCAATTCACTGGTTGACCATGTATAGAATCTGCATGGGTAACATTGTAAATATTTTTTTTTACATTTATAATGACGGATTACAAGACTATCTATGTACAGGGTGCGTCATAAATTCGCGCAAAGTTCAAAAATTCGTAATAAACGAAGCAGTGCTCGGAAAATTTTTCTGTTTGCGCCAATAGGATCAGAGGGACATTGGATTTTTTTTCCATGTAAAAAAAAAAAGTTTCCAAAACTAACCGAAAGAGGGCGCCCACACTCATACTGAGACGTTTTATGCAAATCAGGCAAACTCAAACAGAAAATCAAACAGATCAGAATAGCATGAGACTGTGCATTTATTTTAAAGTAACAGATGTTCAACATTACTACCAGCACAAGGTAGCAGGCAAGTGAGGCGCGTCACTAAGCGTATTACAGCGGAGTGTAGCTTCGATGGCAGCGACTGTCTGTCGAATGACATTTTTCGGTTCCACCAAATTGGTTGGGGAGACCCGGTACACATGAGACTTTAAGTATCCCCACATCTAAAAATTTCCCGGGGTCAAGTGTGGTGAACGTGAGGGCCACTGAACCTTACAACCGAGGCTCATTGAACTCGGTCTTCAGTGAAAGATTCCAACAGGAACGTCTTGACATCACGTGAAATGTGGGACGGGGCACCATCCTGCATGTCAACATTGCGAAAATAGAACGACGGATCCATTTCCAGCCGGGTGTTTATTGATAGCTTGATTTGCATAAAACGTCTCAGTAAGACGTGTGAGCGACCTCTTTCGGTTTATTTTTGGAAGCATTTTTTTTTTACATGGAAAAAAAATCCAATGTCCCTCTGATCAAATTTGCGCAAACAGAAAAATTTTCTGAGCATTACTTCTTTTATTACGAATTTTTGAACTTTGCATGAATTTATGACGCACCCGGTACATATAAAATAGTTCCATAACTGACTGACTGGCTTACTGACTGACAGATAGCACACAGACCAAACCGCTGGACCTAAAGGGTTGAAATTTTACATAGCGATTCTTCTTATAGTGTAGGGGTGCACTATGAAAGATTTTTGAAAAATTCTTCTTAGATTTTTTTAATTAAAATTTTAAGCTGTTTCTGCAATATTCTTTTAAGTTTGCATTTCAAAAATAATATGGGGGTTGTAAAATATATATTACAAGAAAGATCATAAAAATTCTTTTAAAACGAAATCTTTTTCGAATCTTTACCTCCATTTTCGGATTTTTGGTGAATTTTTAGTATTCAATTTATTAAATGCTGATCACGTGGTTTCTTTTCATTTTGCGATACTTTAAACTAATTTTGCGTCACGTGCATAACAGCGAAATAAATTGACGAAAAATATTTTTTTTTCCTTCTAATGCGCAGATGATTGAACTTTATCCAGAAAAATTAAAATACAGTATAAGAAATGTTCTTCAAACTGTACTATATTTTTTAGTATGTTCTATTAGATTTAACTTGAATATTTTCTTTTACATTATTTTGTCTGTAAAAATATCAGTTACGATATATATATATATATATATATATATTGGTATTAATTGCCTACATTGACCGTTCTATTTAATTTAAATGTACTCCGTAGCGAAGCACGGGTATTCAGCTGGCATATAAATAAAAACAAGAGCAAACAAATTAAAGAAAATTGAAACGTCCATGAACAAAAGAGTTTCCCAGCTATCTAATATCTTTCCCAAACTGGAGATGGAGGTAGATAGGGGCAACTCAGTTTTAGGGTTAAATCTATGTCCTTTGGTCTATTTCAGACCTTGCAAAAGGGTTCTGAAACGCTATTTATATGGCAGAGATGTTTCAATACGCAATCCTGGCCCGTCACTAGTTGGGACAAGGCTGCCTCTTTCTTCCTCGGCCATTCTGGGACTTCAGCAATTTTGTTCCACCACATCTTATATGAATTCCTCGAGAACAGTTCTTGTGACAGGGAGTTCCTATAAGTCTCCCTTACAGGCAACTTTTGCGACTTGTAAGAGACCTCATTATTGGATGTTTCAAGCACAGATGTACCATTTTTGGACAGGGCGTCGGCCAGCTCGTGCCCCGGATGTCTCAATCCTGGTATCAAAAGCCTGGTAACCACTGCAAGGCTATCTCCCATTGTAAATATAGAAAAACACTTATATGAATTACGAAAAGTACAATAGCAGGAAAAAATATTAAAATATAAATAACGTAAATGATTATTCTACCAAAAATCTGCAAATTTAGTTTACAAGAATTACCAATAGATCTAATATTGCATTCCTAGCACATTCGAATGCTACTTTATGGACTTCTATGAATATGTGTATAAGGTGATGTTTTACTGGTCAAAAAATATTTTGTTTTAATTGTTTAGTGTTTGTATCATGCTTCAGACTGGAGACAATTCAAAGCACACAAAAAGCTAATATAATTTAGATTGACAATTTATCAAAGCTTAAAGTCAATGCACATAAATTTCCTAAATTAAGCAGTATTTAATTGTCTTTATTAGAACTTCTTTGTGAAATAAAACTTTTAGATTTAAACACTGATTGTTAACGTTGAGGACATATTTACATATTTCAACGTAAACTGTAACAAGTTAATAATATATCCCTAAGAAATCCATAATAAATTGATAAAAGATAAAAATGACATTTATTTGTAATCCCTAAACTTCAAAGCCATTTTTACATTCCAGACTAAGGACAAAATTATTTTCTTTTAAGTATTTAAAAAACGAAGCGTAGAGATCAAATGTCAATTTCAGCTGAATCTCTTGAAAACGATGTAGCATTAAAGTAATGCATTTTCCAAAATATAAGAAATTCGATTAACTTAAAAGCAATTTAAAATTACTCTTAAAAATAACACTTGATGTTTATATATTGACACAACTTGACGTATCTTAAATTTCTTAGTAAATAGAAAATTAAAATTCCCACTGCACCCATTAGGGACGCTATGCTGTCAGTCGCACTAAGAATCAAAGGTTAATAATCTTACATTTCAGAGTAGGACTATATGAAAGTATTTCTCAGTTGACAGAAGATAAAAGAAAGCCTTTGGAATCAAAGTTTGATTGTATTTGCTAAATAAGAATTTATTTTTCCAATTGCATATCAACCCCTCTTAACTATGTTTCATTCTTATAGGTAAACGTGTTAGAACCTCTTGTAATTATCTTCTTAACAGCTAAGAATACCATTAGTGTTTCCAAACATCCTTTGTAGCTAGGAATCCACTTTAAATAAGAGCCCGGAAGACTCGAGTCAAGGGAAAAATGTGAGAACAGAGGAGAATTCGGAGAACTTTAAAGTACCCTATCATACTTCCAGGACCTACTTGAATCCTCTGAAACTGAAGTAAAAAGAAAATGATTTCAGATGAGACAGAGAAGAAGAGAGATAGAGGCACGATTTTGGTCTTCTGCCAAAGCGAACACTTTTTTTCTTGAACATACGGTATTTCCCAAATGATGAATAGGGTTTTCGAATGATGTATTGTTTAAACTTTCTATTAAATTTGCGCTGTATGAAATACCTAATTGATGAGAGAAACTATCGTATCTCGTTGGCTACTCAAAATATGGTAATGAGATACTTGAACCTGAATTGAAACTTGTAAATTTGTATTACACAGCAATGAGTGAGGTAACAAGAGCTTGCAGACACTCAAGAAGTAAACTTTGAACGCGGCATATGCGTCTGTAAAAACCCGTGTAGTGACACGCGACTGCAGCGCGGCGTATGTAATTCGCTAATCTAGTGATCATTTGATTTCTCAAAACGTTTAACAGAGGCTATTTTCGATTAATCAGCATATATTAAAAGGGAATTTGCATATTCCTGTGATAAGGCATCACGTACAATTTAAACTCCCATTAGAAAAAGAAAAGAGTAAATTTTGTTTAAAGCGATAAGTTTATAAATAACTTACATTTTTCTAAAAATGCTTTCTCCTCATTGATTTTTCATCAGAACTGTTGTTTACGGTTGTGTATATGTTTCTTGTTTTTACGGTTCCAACAGTTTTCCTCAATTGGTAGTACGGCATTTAAATATTTCATTCAATAAATCCATATCTTTTCTAGGTAAAAGTTTCCGAGCAGAAATAGAGGACAAAAACATTTACCATGAATAAAAAAATATGTAAACATTTCCACGTAAATGCATGCTTTCGTGTTTTAAGAAAAATGAATATGTAATAATTCTCACCACAGAGGAAATTTCATTGTGACTGAACGTACCTGAAATAAAGGAAAGAGTATTTAATATAATTGTTTAAACATTTTAAATTAAATAACTGCATTTTTTAAACAAACATGCACAATACCGCAATACTACAAAAATGAGAAGATTCGAAAGAAATCGTTGGAAATACTTAAAACTCTTTCACATAATAATGTAACATTGTTTTATTTTTACACTAACAATTAAAAAACAATAAGATAAAGTGAAAATTTTATCTCGACAAGTTTTTTTTTTTATTTCACAAAATGTGGGTCCAAGGCAGAAATAATTTCTTTATATGTGCACTTTTCATTAAATGTGTTTTCATAAAATAGTGATTTTACATATAAATAGTCGAAATATTAAAACCTCGTTTTAAACAAATTAGAATTCAAAATTCCAAGCAAGCTAATATCTTGATATAACTGCTCAGCCCATATCTCTAGCTCAAACTATATTTCTTTATACACCTGTTCTACCCATATCTCAACCTTTATTTCTTGGTATACTTGATCAACCAACATTTCTTTATATACCTCGAAGGAACAGGCACTTGTTGTTACTTTGTTTTAAATTCTCTATAGTACGTATTAATCTCAAGTAAAAAAAACGTGACTTTGAGGAGAATTTGGTGTTTTATATCCACTTAAAAATTTATAGTCTTTTAATACATTGAACTTTGAAAAATTCTGAAAAAGAAGTAAAGTAGTATTTCACTGTTTAATTTTTAGCGTAAAAAATCACGTTTATATGTGTATAACAATGTTTTATTAATAATACCAGAAGCCATGGCTATTTATTTTTAAAAATTGTTTTCTTTATTTTAATTGTCTTGCTTTTGGCCACATTTCATAGTTTTGAATAGTTTGGTTCTAAGAAATGATACCTCCTGTCTGATATAGTTTTCACTCTTATTTTTTAAGCAATATTTAAAAATTCAAGCAACGAATCAATTCAGAAATTTTCAGACTTGCAAGAAATTGTTATGTTAAAAAAATGTAAAAAGTTTCTGATCTAAGTTAGAAATAAAATAATTTGGAGGTATATAAAATAATTTTGGACATAATCAAACAGTATTAAAATATAACTTCGTTATGAAATGCAAATACAATATATATATATATATATATATATATATATATATATATAATGAGCAAAAATAATTAATGAAATTTATTCATTATTTCAAAAAATATTTTTATCAATTTGGATGGACATGCCATTTTTTGTTTTCGCAAATTTGACTACATTGAATATCTCAGAACCATAATTCATTTTTTTGACAACTTAATAATATACTCATGTCATAATTCATTTTACCTTGTTTAACACAACGCTTATAATACATGGCTTATAAATGCATGATTATGTTAGGACCTTGCATACATTTTGTAATATTCTACATGCTTCTCGTTCCTAAAAATATAATTAAATCAACTGAGCGCAGTCAACTTTTCTTTATAAGTTGACAGAACACTATTTCATAGAAATAATATGTGAGGCTGTTCTTAAGGCTGATGTGTACTAAACCCTATTGGATTCGCTCACCTCAGTGTTAACGTAAGAAGAAATATTGTCCCAGGATTGCCGATTAAAGATTTTTTTATAATTATATCCCGTTATATAGAAAGATATTTTACATCATGTGGCATTTTTTATTTTTGAAAAAAGTGCAAATAATATTTTAAAATTTATATTATTCGGGAGAAAATATGTTTTAGTGTCTGCCCACTAATTGATATCCCATTATCTCTTTTCGTAGAATTCGCTGCCTCACTCTCGTTGGATCTCTGTTCGGCCATCCTTACTCTCTGAATCTTCCTCGATAGTCCCAGATTAAATATTTTTTTCCAAAACCCTCTGTCTTTTTTATTAATCTTTTCTCAACCCCCCTGTTATTCCTTCATTACCTATCAACCTAAAATCTTTAAACTATTTGTAATTTAATTTAATTCACTTTTTTTTCCTTTTTTTCCCACACACACTCTCAGTACTATTATAATCATTTTTATCGAACGGTAATCCTGATATATTCCACATTGAATACAGAAGATATGGAGCTCTAGCTCCCAGGAGCCTGTAAATTTAACTATGCCTATGCCTATCCCGGGTGTAATGTGTTTTAAACAGTCAGAAATTCTATTGGTGGACGAAATTTATAAAATTAATCCTGTTGAAAAGCGGCAGAAACGTTCATGGTATCTGAAAATATCATTTCTATTTGATTATCAGCATTTATGTAGCTGTAAATAGCAGAGAAATTTTCTCCTTATGTTGACATTGAGGTGAATCCAATAGGGTTAGCACACAGCAGCCTTAACCAAAATGTTAACAACAGAAATTTCTTATATCATCCTGAAAATTTGAAAAATAACATTACGGAAAAATTCATATGAAATTGAAAATACTGTGTAATTAATGAATCTCCTATATTTATGATCCTTATAATTCCCTATATTTTTAAAAATAAATAAAGAATATCCCGTGCCATATGCATTACGTAAATCAAAAGTGTTAGATGATGGTAAATGAAGAAAGAACTAAACCTCATCTACGACAAATACATCAACAAAAGTTTTATTCTCAGAAGTTAATACTCTTAATATTCTAAAAGTTAATGTTTGAAAGAATTCCCCAAACTGTCTTAAAACTTAATAAAAAGATAACTCTGTCACTCAGTGATATTATTCCTCAATGTAACGTTTCAACCCCTTCAGTTAATGAAAAGAATTTCCAGGACCAATTTAATTAAAACTTTCCACAATTCCAGAAAAATCAGCTTCCTTCAAAATGAAAATATTGAAACATAATTAAAACTTAATTGTCACTCTGATTAATGTAGAATAGTTTTAGATAGCTTTTTGAAAAAGGAATGGGGGGAAAGGAATACGGAAGAAAAATACAGGGGAACTGTTATTTTGTTATCGGAATCGAGATGGAAGAGAGAAAATTTTCTCTTTAAAAACTGCAGCATGTAAAATCAGAGAAGTGTGAAATGCAGTTAAATATCAGTGAAAGATATATACTAAGAAAAATCGTAAATTAAATCTGACGGTTCACATTTTTTACTTTTGATTTATGGTGCGATTTAACCCAAAAAAGTTTATTATAATCTTATTTAAAGAACGCAGCATTTGTTGGCATAACGCGTACGAATACAAGTATGCTCATATGCACAAAGAAGAATTTGATTTTACATAAACACTCGGGGACATAGCACAGACCTTGCCATATTGGAACAAAGGTAAAAGTAAAACATTCTAGCTTTACATAGATTGAATGTTCTATTCTATTCAAAATTTGAAGTAATATTACTTAACGATATAAAACTTAAATTTTCAACGTTTCATTTTTATAATCTCTAGCGGTTAAAATGGGAACTAACATTGGTAAGTCATATACAAAAGTTCAGTGACTGACTGACTGACAGACAGACAACACACACAGCAAACCGATGGACCTAAAAGGCTAAAATTTTGCATGGCGATTCTTCTTATAGTGTAAGGGTGCACTAAGAAAGATGTTTGAAAAATAAGTTTTTTTTTTATTTTTTAAAATTAGATTTTTAAGCTGTTTTTGAAACTTTTATTAAGTTTGCATTTAAAATGATAATTTGAGGGTTATAAACTTTATATCACGAGAAAGATCATAAAAATTCCTTTAAAATAAAATCTTTTTCGAAACTTTACCTCAATTTTCTGATTTTTGATGAATTTTTAAAGATTAATTTTTAGAATTTAATTTATTAAATGCTGATCACGTGGTTTCTTTCCTTTTTGTGATACTTTAAATTAATTTTGCGTCACGTGCATAGCGAAATAAATGAACAAAAACAAAAAAGAATTGAAATATTCTAAAAGATTAAATTTAACTACTAGACTAACTGAGATGGAAGTTTTTTAAGAATTTAATTCAAATTATTATGTTTTATGAATATTAAACATACAAATTAATTGCATACATTGACCGTTGTATTTAATTTGAATAATTTGTCTACATTCTTTTGTGTATAAAAATATCTGTTACGATTTATATATTATTTATATATTATTTATATATATATATATATATATATGGTATCAATTGCATATATTGACCACTGTATTTAATTTGAATGTATTCCGTAGCGAAGCACGCGTATTCAGCTAATTTATAATAAACGGAGAGTTCAGATTATTACCCAACCCTTTTCATAACGACATTTGATCAACCAATCAAAACCTCACAAAGGCATTTCATTTGTTTCCACTTTAATTCTCACTTTATTAAGGCAAAAAAAATATGCCTGTTACCTAATTTTTATACACATTCATAAAAATGACCAAGTGTTCTAGCTAATGAAATTCGAATCTCTGCATTTTGTTAATCAAATTAGAATCCCCTTTCGCTCGCTCTAAAAGCATTCCAAATCAGTCAGTTAAAAAAAAGGGAGGAGTCTTGGAGGAAGGAATTTATGCTAATGCTGGAACAGAAAATTAAAGAATAGCACCGTACGTCATTAGCAATTAACGAAATCACACATTGAAAAATCAAAAATCAAATGCAGGTTTTCAAGAAGATTTTTAATGAACATAAGCAGATATGAATAAAAATGTCAACCAAAGATTAACGAGGTATTATCAATATTTTTTTCTTTTTTTTTTTCACAGCAGATTATTTGAGACAAATGGAGTTTTGAATTTTAAGATACAGTGTATGCTCTAGTCATTAAAATTGTAAAAAGGTAAAAACGATCATTGTTTGAGTTAATTAGGCGTCGTTCATGGAGTGATTTATTTCATATTGACCGGATCGATAAGACAAAAAGAGTAAAAACTGTTTGATTAATAATGCATGAATTCCCCTTTTGTCACACTCTAGAATCATAATTTTTAAGGATCCTCATTATGAATATGTATTTTGTCAGGATAAATTCGCTAACACATAAAAGTGTTGCTTTTTGGGGAAAAAATGCCGTCAGTTTTAACAAAGTAGCCAAGTTGATGGTTAAGTAAGAAAATTTTCCAATGATAAGATTACGTATTCGCTATCTGACGTATTAAGGATTTTTATTTTTTTCATTTTGCATTAGAAACGAAAAAAAATTATTCTTCCAAAACATTATCGTTCATTTAGGTTCACATAATTTTGTCACTTATGCTACGTTTCTGTCAGAATGTTTAGTTTTTATATTTCAAATTTTCATTGTGAGAACTACGCTAATTAGAGAGCTACGCTGAAATTGAGAAAAGTTTAGAAGTTTGATTTTTAGTAACACCACAATTTATTTGAATTGCTTGAATATATTGTCAGTTAAAATAACAAGGGCAGCGGTTATACTAACTACCTATTCGAGATGTTATTAGCTATTTCATATGACTATTTCTATCACCTGCTATATATGACTGTTTTTGCCATCTCCTATATGTGAGTTTTTATCACTTGATAATTTTGACTGACTTTATCACCATCTACATATCACTATTTTTACCTTTTTTGTTCTGGTCACCATTTTTACATCTGTTGTTCGTCATGTCTACTTATTGATTTATTCACTGTTTTGTCACAGTTTTATCATTCATTTATCACGTTTTCTGTCATTGCTTTATCACTTCTTTGTTTCATCTCTCTTATATGCGATTGTTATTATCATCTTTTGATATATCATAATTTTTATCAGTTATAGATATCACTGATTTTTATCGGTCTTAATTTCTCTTTGTCTTTTAGAAAACATATGTTACATAATATTTATTAACTGCCATTTATATTGGTTTTCCAATCTCCTTTACCCTAAGTCTCCTTATCCCTAAGTCCGTGAAATAACAATATACTTTTTATGCTATTTTTTTTGTCTTACCATGCCTAGTCCTATTTGGACCTTGTGCCATAAAACCAAAGTAAATCAACAAACTATAAAAAATCCAGTAAGTAAAGCAGAGATTATGTTGCATTTCGAAATATTTTTCGGAATACTAGCTGAATACCCGTGCTTCGCTACGGAGTACATCCAAATTAAATACAACGGTCAATGTATGCAATTAATGCCAAAAAAAAACAGAAAAATATATTTATAAAACAATCGTAACGGATATTTTATAAGCAAAATAATGTAGAAGAAAATATTCAAATTAAATCTAATAGAACATACCAAAGAATATAGTATAGTTAATATAGTACAGTTTGAGGAACATATTTTTTACTGTATTTTAATACTTTTTTTAATAATGTCCAATAGTCTGCCGTATTAGAAAGAAAAAGATATTTATTTTTGTCAATTTATTTCGTTATTGTGCACGTGACGCAAAATTAGTTTAAAGTATCACAAAAAGATAAGAAACCACGTGATCAGCATTTAATAAATTAAATTCTAAAAATTAATCTTTAAAAATTCACCAAAAATCAGAAAACGGAGGTACAGATTCGAAAATGATTTCATTTTAAACGAATTTTTATGATCTTTCTCGTGATAATTATGTGATAACCCTCAAATTATTATTTTAAATGCAAACTTAAAAGAATGTTAATTTAAAAAAATTTAATATGAATTTTTCAAAAATTTCTCTTAGTGCACCCCTACACTATAAGAAGAATAACCATGCAAAATTGCAACCCTTTAGGTCCAGCGGTTTGGTCTGTGCGTTATCTGTTCGTCAGTCAGTCAGTTACGGAACTGTTATATATACAGAGGCTGTTCGCACATTTTTTAGACGATTTTGGTAAGCGTTAATAAAAAAGCGTTTGCTGCAGAAGAAATAATTGCAATTGTAATATGTTTTTAAAAGTCAAAATTATCATCTGCGGCTTGAAAGTTTTGTTTTTATTCAAAAGGGCGTTTTTAACAAAGCAGTGGTTCGAAGGCTACATTTATGCTCTTTCCGAAGAGAAATATGCATACTCCGTTATCCAAAAACGATGTGAGTGTCATGGTTTTGTGATATCTAAAGCGTCGATAGGTAATATCGTCAACAAGAGAGGAAAAAACGTCAAATTGGAGCTTCAAGTGGGACAAAAATTCCAAACAAGTATCCAAGGAAAAACGGACATCTTCGACTATTGCAAAGGTACGTTGTTTAACGTTAAAAGAAAATCCCCCTAGTCAAAGGACAGTTGCAAAATCATTAAAATGCTCGGTGTCCACTGTAAACAAAATGATAAACGTTGATTTAAATCTTAAGAAAGTGAAAAAACGCAATGTGCATCGTCTTCTTCCAAATCATATCGCTGAACGCAGGACACGCTGCAGAATTCTATATGAGAAACACTTATCCAAAGAAAAATGGAAAACAATTGTCACAATAGATGAATCATGGGTGTATTTAAATGATTGCAACAAAAAAAGAGCCATTTATTATCATAAAAGGGGAGAAAAAAATTTAAGTACATGGTTCAAAGAATCGAAAGAAAGTTTTTCTAAGGGATTCATGATTGTTGCTGGTTTTTCTTATAATGGCAAGTTAAAAATAAAGAGAGTAGAAACAAATGTCAAGATTAACTCCAAATACTATCAGGAACATATTTTATCGTCAATTTTTCTGAATGAAATACCATCGCTTTACCCACAGTGCCATCAATCTGTGAGACTCCATCAGGACAAAGCTAGCAGTCACACATCAAAATCCACTGTAAATTTCCTAAAAGAAATGGAACAAAAAACTGGTATCAAGGTCATACCCTTCACTGATATCCCTACTAAATCTCCCGATGTATCACCTATGGATTTTTGTGCTTTCGGACTTTTAAAATCTACATTATCCAAACGTCGTCCCAAAACCCTTACAGGACTCTGGAAAGCTGTTCAGGAGGAATGGGATAGAATACCTCTTCTGACACTTCAAAAGGCATTATTATCCTGGAAATTGCGGTGTCGAAAGATAGTTCAGAATAAGGGATGTCAAATAGAACATTTACAACACAAGAATTTTATGTAATTTAGTTTTGTGAATACAATATACATCGTCTAAAAAATGTGTGAACAGCCTCTGTATATATACTAGCTCAAAACCCGCACTTCGCTACGGAGTACATTCAAATTAAATACAACGGTCAATGTATGCAATTAATTCCAAAAAATATAAATATATATATATATATATATATATATTTATAATAAATACGACAATGAATGTATACAACTGATGTAAAAAAAACATATTTATAAAAAAATCGTAAGGGATATTTTTATAGACAAAATAATGTTCAATCGTCTTCCGCATTAGCAAGAAAAAAATATTTTTTGTCTATTTAGTTTTTATGCACGTGACAATAAATTTATTTAAAGTACCAGAAAAAGAAATCACGTGATCAGCATTTAATAAGTTAAATTCTAAAAAATTAATCTTTAAAAATTCACCAAAAATCAGAAAAGGGAGGTAAAGATTCGAAAAAGATCTCATTTTGAAGAAATTTGTATGATCTTTCTCGTGATATAAATTTTATAACCCTCAAATTATTATTTTAAATGCAAACGTAAAAGAAGTTGCAAAAACAGCTTAAAAATTTAATTTTAAAATATCTAAGAATTTTTCAAAAATCTTTCTTAGTGCACTCCTACACTATAAGAAGAATCGTCATGCAAAATTTCAGCCCTTTAGGTCCAGCGGTTTGGTCTGTGCGTTGTATGTCAGTCAGTGAATGAGTCAGTTACGGAACTGTTTTATATATATATAGATATAGATTAGAAAAAATAAACCAATAATTCTATGATTTTTTTTATATAAGCAGGTATTGATTTAACAAATTGTATGTCGAAATCATTTATAAATATGGGCTGATGAGAATCATGTCATTATTTAAACTTCTCCAGCATTTCACGGGGCTAATTTTAGATATTTTAATAGAAATTTCAATTTAATGTATATAGGTCTACTTCTAAGCGCACAAATGACATGCAAATTAATTGATAGACACGACCAATGACATATACATAATTAGTTACAACTGCTGATGACAGCAAAGCAGTACAGCAGTATATATTCAACTAACCAGTATAATTATAATTTATCGGGCGCACTATCATGAAGTAATTTTTCCCATAACACAATTTACGTGAAAGAGCTGGAAATGGGCCTCATCTTGTCTTATATTTTCACTATCCTTTCATGTTACATCTGTGTGTGATTTGCGACAGCACAGGAGCTGCGTACGACTTCTCGCAAATGAACAATTATTTTAATGAATGATTAATGCAAATTTTAACTGACGCTTCTCTGGATCCGGATATAAAATGAGTTTTCAATGCAAGCTCAGAACAATTTACACTGTTTACTGAACACTGTTCTGTTAGCTCATTATTACTTTAGTATGTTTGTATAGTCTAATATATGCATTTTTGAATATGAGTGTTAAATTTTGTACAACCTTTATTAACCTTCATCTGCACCAATTGCAGCCGTGTTTCAGCTTCCTAACTCTATTATACCCGGTCTAGCAAATAAAGTCCTACAGCGAAATGCCTCGATGATTTACATTTAGTTAGCTAGTCTATATAATCAGAGTCGATGGATTCGAGTTCCACAGTAGATAAGGGTGTTTGTAGTCGTCCGAGTAGACTCCTAGCTGTATATCCCAATCACCCCCCCTGTTGACCCCCCACGTTGAAAGTTATGACCGTCACTCTACAAAATAAACCAATTTCAATTTGGATAATTCTATTATTCGAATATCGTATTTAAAAATTCTCAGTTCAGTTTGTTATTTTAGTGTTTTTGTGTTAGGTAAGCACTATTTTTTTTTTACCTAGGAAGGGGTATGAAGCTTACAATGCTAATAGAGACAGAAACTTTATTTTTTTTTCTTTTTCTTAAATATATTACTATAAATATAGCATTATAAATGGAATGTGAAGAACACTACTGTACCGTAGTCTGCCGACAAGCCTTTCGCTTCAATTACTTTACTACGATACGTTAAACATACTACAATTACAACAGTTAAAGCAAGTATGTACAGCGAGTTAGAATTTATACAGTTAGATAGTCAGGACGGCTTCTTGTTCACCGACAGCGCTGACCTGCAGAAGGCCTCTCGAACCAGGAGAGTGTCTCTCTCACTCTCAAAAACAGATCTCTCTTCTTGTGGAATATTGGGGTCTTCTTTTATACTGTCGGCGAATTCAAAGGGCTTTCTCCGGCGTTGGAAGTGCTGGTAAGTGTTAGAAGTTTATGGGATTCTAAATGTCACTATAGTGTCAAAAATCTCAAAAGCCCTCGAACCACTCTGGGATTTATGCATTCTATAACGTCAGAACAGCACATTGCAAGAACTTTATGGCCTCTTATCCTAGAGTTTATGAGACCGCCCAGATCAACAGTTCGCCGATAGATGACATGTTGAGGGGTAAGAATGGGGCATCACATACTTATAAAATTACAAATTTCGTGTAGTAATGGAGACAATGTCACACTACAAATACTTGTGTATTTTTAAATGATTATTTAAATATGCTGCCCGGGGTGAAGGTAATGAATTTGGAAACATCTATACAAAAATACCCATGATATTAATGTAACGTCCCAGAGTTTAAAATTAAAAAATATCATTTTTATTGAGTCGCTTTGTTTAATAAATTTGACATACAGGCAGTTTTCAACGGGGACAACAGATCGTGAACTATCTACAAAATGTGCTTTTTGTGCGATGTATCCTAAAACCAACAAAAATGTCGTCCAAATAGTCTACCCAATTCTGAATGCAACATTAATAAATGTACACGTGAAAGTTATTGATAACAAAGGCCTGAGGGTACATTTACAGCGTCACTTTTTATAACAATTTCTGCTTAATAACGCGTTTCACAGATTTTTGAGGAGATACCAAACACCTTTCTTAGAAACCACACTGAAGACAAAGACTAGACAGAAACTGTAATCATCCGAATTGACTGTGAGTGTCTAAGTTCTAAAGACAAAAACAATGCAGTATACGCCATACTTTTGCTATATTGATGTGTGCCCATCATATTACGGCAGACAATGAAAAATTATGAAGAATATTTTTTTTTAATGAGGATGTACTTGTCGCGAAGACATTCGCCTATAATTCACCGTAGTTTTTGCTGGCCATTTTACTTTAGGGGCGCCATATAGGCGGACCAGCATTGCCCCCTGTGAAGGGACGACACAAACGGAGGCCTTTTAGTGGCGCTTCGCCAGGATTCGATCCAAGCAGCCTCAGCACCGAAAACCAGCGCGCTGTAACACAAGGCCGCCACGGCCCTTATTATGAAGAATATAAATCAATTAAACTATATACAAATGGAAACTATTATTAAAATTAAACTATTCCAAATCGAATACTATATTAAAAGTATTAGATTTGGAATTTTAGTCATCCTTGATAAGTAATTTCATGTTATTAAAAAACCTATATTAGGCATTTTATCAGATATTTTCAATGTTTGCATAGACAGGCATTTAAATACTGGTTTTAATAATTTATATCTATGGGAGCAGATATGATTTATAAAAACAAACACAAAAGAAACTGTCGACTAAATGACGCTTTTCAAAAGTTTCAGGTATTCATAAACATTATTTACTTAATAAAATGGAAATCATGTGTATTAAAGTCTTCAGCTTTTTAATAAAATGGTATATACCTAGAACAGATGGTAACTTCATTCAGGATGATTCAGTGAATGGATACGATTTTATCATATTCTTTAAAAACGCCATTCGTACTTTGTAGTTTTGATAAGTGATGCTATTGTATTTCATATTTTAATTAATAGTTTTAATAATTGACAGTAATTTAATCACTGATAATAATTTTAATAATTAATAATTTTAATTAATTCTAATTATATTTCAATTAATTTTATATTTTAATAGTAATACAAAAAATTATAATTATACTTTATAACGGCATGCTTTCGGAAACAGGATTCGAAATCTGGTCTCAAAACTGCTACTTTACGTATGGAATAATCCCGGCAATATAAAGATGTTCATTTTTGGCAACTTTCCTGGCAACCTCTCTGATATTTTAATTAAAATTGAAAAAAATCCTGGAACAACTCCTTTTTAGGAATCCTTTTTCAATCCATTTTGATTTTTTAATTATTTTTATTTGGAATTTAAAAAAAATTCTGTTATTTAAGAGGAAAAACATTTTTATATCCCGAAATCTAACTCGAATAATTTTCTCCATCCCCAGCACTTAGAGATATGGAACAAGACTATTTAACGGCAAAACTTGCACTTGTGCCAAATAATTTTATCCAATTTTATCTCTTAAAACAAAAACTGCGTTATATTCTATAAAAAAAGCTTCTACCAGACAATCTTACCGAAAGCGAGGCTTTAAACGGATATATTATTTCTGATCTTTTTAAATGTTTACACAACTAAAACCATTTTCTCTCCACTGTGGAGATAATGGGAAAATAATATCAAACAGTTCTCAGTTTAGCAAATATCATGGAATAAAGAAGGCTTTTATTTGAGGCGCATTTTATCACCGCTGAAGTAATTAAAACACAACTCCAGAAACCAAACAACCAATGACATGCATCACTTTCCGTCGGACGTCCCGTTCGGGATTCACTGCATCTTCCCCTCGTCGACCCCCCCTCTTGCTCCATTTACAAGCCATCTCAGCCGCATCCCACAGACCATTTCAGTCGCTAATTGCACTTCCGACGGATGGCAGCAGCCTCATTCACCGCTCGAACGTTCTTTCCTTTCGTGCGAAAATAATCGGAAAATGCAGTTAGTTACAAGTTAATGGAATGCAGAGCTGACACCATTATCTGCATCGCTAAAAAAGAAGAAGAAAAAAAAGAAAAACAAGGGGGAAGAAAAAAGATGGACCGCAGGACGACAAGCTTAATAAAGTCCCCAACACTGGTTAATCGACGGTTGCCATAGCAACTGAAACTTATGCGATTGCTTTCCGTTCCATTTCTCATTATCTCTCCGGACTCTTAAAAGAATCCCGTTCGTGAAAAGAACGATTCGGTGAGTCGAGTTAATGCGGATTTCTTTCGGTTCGTATGTTGCGTGATGCCATCGTCAAAAGAGAATTATAAGAATTAAAAGATTCAAAATAGTTCCGAGGGGGTGATTTATGACTCATCCCTCCACTCCGATAGAAGTGTCAGGTGTGCGAATCGCCCCTAATGGAACGTTTTAGCTACCTAGTTGCCATAGTAGTTCCGTAAGAAAGAAAAAAAGGACGGATTGGAAATGCAATTATTGGAAGGAAATGTAAATGACACATTGTTTCAAGATGTGGACGACGTTCCGTTTTGAAGCCAAATATTCATCTTCCCGAACTTTAAATGATGACGTCAGTTTTACATAAATGGTTTGCAGCAATACGATTTATGACACTGCTTGTATTTCGGATCTTCATTTCGACTATTCTAGAAGGAATATCGAAATTGAAGAACCTTTTTTAAAATCAGTAGAATTTTACTAAATTATCATCAAAGAACATCTCCCTTTTTTCTCAGATATGGAGAGTAGGGTGTACAATTAATTCTCATGGTAGGCGATTCCTAACAGAAAAGGTTAGGCACTTTTTGAGTATTTTCAAATTAATATAATAAAATTTTTCCGTTGGTGAACTGCTACTGATATGCTATGTACAGGGTATTGGCGAATTCGACCGACAAATTCAGAGGGGTGATAGTAGGCATAAAAATGAGCAATAATCACATAGGAATGTATGAACGGAAGCTCAAAAATGACTCTGGAGGGCGCTGTTTAGTTAATCGGACCATACCTTTTTCCAACCCCACTGGATGGCCAGAAATATCGCATTTTTCTGGAGAAGATTGACAACTCAAAAACAAAACAGAATCACATAGGAATGTATGACCGGAAACGCAAAACTGATCAACTAGAGGATAAACAAAGATGCAGAAATGTTGACTTTTCATTTCTGCATCTTTGTTTATCCAGTAGCTGATCAAATTTGCGTTTCCGGTCATATATTCCTATGTGATTAATGCCTGTCTTGATACCTACTATCACCTCTGTAAATTTATAGGTCGAATTCAGTAACACCCTGTATAATTGTATAGATACTCGTACTAAGTATTCTTATCATTGTACAAAATAATGTTGCAAAATCGAGAGTGGTTCAGGGGTAAATCTAAGAATAATAAAAAAATCTAGTTCCACGGCTAAACATGACAATTTTAATAGCATCAAAACAGAAAGAGAAATGAAGGGTTAAAAACCTAATCAAGAATACGGGCAAAAAACTCGTTCAAAGAAGGACCAATAGCCCCATACCTAAATCTAATCTCGAAGTAGTGAGGGTGTGACATTATCTCATCAAAGCAGCGCCACCAAACTGTCTATAAAATCATTTAAGCACAGCAGCGCTACCTCAGTGGAACTTTCGCAACAATAAAGCTACAAAACATGAAACTGTAGCCTATGCACATTAGGTAATCCCCAGCATTGAATTGCGATGTTATTTGCGGCAATGCTGCACTTTTTTCTTTTAAAATAAATCTTGACAGATGGTGCCGGTTGCGATCATCTAGAGTCTTTTGACGGCCTCACAGTTGCTGTAGGTTTGATGTTCGATCGGAATTCTTCCATTCAAATTAAACCCTTGAAACGATCGATCGTAAAAATCTAAACCTTTCCTGTATCTCCGAAATGCCATGACCCATCCCACGAGCCTCATTAATTGTACCTTGTTGAAACTTTCTTAAATTATGGTCACCTTCCACGCTCACCGAACAGTTTGCACTTTAGGTTACCACAAATATCTGTCACTTTGTATATGTAAATTGCGGACAGCATTGTGGGCAGGAAAAATATGAACGAATTTAAGTTGATAAATATTAGTGAATTAAACGTGAATTTAAGATAAAGCAGTCTACTTGTAAAAAAAATGGACATGATTCATTTTACCTTCACCACGCACCCACACACGCACACGCACACGCGCGCACACACATACACACAACCAACACCAACACACAAACACACACACACTCACAGAGAGAGAGAGGGGGAGGGAAGGAGAGAGAGAGAGAGAGAGAGTCCGGGCTAAAAGTATCGAAAAGTTATGACTTATTTTTACGGAACTACCTATTGGAATTTCAAAACAATTATTTAAATAGAAAGAATATCCCACCAACTTTTAATATCAAACATAGATTTCTATCATAATATCATAGATTTCGATTTGTGAACCTTTTGTAGTACGACTGACGACTAAATAGTAATCCAGTTCTCTTCAAGTGTTTCGTAGTATATCAGGATTTATGAGACTTTTGTGCTTGGGGATACATTAAATCCGTTGTGTATAAACAAAAAATTGAAACTATGGAGGAGTTGAAGAAGCGTTTCATTCAAGCAACTCGTGTAATAACTCCTTATATATATATATATATATATATATATATATATATATATATATATATATATATATAGTAAGGTGGTGAGGTGCAATTTTTTACATGAGATTAAAAAATTTGTAAATTGTATAATACTCTATTTAAATAACTTAAAAAGAGAAACTCAGCATTTCCCTCGGAAATATTCTATATAAAAATTGAATAAAAAAATGTTGCATAACTTAATTATCATGTAAACTTTCTTTCAAAAGAAATGATTTAAAGAAGAGCATTTCTGTTTTTAAATGAGAAGTTTGTTAAATTATAATTTTCTAATTTGCTCCTCTTTAATCATAATTAATATCAGATACTTTTTGCGATTTTCCAATGAAAAGAAAAAGAGATAAAATGGATTAACCATGCAAAAGCAAACATTACTCAGACTTTCTTGTCGATTGTGACCATGGCAACAGATTTTTTTTGTACCGGTGGCCGTAAGTCGATTTCAAGAATCGACTTACAATCTCTAAAGGTAAACGATATATATATATATATATATATATATATATAATGAGAGAGAGACGTACAAAATGATTAATAAATGTAATGTAATTAAATGCTGTACTCTGTGTTGTAAATACTGTATTACAAATTTACATGTTCATCACAAACAGTCATTAAACATTATTTGTAATATATAAACTTATTTCCTCAATTTAATATTTAAAATTATTCTTAATTCTTATGTAAATATACTTTTCAAAGTGATTTATAAATTTTGTGTGTACACCAGAAATTTCTAAATATTAATCGGAAATTTTGAAATCCAGCAGGAATTTTTAAGAATTCATTGGAGTTTGTAATTAGAGAACATGCTTATGCGATCTAAATTTTAATATAAATAGCCGATATCCACTTCTATGGTGTCAGTTTTTCTTGCTGCCTATTGTTCTCTACTCATGCACTGATGCCATAAAAATTATCGCAATTTTATGCAGAAAATAATCATTTAAAAAAAACAGTGTTTAGAAATTTGATAAAAATTCTATAAGCTTCTAATTCTGTAAGATAAACATATTATAAGCATCTGATTAAGGATTACTATCTGTTAAGCTACTTATTTTGTTCCTAGCGATAAGAAAATCAGCTGGTTTCCGAGAAAACTTTTTTGCTGTCGTGATATCAACATCCCCGAATGAAGCTTCACGCTTCGTTATTTATGCATGCTTTACTATTGATTTCTCTTCCCCAAACTCTCTTTAATGTGAAAACAAAATTCAGTGTCTTACACATTTTATTTAGTTTACACATTAGATTGAAATTGTTTGCAAACAGGAAAAGAAAGAGTCTAATAAGGTCCAAAAATTAAATGCTTTATGTGAAGACGAACCTATTGACTATGTTAGTAGTCAAGCAGTGCTAAACAAAACTCTTGTTATGGGTGTACAAGATCTGTTGAATTTGTCAGGGAAAAAATTAATCAAACATTGTTTATAGTTGGGAGACGACAAAATATTTGTACACAAATTCCAAATTACGGAAGAAATTCTCCTTACGTAGTCAAAGCTTGACAAGAAGGACCTTATACATTACTTAACATTCAAAATTGTGGCAAGAACTAGTGTTCACGGCTAGAAAGTAGATTTATCTGTGCTCTTGGAAGAGTAACCAAGCATAATTGCGAAATTTAGGTGAATAAATTATCTGGCAAAAAAAAGACATGCTCTTGCATTTATGGAGATTTATGATTTTTACAGATTTTACTGTAGAAGTTAAATCAGGTCCTTTATAAATAAAATTTATGCTACAGTGATTTTATCGAGTCATACATATTTCGCAGGTAAGGTTTCAAATATTTATTATTAATTTAAAATACTTAATTCCTCTTTCCATTTTGAGTCTTATCACTGTTTTCTCTGTCTACATGGAAAAATACGTATTTTACTGCCCAAGAAGATTTAATTATTGCGAATTATAATAGAGTACCCTTTCAGAGTCCCATTGAAGTATTTAATATTCATTTCAAATACGTAGCGTAAAGAACCCTCTCAGACTCCCTTTCAAATATGTATTATTCATTTACAGTACGTAATTTCCCTTTCGATTTTGAGTGTTATCACTGTTTTCTCAGTCTACATGGAAAAATGCGTATTTTACTGCCCAAGATGATCTAATTATTGCGAATTATAATAGAGGACAATTTCAGAGTGTAATCAATAATATCTTAAGAAATGTTATTAAATTTTCCATTATTAAAGTTTAAATTATTAAATTATTAAATTATTTAAATTATTAAAGTTTTTGTGATTCATTAAACTTCTGAATGAATCACAAAGGGAATCGAATGTGAATCGAAAGGGAATTTACAGTACGTAATTTCCCTTTCGATTTTGAGTGTTATCACTGTTTTCTCAGTCTACATGGAAAAATGCGTATTTTACTGCCCAAGATGATCTAATTATTGTGAATTATAATAGAGGGCAATTTCAGAGTGTAATCAATAATATCTTAAGAAACGTTATTAAATTTTCCAGGACATATCTGTGTTTTTGTCTTTTAAGAAATAATGGTCATTCATTTGCAAAGTTGAAACTTACTTTTTTGTGATTCATTAAACTTTATATTTACTTTAAGAATGGTCATGAAATAAAAAAATATACTTCGCATCGTAAATAAAGACGGCCAACAAAAAGATTAAAACCACAATATTATATTTCACTCTGGTTAAAATCATACTAAACTTGTCTCTCAGCGCATAAGAATGTAATATAAAAACATTAACTGTCGCCATGGGAACAGACCATATAACTTACTTTACCATTTCAAGCTTGAAATTGCTATTTACACTATAATACAGCTCAGTTGAGGACACGGGAATGGTTCGTAATTATTAATTTCGTGAGGATTTGTCGACTTCATTCAGTTTACCGTATTTTTCGGACCATAAGACGCACCAAATGATAAAACGAACCTCAAATTTATGGGAGGATGTTTAGAAAAGATTTTTCATAACGTAGGATTACGTTCCTCCATAACGGTCCTCCGGAAAGCAAAATTTCAGATGCTAAAACCGTCCGTCCGTACCTCGTGGGTAATAAGCGCCAAACCTAGTCCGTATCGTTTGGACAAGCAGTAAACGGTTAAGCAGAAAAGTACCAAAATGCGTCAAACTTTTGACATTTTATATATATATATATATATATATATATAAATATAGTTACATAGACATACATACATATATACATACAAAAGAGGTAAGCAATGGCAAGTAATACTGCGTTAATAACCAGCGGTAGATTCACAAGAAGAGACTACCTGAATTTTTATTCTATTTTGTATTTTGTGAGGTATATAAAGATATTTTCAATTTCTTACTTAATAAAGACATAATATATATATATATATATATATATATATATATTATTAATATAATAAATAATATCTATAAAATATATATAATATATATATAATTGAATATTTATTTTAATTTAATGTTACTTTCAGACCATAAGACGCACACCAATTTGAAGTCGATTTTTTCTATGTAAAAATGTACGTCTTTTCGATAATTACGACAATTACTATTAATACGATAAATACCATAAATACGATTCGATAAATACGAAAATTTTCCTGTGCTTCTGCCCAAGGTCCTTTTTTTAAATAACAGAACATTGTATAACATATTAACTTCATACACAATTTCTTTAATTTTCATCTTACTTGGAATTATTTAGAGGGCAGACTCACCCACAGAAATTATATTTCAAACTCTACTACGTAAGTCCTGGATAAAATGTGAGAAATCAATCCTCTCTTATACAGAGGTGCAACATTTTAAATCATTCTACAGTTCCGAAAAACGACCATTAAAAAAAAAACCAGCAAGGACATTTATATCTACTTCTAATGAAGTTATACCGAATTCTCCGTTCAAAATTTCAACTTTAAAAAAAAGTAAAAGCAACAGTTCATGCTAGTTGCGATGAATTTCTGCCTCAGATTCCCCCATAAAAGAAAAATTATATAAACGCTTCATTTCCCTAAAATCTGAAAGTGACGGAGTTTACTTTATCAGTTTAATCTACTCTCTTGCCCCTTAGCATGTAAAAATGTTTGAGAGCAGTATTTAACCTCCTATTTTTTTTTCTTAACTTCCTACAAAATATTTTTTTTCCTTCTCCGCCAACATTAGCTGGGTTTGTCGGAGACTGATTTATTAAGTGAAATAGGGGTCGTGTTCATTACTTCGTAAATTAGGTAATTTCCAGGATCCGAATGGCACAACAATTTTAGAAGAAGAAAAAAAAAAGGTTCATTTGCTAGTGGCAGACATTATATATCGTGCAAAATATTTTGAGCATTTTCTAATGCAAGGAGTTCGTTTCATTTTAAAATACTTTCATAAGGATTCGGGGGGAAAGAAGAATTTTTATATAAACGTATTTAATGGAATAGACATAATTTAAATGAAAAATGTTGGAATTCCATAGAGTCAGTCACAAATTAAGCTGAATGGAAATTTAAAACTTTCGTATCAAAAGTATGCAGCTAAATTGGTAATGAAACGAAAATTCTGCTTTTATTAAAAAATTATAACATAACTACACTTAAGGGGAAAGTGGACCTTTCAAAGCAATTTTTTAAATTTTTACCTAAGAGATATGAAATTTTGCATAGATATTCATTAAAGTATAACGATATTAAAACCCTTATAAAATTTTATAAATATTTTATGTTAAATTTTTATAATTAAAAAATTGAAATTAAATTACTTTTTTTAGATGCTCCTTGCAACTCAATTTTCAACCTTCCCCCTTAATTTTGCATTTATATTGCTTATAAATACATTCTGAACAAAGTTATGCATTATTTTGTATTTTCGTGGAATAGTTAATTTTTAGGAAATATTTTAATTTTTGTACTCGTGAAATTTTTGTACTTTTCTACACTTAAGTTAAAATTTGATAACCTGAATGACCTCGAATCCTAAAAAGGATACATAGCTTTATTTTGATGTAATACAGGAGTCTTTATTGTAAATTTCATAAAATTTCGTCAAAAATTATACGGCGAGGAGCATCTTAAAGACTTGCAAATTCGAAATTTCTCATTTTGAGAAAAAGCCATTTAAAAGATGCTTTTTCACCTACTTTAACACCCACCTTTCTGAAGCCACCTAGTTTTCATTTTACTTTTCACTGCATATTTTAAATGCATTTCATTCCAATATTTACATGTTTATAAAATACTGATATACCTCCCAAAAAAATTCAAATTTTTGTTCGATTTTTTAGTAATTTGAAAGTCCACCATCCCCATAAGTTTTCATCTTCACTGTTCAATTGAAATAGGTAGGTGGCAGATCCACCCACATAGATTTTTTTTTAAATTCTACTACGTAGGTCCTCCACAAATTGTGAGAAATCCCCCATATTTCATACAGAGGTTCAACATTTCAAAACGTTCAAAAAACGTTCATTTAAAAACTCAGAAAGTGCATTTATACTTCTAATGAAATTATGCTGAATTCCCCGATCAAAATTTCAGTTTAAAAAAAAGTAATGCAACAGTTCATACTAGTTGCGATGAATTTCTGCCTCAGTTTCCCCCAAAAAAGAAAAATAATATAAACGCTTCATTTCCATAAAATCTGAAAGTGACGGAGTTTACTTTATCAGTTTAATCTACTCTCTTGCCCTTAGCATGTAAAAATTTTTGAGGGCAGTATTTAACTTCCTAATATTTTTTTCTCTCATATTCCTACAAATACATTTTTTTCCTGCTTCGTACAACATTAGCTGGGTTTGTCGGAGACTAATTTATTAAGTGAAATAGGGGTCGCGTTCATTACTTCGTAAATTAGGTAATTTGCAGGATCCAAATGGCCCAACAATTTTATGAGAAAAAAAAGTTCATTTGCTAGTGGAAGGCATTATATATCGTGCTAAATATTTTTGAGCATTTTCTAATGCGAGGAATTCTTTTCGTTTTAAAATACTTTCCTAAGGATTTTGGGAGAAAAGGGATTTTTATATAAATGTATTTAATGGAATAGTCATAATTTAAATGAAAAATGTTGGAATTCCGTAGAGTCAGTCACAAATTAAGTTGAATGAAATTTTAAAATTCCGTATCAAAAGTAAGCAGCTAAATTGGTAATGAAACGAAAATCCTGCTTTTATCAAAAAATGATAATTTTACCGCACTTAAGATATTTAACTGAGAAGTTTTTTTTCCTTTATTTATGTGTGTGTTGTAGAAGATTCTGAGTTTTTGTGGTGTTTTAGTTCTCAGCTATATCGTAAATGCAGTCCTAAGAATTTACAAAATCGTATGTGATATCCCATTTTTTACTTTATTACTTCTGTAAATAAAATAAGCGTGTATGCATTGGTAATAAATTTTATATACAGTGAAATTTCTGAATGGAGGTCATTAATGGTTCGGAAAAAAGTGTCCGTTTTAAGGGGTGACCGTCGAAATGAGGTTTCTTCCATAATGTTTGCTCTATGGAGTATCTAATTGGTTTTGAACAAAATATGTCCGTTTAAAGGAGTGGCCGTCGAATAATGGTGGCCGACTACATAAGTTTCACTGTATTAGTTTTTTGAGTGTGTAGTAAACGAGAAAACCACCAAACCTAACTATAGGTACCATCAGTAAACAATATTTAGTGTGGGAAAGGGAATCCAATCAATAACTTCCTAAAACGCTATGCGTCATATGTAGTATAACTAGACATTTATACAATGGATTATAACTGAATGCGATTAAAATGGAGGTCAAACCAACTATTATTAGAGAGATACTAATGTGGTGTTGTAGGCTGATTATTGGTTAAAGGGTACACAAGAACGGAACTAAGAATATATGTTGATATCGGGGAGTACCAAATATGAGTGTTGTATTTATGGTAGGCTGCATTTGTTGTATTTTTCCTAGAATTGGCAATATATAAAATGAAACCCCTCTCTTCTGTTATAGATAATTCATTTTATTATTTTATATCACTTTCTATCAAATCTATACTTCCCTTTCAAATTGGTCATTGAAATAACGAAATATTAAACTACGAGATTGATAGGATGGTGCACGAAATTTAATGTCATAGGTAATTTTCATGCTCACCAAAAAACGTTTAATTAATAAAACCTTAATTCTCCGATTGTTCACTCTTAAGAACCTCAATTGTTGGTTTTCAACATATCCAGGACACTAGATGAACATCACATGGGTACAATGCAGTTTTCAATATATGAAACAATTCCATATTTTTAATGCCTGTATCCGAGTAAGCTGCATGCATGCACGGCTGCTCACTAATTGCTATGAAAAAGCGTATACTAGCCAAGAACTCAAAGAAATGAAGTACATATTCTTGCAAACTAATCATGACAATATGAATACTATTTGTTGATATTCTGCAAGTGCGAAATATAAAGAAATAATAATTTCAAATATACGTGAATACAGCTCCAAAACTGTAGATAAAAACGGGGAAGAAATACATTAAAATATACTCAATAACTGTAAAGTTAGCTCTGATCATAAATTTTGAAACGTAATGTCGTTCTTCCTCTGCAGAATAAAAAAATCACTCCTACACAGTATGCAAAACCGAATAAAAAATCGTACAAAAGAAATGATTTATTGCATTTTTTTCATAAGACAGCTTTCTATTGTTCTACTGCTGTGGAGCTATGCTGTATGGGCTTCTAATACGGGACTAGAATAGGCTTTAATTATTTATAATTAAATTGCAATTATCTACAATGAAATATTTATAATGAAATGAAGTGTTCCTTGGATATAATTATACTATACTTTATGTATCCAAAAGGGAAAAACTCTGTAAAACAACTTTTTCTAACCCACGATACATTTCAATCATATACAAAGTGTTTCACATAACTACTACATTATATCTAAATTTTCAGCAAATTTCACTGATTTTCAGCTCAAAAAATTAAATCTAGGACACTTTAAACTTTCTGTGGCTCTTAAGATTCGAGCTTTGTACCATCAGTGTTGCAGAAAAGATGTGTAATAAGTTCAATAAATAGGTGTCGTGTTAAGTGCACTAAACTAGTACCACATCTTACCAAAGTAATATATTTGAGAGTCACTATAATCTCACATCATAAGCATGAGGTTTTTGAAAAACAGAGACATAATTTTTTTTCTTTTTTAAGCATTTATGTCAGGCTATTTGCACAGGTATTGAGACATAGAACCATCCGTTACCCTTAAAAATCGGATATATACATACACAAACATTTATATATATATATATATATATATATATATATATATATATATATATATATAGTGAATTTTCTCTACCCAGCAACCCATCTGAACTTCCATATTTTGTTCAGAAAGGATTAAAGACTCCATAGAGCCAATGTTAGGAAATGTGTTCCCTTTTATCGACGGTAACCCTCTCAAAACAGCCACTTTCTTTCGGAAACATAACTAGCCGCCATAGAGAAGTTTCACTACGCACACACAGACACACAGACACCCCTCCCCCCATATATATATATATATATATATATATATATATACAAACAAATTTTGAAATGTATCAAATTATTTATCAATGTTTTTGTCAGAAAATATATCTCATTGACCTCTTGTTGTAATAGAAAGATAAAAAAATGAAAATAAATTATTATTAATTATTACATAGGAAAAGTAAGCACCAAATCAATTACAACTAAGACCTTTTAATACCCAGTTATTTGTTCGATCTAAATGTATACTTCTAAGAATAAATGGAAATTTGTTTCGTATAATATTTCTACTGATCAGCATTGATGCATATCAAATAAAAAATACAGAAATCCAATGGTTTCAATGCTTTACAATTTTTTTTTTATCGTTGTACCAAAATTGAAATAAGTATCTCCCACACATTGTTACTGATGTAGTTCGTTTTAACTGAATTCGAATAAAAGTGGATTACGAGGAAGTCCGAAGTGAAATTCGGAATGGTGTAATTTCCTATAATGTGAATGTTTTCTAGGCCATTAGGCAGCAATTTCATCCATCTTTCATCCGTTTTTATTTATCCAGAAATCCCTAAGGCAGGTTTTCGGAGAGGATATCTACTTTGCCGCATTATTTTTTCATGTTTGCCTCTCTAGATAACAGCAAAATTCGATACTTATGGTCGAATATTTTCAAGATTCTTGGCAGACTGCATCAAAAGGGAAAAAAAAAAACTTTTGTACTACTTGGTACTTTTTACAACTTAATAAAAGTATGTTCCTATTGGATGAAAAATTTTAAATATGTAGTTTATGGTGTTTTACTGTCTATGAAAAAAGTTTATACAAAAAAAACTACATTACTTTGCAACATTTCCTTGATTTAAAACATTATTGAGCTTTAAATACAGAAAAGTAGATGTTCAGCTTCAAGAAGGAAATTACAGTATTATATATATATCTATACTTATATATAAAGAGAGAGCGGATTTTGTACGTGGAGGGTAAGCTCCGGAACCACTGCACCTATTTGAAAAATTCTTTCACAATTTGACAGGTACATTATTCCAGATGGACATAGGCTATATATTATGTACATCTGATCAGTAGAAATAAAGTTAGAGGGGAATACTCTAGATTTGTGTGCACGGCCGCCATCTTGGATTTTTCCGCCAGGGTTTGGCGCATTTCGCATGGCGATAATTATTGCGTTCTGGTAAAAATAACCCAATGTCAAATTCTCTAATTTTAAGATCAAACAGTTATTTCTGATGTGATCTTTTAATTACAGTATAATAATTTTAGGTCAGATCTCGGCCTTGAACTGGAAATCTGAGTCAAATTGACTATACTCAAAAGAGTAAATTATTTTTAAAACTAAGAGTCTTTTTGTTGAAAATTTTTGAATCCATTATCAGTTTTTCGTTAACTTATTAAATTTAAGTTGCTTTTAATTTTGTTTATCGATTGTCAATTAGTATACTATAATGATACACCATTTCATTTATTTGAAGTAAAAATTATCTGCCATCATTTTTTCGTAAAATGTAAAATACAGTATACATTTTAAATACAATATATTTTAAAATATTTTATAATTCCAAGTTGTAGTGGATTACAAATAAATTTAAATAACTGAAGTTCAACTTCTCTCTCCCCAGGAACCTAAGTTAAGAAGTTAGTTAAGGTTAAGTTATTGGTTTAGGAAAAGGTTTTTTTTTTCTTATTTCCAACACAGCAGGATAAATGGTCAAATAATCCTTGTCCCGATTTTATTGTATGCACCAAATATTTGGTTAAGGTCAAATCTGAAGTAAAATTTCATTACCACAATGCCCTAACCCCCCCCCCCCCAAAAAAAAAAGAGTATCTGGTTACTCACCATAAATTTATGGGTTCATAATTATTTTACATTTTTCAAAGCTGAATTTGAGATAACTTTTAAATTGCAAGTTATTTAGGTGGTACGAAAATGCTGTATTATTTTTCTAATTAACAATATATTGGCATAATATTTTGGTGATTCATTGCTATTAGTCAAAGAGTTAGGGCAAACTGAATACATGGCATTGAAATTTTATCTGTAAGTAAAATTCATTTGACCAAATTTTTCATATGGATCATAATTTGAAAAGGTAGTTTTTAATTAAAAATGACATAAAAAAATCTCAGTCCAACGATTAAATGATTTTTCAAAAATATTTCTAAGTTTCATAATTTAAAAAGGTTGTTTTTATTAAAAAAGCTAAAAGAAAAACCCAAAATTTCCAATATTTGAGAATGATTTTTTCAAAAAAATTTCCAAGTTTCATAATTTAAAAAACTGGTTTTTATTAAAAACCCAAAAATAAATGTAAGTCCAACGTTTAAATGATTTTTCAAAATTTTTTCTAAGTTTCATAATTTAAGCAGGTGGTTTTATTAAAAAAGCTAAAAAAATTCAAAGTCCAGCGTTTTGAAAACACCGCTTAAAACACATTGGCGAGAATTTTTCCACTCCTCAAAACTCGGTAAAATCGCCAAGTTGGCGCAAAAAAATCCAAGATGGCGGAGTGCACACAATTATTAAGTAACGTAATATTAATTTGAATATTATTTTAGGTGCTTAAAATAATTAAAAAAACATTCTTTACTTAAAATCCTTTTTTTTATTTTTGTATTTTTATTTCATCTCTTACTCTAATTTTGAGATACCCATGTGTATCTATACTTCTATAATCTATCTATACTTATATATAAAGAGAGAGCGATTTTGTACGTGGAGGGTAATCTCCAGAACCACTGCACCTACTATTTGAAAAATTCTTTCACTTTTTGAAAGGTACATTATTCCAGATGGACATAGGCTATATATTATGTATATCTGATCAGTAGAAATAAAGTTAGGTGCTTAATCCTAACAATCTCCATTGTTACCGCTACTGTCCTCTACCGCTTTTTGTGCCAAAGTCTTCAACGACCCTTAGCGTGGTGCTATCGCGGTGGGCTTCTGTTCTGACGATAGTGGTTTGAACCTAGCCGTCGCCTTTTTCTTTTAAAAAATTAACTTTAATTATTTACTAACGTAATATTAATTTGAATGTTATTTTGGGAATATTATTTGAAAAAAATTTAATGTTATTTAAAAAAAACATTCTTTACTTAAAATCCTTTTTTTATTTTTGTATTTTTATTTCATCTCTTAACTTCTCTCTTTTAAAAAATTAACTTTAATTAATAACTAACGTAATATTAATTTGAATACTATTTTAGGTGCTTAAAATAATTAAAAAAAACATTCTTTTTTAAAATCCTTTTTTATTTTTGAATAAAACTACGGTCTCAAGCACACCTCTTTCTTTTATAAAATTAACTTTAATTAATAAATAACGTAATATTACTTTGAATATTATTTTAGGCGCTTAAAATAATTTAAAAAATATTCTTTATTTAAAATCCTTTTTTATTTTTGTATTTTTATTCCATCTCTTATTCTAATTTTGGGATACCTATGTGTATCTATACTTCTATAATAATATATAAAGAGAGAGAGCAGATTTTGTATGTGGAGGGTAATGTACAACTTTTGTACATTAAAATGTACCTTATATATTTTCCTTTGTCAACCGCAGTCAAGTAACCATAGCAATACGATTTAGCTTACGGGGTACGTTTTTCGAAATCGCTCTTTACAACGGGAAAATGTTATCTACTTCCTATCCCCATTTTACGTGGGGGACATTCAGCGTTGGAGGTCAGGGGAAAGAGTGGTTAATTTCTTTCTTATTGCTTTCTTACTATTAAAGAAGAATTTCAATAGTAGTTCATCGGCACTACTTGCCTCTTTCATCTCTCAAAAGGCTGAAAATGGATGAACCGCGGGTGAATCGCCCTTCTGATGTCTCTCGCCTGTAAAGAAATAGCCTCTAGCTAGAACGACAAAAGATTATTATTCAGTCCTTTTCGGCAAGATTCACCCTCCGTTCCCAGAATGTCACCCAATTGTTCTTTGGGGGCAAAGACGTTAGGAAAGTCACAACGAAGTGGAATTCTAGACTATATCTCTGCCTACATCAAACTGTATTTTTCGAGAGTATGTGCTTCGGATATATGCTATCCCACCCCGTAAGGAAAAGGTTTAATATTTTTAAGATTCAAGTAGAGGAGGTATTGATAAATACAAAAAGGATTTTTGAAACTGGCAACTTTAAAGGGTTTATTGAAGAAAACTACATTTGAAAGTACGCTTTTTACTGGCCATTTAAGGTAAAAAAAGATTTACAATTTATTGGCTATGAACTGGAAATTTATTGGTATAATATTTTGTTCAACCCGGACAAAGTCGGGACGGGCCGCTAGTATATATATATGACGGGCGTAGTATTACACCCGCTATATTAAATGATGTTGCAGTCAATGATGGTCCGGTGGCGTAGTTGAAGGCAGTCCAACTCTGTAAAGTCACATCAGTTTGATTTAATCATATTACCCCCTGTACATTGTTTAATTATTATTATTTTTCTAATTAATTCTTAACATGTGTGTGTGTGTGTGTGTGTGTGTGTGCGCGCACGTGCGTGCGTGCGTGTGCGTGTGCGTTTTATCGTATTGATCGAGGTAACGATCGATTCAGCCAAAGCCACGGCCAAGTAAATTAAAAAAAGAAGTAATTTATTTATAAATCCGCTGAAAAAAAATTTAGGAGGTGATACACAAAAAGCAATGGGTTTTAGGGTTACAGGATCAAAACGATGATTTAATCTAAGAAAGTCAATGATTCCGTTGGGATGGGTTCCTAGATGAATTCGCTTAACAAAGCGGTATCGATTCCGGCTGAACCCTGAATTATCTTTTCCTGCAGAGCTGATGACTACGAGGAAGGAAACTTTGATCGGGATGATCTCGCCTTGAGATTTCTTCCAAAAAAATAATAATAATAACCCTTCCAACTGAAGCTTAAATTTATCTTCTCGAGAAAAACCGCAGACTTAATTCGGGTTATAGTTTTCACGACACGGAATGGCCAGGGTTGCCCTCTGAGCTCGGGAGACGATAGCTAACTACTTTTTTCAAAGTGTCTCTCGTGGATTGCGGCTTGGCGCCTATTTTCCCATTGGCTCTTGAAACGGCAGTGTCATTTTTGTTGTTCCTTATTTGCCGGGCCTTCGGTCCAAGGAGGTCTGAGATTTTCATCTCTGCCTCTGGGTGGTTCCTCTAGCCTCATCAATATTGGTCAAGCTTGACGAATTCGTTATTCACCTGTAACTCCGCGCCAGATCGGAGCCGTCAGATCCACTCTTTTCTCCTCAGCGTGCTTTCACCTGCTGCTCGTACAATGAATGACTGCCCTCAGGTCTTTCACAGCGTAAGCGTTTATTTGCTCGACTGGGAAGGATTTTAATTATTGTGTGAATTTATTTAATTCGTCATATTGTGTGTTTCTAGCTATAGATATATGCAGTCTGTCAAATGAATACCAGGAATGATATATTTTAAAAGCTCACGTTAAAGGAAACGAATAAAAAACTTGTCGTAAGATTGTGCCAGTGTTCCGAGCAATCACCTACTGTTTTGGCACCGTTGTATCCACCATTTTACCGTCTGCTTTGGGTTTTGTTTGTCATACTCTAGTATGCTCTGCTATTTTTAAAATAGATAAAAGTATCAAACAATAAGTTTGCCTCATATTTTGTATTGCCGATGACATTTCCTGTGCTAAATCATTGCAGGTGTTGAAGAAGACCTCCGGGGAGTCAGCTTTATCGAAAACGTGAACATACTAGTGGTATTAAGCATTCAAAGAAGGCCGAGAAGAATTGCCTTGTTCAAATCGACCTTCAACGTCTTCAGTTGACGAAAGCATCGACTAAGTGCAGCCATGACGGTGTTGTCCACTTGGAATTCCTGCTGAAGGGCCAAAACAATCAACAAACAATATTATTTGGGCGTTATGAGGCGTTTAAAAGAGAATGTGTTCGATGGAAAAGGCCAAAAGGTGTGAAAAAACATTAATTCTTGGATTCTGAACCACGATAATGCGCCGGACCCCTCATCAATCCTTGTATGCGATATTTTGACCAAAATCTCAACGAATGTTATTCGCCAAATATTGCTCTTGCTGACTTTTTCCTGTTCCCCAAACCGAGATAATCACTTCGCGGAACACATTTAGAGTCCACTGAAGACATAAAAGAAAATTCGCAGAAGCTGAAGGCCATACCGATAAGTGCCAAATAAGAAGTGTTTCGACGATTTGATAATTCGTTGGCATAAGTGCATTTCATTAAATGGGGCCTGTTTTGAAGGTGACAAAATAAATATGGATGATTTAACCTACATTTTATATTTTATTGAATAATTCTCGGTATTTATTTGACAGAATATACAGTGGAATCTCGATCTATCGTTTTTCAAGGGACTGATTGGAATGAACGATAAATGCGGGAAAACAATAGAGGCGGACACATAACAAAGCAGTATGATCATTGGGACTGGATAAAATGAATGACACATACGGAAAAACGATGGATCCGAAAACGATCGATCGAGATTCCACTGTATATATATATATATATATATATATATATATATATATATATATATATATATATATAATGTATTAAAATTATTGCCAATTACATTTAATTTTTATAGGTAATTTTTTGCGCAATATACTGCTGTATTAAACTGCATTATTTCTAATTATGCATGCAATAAGCATTTGACAAACATTTTTATTAAAGTTTCTAATGTGTTTTATGTGAGTGTTATTTAAGCATCTCTAATTTATTTTCTTTTTTTTGGCACCATGTTTTCGTGATTTGACGTAGTTATACTGTTTTCCGATTACTTCGCTTATTAATTACAGACGCATGTAAAAGCTGTAACTTAACGTTACGAAGTTACGTTAAAATTTTACATTGTGCTTTATTTCCCTTTCCTTTTTTCTTCTTCATTTACTCTTTATGTAAGTTGCAAAGACTCATCATATTTCACATCGTAGCATATCACATGTAGGCCGGAAATTAGATTTTTCGAAGGCAAAGGGTGAAATATATTAGTAGCCACGCATAATGCGGAACGAAGCATTAGAAGTAATTAAATCTCAAGAAAATTTTTGAAAGTTCTGTCGAGAGAGAAAGGAAAAAAAGTAACATTAAAAAATAACCTCTACGGCTTCGCTGTCGAAAGAATAGCTCTTATCTTCCAATTCCAATTCTAAAAACACTTCCTTCTCCCTGGAGACATAATTAAACGCAGGAATTGCGAACATTCACCGGACGGCGAGACATGAGTTGAAAATCTATAACCGTTCCCGAATGAAAGCAACCGGAAAATGCGGTTATAGTTAAAGAGATAATGGAATGCATAGCTGACATTATTTGCATCCAGATACCGCGGGGGGGGGCAGAAGAAAAAAAATTAGCCACCGAAGAGAAACGACAACCCTAATAATGTCCGCGACACAAGTTAATCGACGTCCATCGTTCGTTACTATGGTGATGTGAACTTTTGGCGATCGCTTACCGTTCCTTCCGGTCTCGATACCTCATTATCGCTCTACTCTGGGCCTCTGAAGAATATTCCGAGTCTTTGGACCATAATTAATGGGAATTTCTTTTGGTTCAAATGTCGCGTGCAAGGGAATCATACGCCTGGCTGGGGTCGTCGGAAAAGGAATTACATAAATTAAGGATGGGAACGAGGCTTGTAATGCCATTTATAAATCATCGGCAATAAAATGGAACCAGATGTTGGGCTAATGGACTACTCTCGATAGAGAAAGCGGACATGGAACTTTCGTGCATTGGAAATGGATATTTATAAGAAAATCATGTTCATTTTCGATAAGAATCGGCATGTCATGTCTGGGGGAATATTTCCATTCAGGACATGGGAGATAGTTAAGATTTGAAACTGGAGGCTAGGTTTTTGTTAGTTATGAAATATGACACACATGCTCTAAATCATTAGTCCTTTCCCTTCAGAAATTCAAGAGTAATTCAACACCATAATTTTCTGGGTTGGTAATTTATCTAGAAGACAGAGTTGGGTTATTTTTTCTATACATATTTGACGTTTGTATAAAAGTACATAAGGATACAGAGAATAGTACACAAATGTAAGAATTGGTTGTACCAATGCTGGAGGAAAGCTACTATGTATCTCTTGAGGATAAAAACATTTTCATAGGATTATTTAAATTCTTCATATGAAACAGGGGAATACTAATTATTTGAAAAAATGCAATGTATTTTAAATTTTAGCTTTACAGACTGCAATTATTTAAAATTTTTAACATAATTTTGAGTGAAAATATTTTTAGTCATCAATGTAGAAATCTGAACCTCTAAAAAATTACCATGTAGTTCTCGTTTAGGCATTTTCGTAACTTAATCCAAGCCATAGATTGTTTAGAGAGAGTGACAAGGAAATTAAAATTAAAAATGAACAACGATTGCCACTCCTCACTTTCATATATGATTTAAACATATATGGGTGCATCTAGATGCATATCTTGGTTGCCTAATGTGATCCTATGCGTCTGCCTCAAACACCCAATTTTAAATTGGATCTGATTTAGAACTTAGTCAAGTCACATTTGTCTCAGATGTAAATTACGTGACCGGCTTGTAGGGGGTAGTGCTGGCCGCCTATACGGTGCCCCCTTAAGTGATTGGCCAGCAGTCTCGCGGTGTTCATACAGGTGAATGTCTAGCGACAAGTTCCTCCGCGTTCGAAAAAAAATATGGATCCTGCTCCAGAAAATTATTTCAGAATTTGTTAGCATAGAAATAGGATGTGGAAAAAAATTAGAAATATAGAACCACAACAATATTTTTCATCAGCATGTTTTAATATTTATTTTAAAATCTTCTATTCGTATACTTAGTGCAACAGAATACTTAAAAATTAGAATCTGTTTAAAATAAATAAATTTTCAGTTTTACTTTAAACTTATTACCATGAAATCCGTTCAAAATATTAATTTTCTTGCGTTTCTCAAAAAAGCTAAGCAATAGTAAAGTGGTTCCAAACGTAGACCTATCTTGAAATAATTTTAATAGGACCAGAAATTCCCAAGAATGATATTTTTTCAAGATATTTAATTTCCCTATATTTTTACTACCCATTTCACTATAATCATTTCCAGTCAATGCATACAATGAAAAAAAGAGCGATGAAAGGTGAGTACAGCGGAAATACAGCGTACTATACTGCAGAAATTATATACATCACGGCCATATATTTCCTTATGGAGGTAGTTTAAATCTAGGGAACGAAAAAGATTTCTGGGTAAAATTAATCACTTCAGTTTTGCTAATTGCAACAGGTGTGCCTATTTCTAGGTCTCAAAATTAGTACCTAAATTTCCCTTTGCCTCCAAAGCTTTCTTCCAGATTACCCTCAGAGTTTGGGATCCTTCTAGAGAGGATCAAATAGATAAAATTTCTAACAACGATGATTATTCTCCCTGTTCGAACACGTTTCTAAATCTCCAGTTACGCCCACTCGAGTTAAAAGTTTCTTGCCGGATGAAACTGGCAATTACCGGTTCCACGGTGTGTTGTGAAATAGAACAAAAGCACGTACTAAACCCAATCCCTCCCCATTCTGCAATAATTCGGGCAATTTCCGCCGGAGTTTGAGGGAACATATAACAGTGTTAAAATTAACTCGCGAAAATGTGCAAAAGGGAAATATAGTTGAAGATGTTTGGGCCACGAACTGTTAATAAATAGGATTTCCGCTTCGCATTACGCAAAGTTCAATTACATCGAAGCAACGTCATCACGTAGGAAATTGTGAGGGAATAAACTTATCTAATTGTCCTCCCAGAATAGACAGATATGAAACTTTATCTGTAATTCGAGTTTGAAAATGGGCCAGAATACGCCCAGATATTAACGTTGAAAGCGAAATATTTTTAAAAATTCAATCTGTGATCACATTTTACTGGATAAATATTGGACTACATTTGAAATTTGATAATTTATTCATGTACAGAGGCAAAGCATACAGGTGTTTCTTAATATGACCATCTTTGGAGCAGCAAACACACATAGTCTTGGATTTAAAGTACGTAAATTTCCTTCTTAGGGGCACTTCTTCTTAGATGGATATTTAAGGCCACACAAAAATGAAACATTTTGCTTGTTTGTTTCCCTTTTCAGTTATCTCCTCAGGGTGCAACAGCACATTTGTTGGACCCTATTAGCCCACTAATCTGCCTTTTTTAAACTTGACCAATTTCAATATGATTTTAGCTATGTAAGAAAGGGGAAAATCTTAATGGAAAAGCCTTCACTTAAAAGGTGCGTTTTAGAAAGATCTTTTTTTAACAATGTTTTAATTTTTTTCTGCCAATAGGACTTTGCAGAAATGTTTAATCTCTTCGCAGAAATATATATTCAACAGTTTGATGGATTTAAATTAATTTTTTATTTTAGCGTTAGCTCATATGCTGAAATTTTACCTATTAAATTTTAGTGTATTTGAATGAAGTATCGAAGCATAGTTCATTGTAGTTGTTTTACGTCTTCTATCACTACAAAAAAGGCTTTTAGAGTAGCCATTAGTGTCAAGTTCTCGGTATGCCTGTGTTTTTCGTATCCGTTTCTGACATTCTGTTGAGCATTTCCCGTACGAGTTATGCGGCTCAGAGAAATCATTTCACTTTAACAGGACATTCATTCATATATTCTGCTTTTGCAGACCGCTTTTAAAGCTGCTGAAATCACACTCTGATTTCTCATATTATTCTGACTTGATTTGATTTTAGAATTTGAATAAGTGTTATTTTACTGTTCGCTTGATCGAGTCTGGGTGATTTTTGCTTAAGCAAATCATCCAGCAGTCTTTATAACCGAAGACAACATTTTTGTTTTGTCAAATTTGCACTAAAGGAAAACTTTGATAACTATTATACTCAACTCTCAAGTTCAACTCCTTTCATAATGCTCACACCTCCTCTAATAACCAAACCACGTCGGATTGTTTTTCCCTTAGCGTAAACATCCAGCAGATCTTTCTATTGCAATCTCGACTTCTTTTCGTCTAACAGCTTCCTCTATGTAAATTTCAATAACTGCTGCTCTTTAACCATTCACAAGTCAGGTGTTTTCCAAATTTTGCATGTTCTGTTTTCCATTTTAAATTTTGGTGTTTTTCGTTTACAGCCTCTGGCAGAGTTTACGATAGCGGACCCAATTTTTTCCCTTCTACTTCTCTTAAATGATTCTCATGTTAAGACGCTATCACAATGAACCGTTATAGTGTCGTAAAAAGCCCTCGTGATCATTTTACTTCCTTAGTCTTCAAAATCTCACCTTTTATCCCATCGTTTCAAGTAAAATCTAATTTTTTCCAAACCTTCAATGAATTCATATTCGTTTCTCATACACAAAATATATATTATTACTTCGGAGGACATCCAACATCTGCAAGAGAGATTGAATAAATGGTATCTTGTGGCAATAATTTGGAACATGATCTTACTTCATTGAAACGACAGTTAGCTATTTCTTAAATTTCTTACTTCTTAAATCCTAAATTTATTATTTCGTGTCAGTAAGCTTTTTTTCAATGACAAGTAAAAATTCTAAATGGCTTTGCATACATAACAAAATATATGAAATGTATGATACGAATAAGCTTATTTTACATAAATTCGTCAAAGGTAATCTAAAAACTGAAATATGGTCTCTAAAGAGCAGCTGTTAGCAAAATATTCACATATACGTCATAAAATACATTTTGCATAAAATTGCACAAAAAGCTTTTTTATTCTATATAAAAATAAAATTCTTCATATAAATTCCTCAAGGGAAAATATACATAAATCTCATTTTAAAAACTGAAGTATTTTAAACCAGCTGTTGACTAAAAATATTGCATAAATTGAATTGAAATATATTTTCACATAAAAATTTCCATTTCTATGATTTAGAAACTAATTTAAACTTGCTATTTTTTAAAAGACTTTCAGTGATATCGACGTTAATTTATAGACCCTATATTCCTCTCTAAATAAAAGGAAAGTAAAATGTATCTTACCCATATAAAAATTAAGAAAAATGTGAAAATAGAATCTAATTATAACGAAGGGAATTAAATGTAGTCTCTAGAAACTAGTTGAGGGAAAAATAAGTATTGTTCTCCTGCCGTTGTGAAAAATTTGATTTAAAAATTTAAATAAGAATTTAATTTAAGAGACATTTACTTCTTTTATAACATGATAAGTATTTTACATAATAAATAGCATAAAATAATTCTGTGTTTGCAGTGTGAAGAGTGTCAAGTCCAAAATCGTAGTTTTGAGAAAAACGGGATTAAAAAAAATTGACTTTTGTAAAATCAGTTTTTTTAAGTTTAATTTTTAATTTTTTTAATTTTATTTTTCTTGGGTAAAGAGTGTTAACTCCTTGATTGGGACATAACCCCTTTAACACTAACATGTTTGCGTTTTGTTTCATATATACATAATTTTCCCTGATGAATAAAAATATTTAGAAGTAGAATTGGACTTAGCTTTCTGTACCCTGCAGTAGCCCTTGATTTTTCAAACATGACTGGTTTGATAAGTGAATTTAGCCTATTTTGGATATAAAAGGCATTTACACAGCAAACACAGAATTAAGAATGATAAAATTACATAAATAATATTCTCCCGTGCAAAGTCTATTGATTGGTATTGCATCAAAATTTGCGATTAAACAGGCAGATATTTTTATATTTTCATATCTTATCTTTTCAACAGTTTCTTCTTTTTTTACAGTATTACGTGCATTGGTGCTCTGGAAGGAAGGAAAAAAAAATCATGCACAGCAGCAAAAAGATTTTTTCTTATTATTAATTATCCTTTTCTTCCCGAGATCGTTAATTTAGTGGATTATTACTTTCTGTTTTCAAGCACTGAAGCATTAAAAAACACTGCTTCATAATTTTTTAAAGTGCTGGCGAAGTTGTTAAGAAGGCTTTATGTTGAAGGGGGAAAAAAGAATCATCTGACGGGTTTTTATGAGTTTTTGTGTAATTAATGGGGTTTTATACAAGAGAAAGTACTCACTATTCATCAGTCCGTTTTTGAAACACTGTTGCCATTCATTTGATGAGAAAAAGGAAGCTTTTTTTTTAGACAAAATTGTAAGGATATTCATAATCTTTTTTCATATCTTGTGTTACTGAATGGGTTACAGTAATACTAACTATTGGTATTTAGTATAAAATAGTTATTTATAATTTTTGCAAAAATTATAAATACATCGACAATATCTCATGATTTCAAAGTATTATGCATCTTATATTCTAAAAAAATATGCTACTAATTAATATATATATATATATATATATATATATGTATGCGTGTGCGTGTGAGAGAGAGATAATTTTAACAATAATATTTAATCGCCCTTATCTAAACTTTCTTTGTAAATGTGGCAACCTTTTGACGCCTTGGCGAGATGATCTGCCTTTCCATATGGTAACTCTCTGCTCCAATTCCTTTCAAAACCTCTGTAACCTAATTCTATATTCGCGCGCAACGAGAGACTCGGGTTGACTTCGATGCGAGTAACATGCTAATGTTTTTATGGAATAAACTTCTGCTGTTCTTGTGATTTGGAATTGCATTTAATTTTAGCCTCGATTGTGTCTCTTCAAGCGATGGCCAAAATAGGGTCATTTCATATAGATTTATATATATATATGTGTGTGTGTGTGTGTGAGAGAGAGAGAGAGAGATAATATTATTACTAATATTTAATCGTCCATATCTGAACTTTCTTTCTAAATGTGGTAATCTTCTGACACTTTGGCGAGATGATCCGCCTTTCCATATACAAACGCTCTGCGCCAATTCCTGGCAAGCCCTCTTTGACCTAATTCTATATTCGTGGGCAACGAGAGACGCTGGTTGATTTCGATGCGAGTAACATGCTGCTGTTTTCACGGAATAAACTTCAAGAGATGACCCAATTCGGGTCATTTCATATATATATATAGTACGTATATATTCTAATTCTACGTAATTTAATTAGTATTGTGTCAGTTTAATGTAATCGGTTGTAGTCGATTTAATTCAATAATGATCATTTTTGATAGATTTTATCTTTTTTAATTCATCATTATTGAATACACATTGGAACTAACGAGTTATACATTTTGGTAACTTATCAGTTTTCTTAACGGTTCGGATATAGCGAACCACCAGATATAGCGAACAAAATGTTTGGTCCCTTGAAGTTCGTTATAACGGGTTTCGACTGTATATATGTATATATATATGCTCATCATGCAAGAGAATTTCTTTAAGTCTTTAAAAAATTTAAATGTTACTTTTATCTCACTAGAAATAAAATTGAAAAAAATGGTATATATATTAGAAAAAAATATTTTCATCCATTTGTTGCTTAAAGAATAGAAATATAGTTTGTTACTGGAAAGTAATTACATGAGCTATCGAAAAGAACAAATAATTGCTTGGTAACCTTATATATTATTCCAGTCATTAGTCTTTTATTTGTTTAACCTCTTGGATTATTAAATGGAGTGTCAACTACTCGAAAATACTTATTCTGATTAACCATTCGTTTTTTATTAATATTTTGTATGACGTAATGAGTATGTATAATCAGACGGAAACTATTGTCATATCCTATGGCAGTAATTTCTGTAAATAATTACAACTTGAATAGAATATTTCTATCGCACAATAAACAAGAAATAATAACACGGATTTATAGTTTCGGTAAATAATTAATTGAGATATTAAGAAGAATGGAGAATTTTTTGTAGACAATATTTATCTTTTCTTAGATTTTTTCAAAGATGTCTGTACTGCCACGCAAAAATTTCTGCTAAAAAAGCCAGATTTTTGTTTTGCAAAATATTTTTTTTTCTGTCAGCACACATATTCAGATGCGGAATATTACAATTTGTTACTTTAAACTTATTCAAAACTCAAAGAAACTGGTAAAAAATATATTTAGGAAAATTAAATTGTGTTGATTCAATTTTCTTTCATTATTCCCTTTTTAAGTCATTAGGAAAAAAATATCTTTGAATATTTATTTTCCATTATTTTGCAAATATTTAACACTTAGTTACAACCTGTTACCGTTAAAAGAGTTTCTTTGAAAAAAAGTCCAAATTTATCGTCAATTTTTTCTTAAATGCTTTTTTAATTTATGATAATATATAAGGCTACATTAAGCCGTATGTTGTTTGCATTTTATTGTCTAGACATTCTAAACCATAAAAAGTATTATATTTCTTTGAAATATTATTTTCTTATACAATCTTTGAATGATTATTTATTTATACATACTTACAAACATATAAAAATAAATGTTATTGCTAATACATTATATATATATATATATATATATATATATATATATATATATATATATATATATATATATAAAGTATTAGCCTGACTTTTATTTTTATAGGTTGTATCTATGTATAAATAAATAATTATTCAAAGAAATATATATAAAACGTGTAGGTATGCGGCACAAAAATCGACGATATTTCTACACTCCGAATGGCAACGGCTGCAACTACCAGATGCAAACATTAGCGGCCGTCCGCAATTTGCAACCGCATGTCAATATTTATTTACGCACTGAAATCAGGAATGCTTGAAAGCGAGCTGCATGATAAAGTGAAAATTTGGAACAGTCTCAAGAAAGAAAGCGAAGAAATAATTCATTAAGAGAGAAGCGTGAAAGAGAAAGCATAAATGATCAGGAGGTTAGGCTTAACCGTCGCCGCCAAAGCAACCGGCAGCCAGTAATAATTAATCTTCTACAATTTTTTCAGTACCTGCTGAATTTTTACTCCACTTTATAAGTGAAAAAAGTCTCCCAACAGTTTATTATTTGATATGATTAAGTGTGGATATCTGAATTGTGAACAATAGTACCTACAGAGAGTGATGCAATCCACACTATGCTTGCTGAAATTTTACTCCATTTTTTAAGTGAAGTTTTCCCCAACAATTTCTTATTTGATGTAATATCTTAATTTTGAAAAATATTACATGCAGAGAGGGATGTAATTTTTAAATCATTGGTTTTGGGTTCTTCAGTCTTATCTTTAACTCTGTTCCGAAGTATTAGAAATTCATATTTTTTAATCACGATGTTTTAGAATCAACCTTATGGAGAATACCCCTTATCAACGTATATTTATGATGATGACAGGTACTTATAGATGTTTCCTTCAGTTGAGTTGTTTTGCGAAACAAAATATAAAACTAAAAGTGACTGTGCTGGTCGTGCAGCGGCTAGTTATAAAAGAAAATAATATAATATATATATATATATATATATATATATATATATATATATAAACATGTCATTTCAATTTCTTTGAAAAAATTATCAGACTTATTCCATATTCAATGCATTTTATTGCATAAAAATTCTAAAACTTAAAAAATACAATATCCTTTTTAAATACAACACTTTTATGTTTGTTATTTAAAGTAAGACGCTCTTTATACAGTTCTTTATTTGCTATTTTCGGAAGCATTTAAAAATACTCTGGGACATAATAACTTTCTGTCGACAGTCATAATTTTTTTTTCATCTAGGAAGTTTTACATGCAAGAAATCTACAGTGTGTCGTACATCATTTTGAAGCTTAATATACGGTCAGAGATAAATCTTTCATTTCACGCTGTATTTATTTAGCCCCCGTATGCATGGATAATACGTACTTTCTTTTAGAACCATCTTAATGGAGAATTTTAAAATCTTTATGGCACGTGACATGATGGTCTGACAGCGACTACTTAAAAGGTAGGGGGAAGATGAAAAGTGACTACAGTTGCTACAAGATCTGCGTGACTGACCCTGTGCATGATGGCACGTTGCCACATAGTAGTTTATTTAAAGAGCCTAAACGAAATTTAAATGGATGTTTAATTATAACAGTATTGTTCATCCGACTATGAAGAAAGTTCATGTAAGTAGAACTAAATTGATGAAATCAGAGTTTAAGCTTGTCCATATCATTATTTTCTTTCAACATATAGCCAATTGTCCTTACAGTTTTAAAAACACTTTTTTATTATAATATAATTTATTTTTTCTAAATAAGCTTCCCTTTCGACACATGATAATTAATTTAAATAATTAATTTATATATATTTAATTTTATATATATATATATATATATATATATATATATATATATATATATATATATATATATATATATATATATATATATATATTAATTATATTAAATTAATTTATATACAGGGTCATCGAAAAAGGTTGGACACATTTCATATAATCATATTTAATGAAACACTTACAATACAAACAATTCTTTTATTGTACAATATACAGAATTTAATAGAATTTTACCTTAATAAGTTTCAATATGAGCACCGTTGGTTGCTCTGCACATACCAAGTCGATAATTAATCTCTAACCAGGTGGTGCGGAGCATGTCCGGCTTCACTGTGGCAATTGCATTGACAATTCTCTTCCGTAAATGTGTCAAGTCCCGTACCTTAGCGCTGTAAACAATGTTCTTTATATAACCGCAGAAAGAGAAGTTGAGAGGTGTTAAATCGGGACTTCTAGGCGGCCATAGCACAGGACCGGCTCTACCAATCCATGCATTGGGGAACCGTTTGTTGCGAGCCTGTTTCTTGAAACTGTTGGAACCACCTTTTCATGCTACTCATAGATGGTGGTTGTTTGTAATAAACCCGATGGTAATTTCTCTGAACTGTTTTAACAGATTTGTACTCTGCTAACCACAGCACACATTGAGCTTTCTCCCGAACGGTTGCCATTGCACTGACGGAAAGCAGAACGAAGACCTCTTCCACCTCGCATCGCTTCTGCTCAACGTTCAACGTCACGGTTGCGTACCAGTTACATTTAGAAATCTTGGACACTTGGCAAGTTGTTTGAAAAGATTATTGCGTTTGCTCAATTTCTTTTAGAATTATGAGCTTTTGAAATGTGTTCAACCTTTTTCGATGACCCTGTATATTCTATGGCACGTGGCATGGTATCTCTTCCTAGTTAGGCACACGAATTAACCTTTTTTTTGTAACTTTGGTTCTGTTCCATTATTATTATTTATTATCTATATATTTTATAAGGTAGAACTCCTATTTTACGGCAAACTATAACTACAATCAACAATAAACACTGAACGTATTCACGAATTTTTCACTGGAGTCTGAATTTCAAGGATTTAAAATTCAAATTCAAATCGCTATAATTTAAAGTTAAGATCAATGAACGCTAAATGTAAATACCATTTTAAAGTAACCACGGACAGAAAAATACTGCTATGTAAACGTCACCATATGCCATTATAAGTATATAGATATACGGAGGCGATTCGTATCATGGCAAGACCCGATGATTGCCTTAGTGTCTACTCCAAGTGCGGGAAGTTAAATCCGTAGACCGGAAAGTTCCTTCATGTAGTATGCCACAGGGAGGAGGATTTACACCCACCATAAGTCGCCCCAGCGGGTTTTGGTCAAAATTAACACGGCACCTCGGGGTGGTGTACTTTCTCCTGTACGGCGACCCCCTAACAGGCAACCAGTAAATTTCGCAATATCGTCGGACGAATGTCGAAAAGGCATACAGTCGAACCCCGATATAGCGAACCCGGTATATAACGAACTCACGGGTATAATGAACAAAAATTTTGGTTACGCCATTTTCTTATTGTACGTATTTTAATTAGTATTGTGTCATTTTAATGTAATTTAATTCATTAATGATCATTTTAATAGATTTTATCATTTTTAATACATCATTATTGAATACACATTGCAACTAATGAGTTATATATTCTGTGAACTCTAGCATTTTTCTTAACGGTTCGGATATAGCGAACCACCGGATAAAGCGAGCAAAACCTTTGGTCCCTTGAAGTTCGTTATAACGGGGTTCGACTGCATGCTTGCCTCGTTGGAGAAAAATAAATGTCTACATTTAAAATTTAGTAAATCATATTACAGCTTAAAATTTTCAGTGTGTTTTTACATGTTCTGTGCATTGATTCTAGCGTAAATTAATGTTTCCCCTTGTCAGTTATTTTCCCCCTTGTTTTTTAAAAATACCTAAGTCTCTACAAATTAGATAAAATATATTGGTAGCTAAATTATCATAAATAATTTATCCAGTTTAAACTCTTAAACGAAAACAATGCTCTGAAAAACTAATGTAACCAGCACCGTATTAAAATTCGCATAAAAACGACCCGGGTCACTTTACACCAATAAAACCGACGTAATAAAGTGTGCCGTACTATAAATAATTCACCGTGTTTCCTTTTAATTTTAAATCCAATTGGTCTACTGCGAATTCAACTGACTTTTCAAAACTGCCCCTTCCCCATTTTCCTTTATTTAATAAAGGCGCTGGCAGTTCTTCGTGTCTGACATTAACTCCCCAGAGTCATAAACTTTACTGCCTTTAAACATAAAAGAAAAGTTCCACCTGAGTCCATAAATATAATTTCCTTCGTGTGGAAACAGAAAGATAACTAAAGTATTTTCCAGGACAACAATTTGGCAACAATGATCGCCGCTATTTTTCTTCATCTGTTCCCGCCCCACATTGTAGCTGCTCGGTTTTAAGTCGACCGGATGAAACTGGCAATTACAGAAGGGAGAAAAGTTTTTGAAAGAACAATGGTCGGCCATGTTGCTCTCGTTAGCTACACTCTATGTAATTATTGACTGCCGCCTCCTTCACAACTAGTTGTTTGTAGACTAAATATACGGTTTTCGAGATTAAGTTGGACAGAGGTGGAAGGGGGGGGGGGGGGGTTACAGTTGCTTCATTTTGCCGATATCGGGTATAATTTTTTTTTTAGCTGCACAAATAAACATTTTATTTTATTTATTTATTTTTTGGTATTTATATAAAAAATACCTTTTCCTGCTTATACATTTTTTAAAATATATATTTTAAAAAATATACATTTTTTAAAATCGATAAATCGCATATTAGATGGTATGCAAACATGCTTACATATAAAAGTGTGTTACTGTGTGTAACACAGTTAACCTTTTCCTTACGGGGTGGGATAGAATGTATTCCAAGAGTACGGGCCGAAGAAAGTATATATATATATATATATATATATATATATATATATATATATATATATATATATATACATGTGTGTGTGTATGTGTATATATATATATATATATATATATATGTATATGTATATATATGCATGTGTATATATATATATATGTATATGTATATATATATATGTATATGTATATGTATGTATGTGTATATATATATATATGTATGTGTATATATATATGTATATGTATGTATATGTATGTGTGTATATATATATGTATATGTATGTATATGTATGTGTATATATATATATGTATATGTATGTATATGTATGTGCATATATATATATGTATATGTATGTATATCTGTGTGTATATATAGATATATATATATGTATATGTATGTATATCTATGTGTATATATATATATATGTATATGTATGTATATAGTATATGTATGTGTGTGTATGTATATATATATATATATATATATATATATATATATATATATATGTGTGTGTGTGTGTGTGTATATATATGTGTGTGTATGTAAATATATATATACAGGTAACCCTCCTATAACAAGGTAGATAGGTTCCTAGAAAATGTTGTGTTGTGTGAAACCGTGTTATATGAGACCCAGAGCCAGTACAAAAAGGGGGGAATTACGTTCCAAAAACTTATTAAAACCAAACTTTTTTTAAAATTCCATATAAGCAACTTAATTGTTATTAAAAATATAAATGCATGTATAACACAAAACCGAAAGAAACAAAAAATATTATTTTCATTTAATGCGACATTAATTTAATAAATTTCTTCCTTATCGCTGCTCAGAACAATCAAACGAGAACGGGTTTTTCCGTTGAACGATGTTACCTTCACTTTCAAAAACTTTTTCTCCATTTAGATTTTTGCACCTTCTAACATCTTTAAGAAAGAAAATCTGTAATTTTGGTTTGTTTGCTGGTTCTTACAAGATCACTGTAGATTCACGGTATGGAGATAGACAATTTCGCAGCTCCCTTTTGAATTTTCGGCTTCTTTCAGCGGAAGTCCTGCCACGTGGTATATTCTAACTACAAGTTTAATGTACATTTTTACAAATTTTTACATTACTCCGGCATGACCGGATCACATCAAATCTTCTTATAAAGAGATCAAAATGTACATTAAACAAAAGTGCATCTGCCAAAGTCATCAGCACGAATTCGAACGGCGCAGCGTTCGTCCACGTGGGGGTATTACGTCACACGTGTAAACTGTGCATGACGCTTTCCGCTATGACATCGGAATAAAGTTATAAATGAATAAATTACAATTTGTTTATACATTTTTATGTAAAGCTACTGGAGTTCATTATTCCTTCCCGTCATTATTTTAAGGTATTTCATTTTTTTAAATGTGCTAAACAAAAATCATGTTATCTAGTGCTGTAGAAGTACAATGTTGTACAAAGGTTTTCGCAATTTTCCTATCGTGTTAGAGCGAAACCGTGTTGCAAGATGCCGTGCAGTAGGAGGGCTACCTGTATATATATATATATATATATATATACACTGCTGGCCACCCAAATTGCAACACCAAGAAAGACAAGAGATATCACAACAAAATTTATTTTGTAGATAACATGTTGACCAAGTATCAAATGATTAAATTTATAGACTTCTGTGAAGTGTGGTTCCTGCCAAAATCAGTAGCCAGAGTAGCCGCCATTGTTGGAGATCACCACTGCCACACGCCTCGGCATTGATTCAAAGAGACTTTGGATGAGTTCTTGGGGTACAGCAGACCAAGCAGCTTCCACACGTTGCCAAAGTTGATCTGCTGTGGCAGCTGGGGATGGAATCTGGGTCAATCGTACAGCAACCATGGACCACATGTTTTCTATCGGCGAAAGATCCGGAGAGCGAGGCGGCCAGAGAAGCAATTCAATCTGACGGTTGACGAAGAACCGTTGGACAATGCGTGCTACGTGTGGCCGCGTATTATCCTGTTGAAATATGGCTGTGGGCAAGCCCTGAAGGTAAGGAAGGACAACTGGCTCCAACACCTCGGAGATGTAGCGCTGGCTGTTTAAAGTACCGGCAATGCGTACTAGAGGTGTCCGAGAGTAATATCCAATACCGCCCCATACCATAATACCCGGTGCAGGACCAGTGTGGCGGTGCATAACGCAGCTGTTCAGCATCCTCTCTTCACGGTGTCTCCAGACTCGAATGCGACCATCGTGGTGTTGCAGACAGAAGCGTGACTCGTCAGTAAAGACAATTTCATTCCATTCTGCCGTCCACATCCTTCTGTCATCGCACCATTGTCGGCGGAGACGTCTGTGGTTCTTCGTCAAGGGTAGACAAAGCAATGGACGTCTTGCGGACAGACCACTCTGCTGTACACGGCGTCGAATGGTACGCGCAGACACTGGATGATGCGTTACAGACTGCATGTACTGTGCTATGGTTCGTGATGTGACTGAGCGATCCGTCACTGCCATGCGCACAATTTGCCTGTCATCACGTGAAGTGGTGCGCTGAGGTGGATGCGATCGAAAACGCCGGTCCGTCGTACCCTCCTGCATCCAACGATCACATATCCGCATTACAGTTGTTTGGTTTCGTCGAACACGACTTCCGATTTCCCTGAAAGATAATCCACAATCTCGGTAGGCCACTATCCTTCCTCTGACGAACTCGGATACTTGATCAAAAGATGATCGCTGTTTTCGACGAGGCATAATTGATCGTTTTTCTGAAAAAACCACAAGAAAAACACAATTGCCGAACTTGTTTTATCCGAGGCGTTTTATCAGTCAGTGGCTAAAGTTTAAAAAACTATGGCACCAAGTACCTTAAAATGTCTTATAGGAAATTTATGAAGAAATTACAAAAGCAAGAACGCTAAGTTGAACTTCAACATCTTTTGGAGAAATAAGAAAAATTCAGTTGGTAATGTAGTTGGAGGAAAATATTAAAGTTGCAAGCAAGACACTTAGGGTGAAAGGACAAATCAAATTGTTTAAAAAAAACTAACTTGATGATAGTCTGAATAAACACAGTAAAAACTATGTTTAATCGCTTAGAAATTCATATACTGCTAATACATAATCAATTTGTTTCAATATGTAAAAACTTATATAAAATAGAATTTTTTAAGGCAAACCTCCCATATTTAATTATAAATACGAATTTCCCAACCACATTAAAACTATACTCAGATCGTAAGAAATGTTGTTATCGGAAATTTTCAAGTTCAGGAGAAAATGGGAGCAAGTTGTTAAATGTGTATGTGGTTTTTAATTGAATATCTAATTGTAATCAAGACATTTCTCTACACTGTGGAATCTTATACGATATAAATAACTCTTTTAGCAATTATATATGCACGCAGTTTGTACTTATATCAACAATTTTCACAAACTGACTTGTATAAAAGTAGTTTTAAATAACAGTATATCAGTTTTAGAGTATAACTATAATAGCAGTTTAACTAAAATAGCAGTTTAGTAATGGAATATCCACAGACATAATTATTTTACATAATGTTGTTTAAAAAAATGAGTCATAGCAAGATCTGCCACCATCCTCTCAAAACATCACGTTTGAGCTTTATAGCAGAGCATATTTGCAGAAATTAATATATCCAACAAATGGTCGTTTAAACCAATCATTCATTTTTGGGAAATCCTCTGGCGTGAACTCCGTTGCCCTCGAGTTCTCGCCTAGTGCAACTGGGATGTCAAAAGCGCTTCCGACGGGCGTGATGCATTAGCAGCTCGTCTTCTGCGACCTCGTGTTAATGTCTTTATGGCAAATCCTCTTTGCCAAGGCGAGAAAGAGAATCTCAACTCATTAGCTTTTAAAATGGATCCAGTTTAATGCATTTAGCGTTTTGTTCTTTAATAAGAATCAACAGTTCACTTCTGTTTAACATTTGCTTTTTAGATGACGGGCGTAATGGGATTTCTGTTTTCTGTTTTTACAGAGTGATGTGTATCTCAGTAGAGTATGTCGGAATCTAAATAACGTGACACATTCGTAACTTAATAAATAAAGAATGCATAATGAGTTGAATTGTACGTTAAGTTGTTTGATTCATTTTAGCTTGCTTTAACAACAATATTTCAAAAAAAAGAACTCTTCTTGAAACCAACTCAATGTAATAAGATTATGAAGAAAAAATTAAATTAGATATGTATTTCTATCATATTATATTTATATATATAGATAGATAGATAGATATTTTCCAATACGGAGGCACTTGTCATCAAACATTCGCCTATACTACGCTGCAATTTTACTGCCCATTTTATTGTGGGGGCACCATATAGGCAGACAGTATTACCCCCCAATGAAGGGACGACACGAACGGAGGCATTTTTCGTGGCGCGACGTCAGGGTTCGATCCGAGCACCTTCAGCACCAGAAGCCAGCGCGTTGTACCACAAGGCCGCCACGGCCCTTATTATGAAGAATATAAATCAATTAAACTATATACAAATCGAAACTATTATGTAAATGACTGTAATGACAAATTTATGCCTTTATTTACATACTTTAAAAATGCAATCTTACGCTATAACCAGACGTTCTTTACACACAACTCAGTTTCATTCACAGCTTCATCCACAAACAAACACTCCGCAATGAATGAATGAGGGCTGCTTACCTCCTGACGTGTCTGTTAAAGGCCAATACACACACACACACACACACACATATATATATATATATATATATATATATATATATATATATATATATATATATATATATATATATATATATATAACCTAAATCCACTGTTAAATTGTATTATTTTAAGTGATAGAAAAGTTAGTTACAAGAACAGAGAATATCTTTCAGCAAATGATTATAACAAGAATAAACTATAAAAGAAATTTTTCTTCAAGAATTTTTGTAATATAGTTAAAACTCAAATTGCATTCATTCCTAATATATTTAATAGAGATGATATATATTCCATTGCTTTAAATGTCTAGACCCGTTCCTACGATAAGCCTCTTTAAAATGACTTTGATATATTTTAATTATTTTTTTAAGGATTTATCCCCAGTGCCTCCATTTGAACTTTCTGCTATTATGCCGACAGTTTCAAACTAATATTTAATAGAGTCAAGCAGAGTAAAATTTAATCGAGTCAAAGAATTTAGATTCAATTTTATAATGCAATTTTTAAAATACTTTATTTATTTATTGTCATTTTATATCATAAGTACGTTCTTGTTATACTTTCGTATATTGTAACTGAATTTCAGTAATTTTACTTTCAATGTTTACCCATTTGTGGCATTTTCTTTTACGTCATTAAGGACTTTAAAAAACTTAATATTGCTTTCTTCGTAACCAATGCTCCCCAGTGCTTGCTTACGAAGGCTGAGTTCTTTTATCCATCACCTTGAGAAAATATTCCTTTTAGTCAATGTAAAAATTTTGTTACTTCATTTATGTTTGCAAGATCAACGTTGTTTTTGCTTAAACATTTTGAGTTAACTTAATATAATAATACAGAAATCTAAATTTCATTTTCTTTTTTTTTAAACTTTAATCGACAGTATTTTATTTTAAAAAAATCAGGAATTTGAATTTAGAGATTAAATTTCGTTCCTTTGTTTTACTAACAATACAAAGATCCTTATGTATTAACTTATATTTATTTTCATTACCATAGAATTTTTTTTAAAATCCGCTTTATATAACTGCATAATAGATCTATATTTTCTCGCCTATATTAACAAAGGGAAGCGAAGTAAAAAATTTGAATGGTGTCAAATATTTATAAAAATAAATATCCTTTTAAATATATGAGAGTATCACAAGAAAATGTTCCTGATAAAAAATATTTTTAATTATCCAAATGGATTTTTCGAAAAACTTTTTTTTTCTTAAAACTGAGAGAGAAATGATTTTTCTAAACAATAAACTGTGAAAAACAGGTCCATAAAGTATGAGCTTGACGTATAGAACTATTTTTGTCTTCAGAATTCTTATAATATTACTTTTTAAATCATTAGATTATCCGCAAATAAGAGAATAATTCATACCACATTGAAAAAAAATAACTAGAATTTTTTTCATAAAAGAATGTGGTTTCGTACAAAGATGATTGCATTTAAAGGTGGAAATAACGTGTAGTGGTTTGAATACACTGCTGGCCACTGTAAATGCAACACCCTGAAGGAAACATAATTTAACATGAAATTTACAACATGCATTAGCGGAGGTGAGATATGCAAATGATTAGAATTTCAGCACAGACGCACATCACGCGCGGTTGTGGCGCCACTTCAAAGCGCTATTTAAGGCTTGGAGATTTCGACAATTTCAAGTTCGGCAATTGTGTTTTTCTTGTGGTTTTTTCAAAAAAACGATCAATTATGCCTCGTCGAAAACAGCGATCATCTTTTGATCAAGTATCCGAGTTTGACAGAGGAAGGATAGTGGCCTACCGAGATTGTGGATTATCTTTCAGGGAAATCGGTAGTCGTGTTGGACGAAACCAAACAACTGTAATGCGGATCTGTGATCGTTGGATGCAGGAGGGTACGACGGACCGACGTGTTCGATCGCATCCACCTCAGCGCACCACTTCACGTGATGACAGGCAAATTGTGCGCATGGCAGTGACGGATCGCTCAGTCACATCACGAACCATAGCACAGCACATGCAGTCTGTAACGCATCATCCAGTGTCTGCGCGTACCATTCGACGCCGTGTACAGCAGAGTGGTCTGTCCGCAAGACGTCCATTGCTTTGTCTACCCTTGACGCAGAACCACAGACGTCTCCGCCGCCAATGGTGCGATGACAGAAGGATGTGGACGGCACAATGGAATGAAATTGTCTTTACTAACGAGTCACGCTTCTGTCTGCAACACCACGATGGTCGCATTCGAGTCTGGAGACACCGTGAAGAGAGGATGCTGAACAGCTGCGTTATGCAATGCCACACTGGTCCTGCACCGGGTATTATGGTATGGGGCGGTATTGGATATCACTCTCGCACACCTCTAGTACGCATTGCCGGTACTATAAACAGCCAGCGCTACATCTCCGAGGTGTTGGAGCCAGTTGTCTTTCCTTACCTTCAGGGCTTGCCCACACCCATATTTCAACAGGATAATGCGCGACCACACGTGGCACGCATTGTCCAACGGTTCTTCGTCAATCGCCAGATTGAATTGCTTTCCTGGCCGCCTCGCTCTCTGGATCTTTCGCCGATAGAAAACATGTGGTCCATGGTTGCTCTACGATTGACACAGATTCCATCCCCAGCTGCCACAGCAGATCAACTTTGGCAACGTGTGGAAGCTGCTTGGTCTGCTGTACCCCAAGAACTCATCCAAAGTCTCTTTGAATTAATGCCGAGGCGTGTGGCAGCGGTGATCTCCAACAATGGCGGCTACTCTGGCTACTGATTTTGGCAGGAACCACACTTCACAGAAGTCTATAAATTTAATCATTTGATACTTGGTCAACATGTTATCTACAAAATAAATTTTGTTGTGATATCTCTTGTCTTTCTTGGTGTTGCAATTTGGGTGGCCAGCAGTGTAGTTTACGAAATATTTCATAAGTATTTTTAATGAATATTTAAGGAATTGTTATTTTCTTTTTATTGATTATTTGGTTGACAATATTAATCTTTATAACTTCGTTAAGTAAAAAATACATATTTCTTAAAATTTATTATATTCCAATAAAGCAGCTTCTCATACAGGCATTAAAAGCAAATGAGAATAAAATTTCCATATATAAAGACAAAGTTTAATTTAAATAGCATGTTTTTTCACGATGCTAAAATTTAAGATTTTTGGAGTTACATATCAAGAGTATTAAAATTAATCTCCAATATCAGTAAGTTTCTGATTATAAACATAAATGTACACTTATTACCTACAAAATTTGCATAAATGTTAGATTACTTAGTGAATGCAAGAAGAAATTTTACCTCCCCCACTGAGGTATTATATTTATGAATTATCCTTTGGATTTCTCTTTTTTTTTCTCTTTTTGGATTTCTCTTTTCTTTAAACAAGACATAATTTTCCCTTTTTTCCCCTTTGTAATGATTTTCCAAGCAGAGTTCCCAGATCAAGGATAGGATGATACTATGCAAAGTTGACAAAACATTGGCGAAATTTACGCTGTTTATTCAGTCACTCTACAGGCTCATTCCAGAAGTTATGGCTATAATAAATTTCAAGAAAATACGAAAACCCCGAGATTTTATAACCCAGCGTAAGGCATTGAGGGAAAAGTATGAGAAGATTAAATATCTAAAACGCAGTGGAATGGAGAAATATCATGTATATGGGTTTAAAGTGAAAGGCCTTAAACGAGTAAAAACACTCTCGGAATATATTCTTTTTTGTTAGAGACAGAGGCTAAGGCTTATAGTTTATCATATAGATGTTTTAGAATTAATGATATCTTGTCTCTTTTGAGAGACTATATGACTATTAGATCGACATTCATGGCAATTTAAATACATTTCAAAGTAATGCTGACTTGTATCACCCATAGAGCTACATTCATATGTAATTATTGATAGACTACGTATTTTTGAAGGAAAATTCTTTAAAACTACTTTTTTTTCAATTTGAAATTAAATTATAAGTCTTTAAAGCTATCTATAAAATAGTAAGATATGTTTTTATGAGTCATTTCTGATGCAGTTGAACATTAGCTTCACGTATCTATAGCATCATTTCACTCATTTAATAATAATGTTTTCATAATTATTTTATTTCCAACTTGGCAGGAATATTGTTTTTCAACATTCATTCACTTCACAGCGAGATTTTGTTGTCTTGTAATGGGGGCATTGTAAAGGTGAGTCAACATTGTCTCCTGGTGCCACCTCAAATTAGACCAAACAACCCTAGATGTGACAAAAAGATCGCCTCTCGGGGACTTTGAATTGTTTTCAGCATTATAATATGAAGCGGGCCAAATAGCTTTTCCAGATGTACTAACAATGGTGATACAAACGTCTAACTGAACTGTAGTTAACAACCGCAGAAAAAAAAGAATGATTTAGAAAATAAATGATATAAACATCGCTATCTTATTTTAAGAATATGTTTTTTGAAACTGAAACAGAGCAGAAAGTAAGAAATTACGTAAAAAAATTTAATACCAGAATTAATTTCCTACAGATAAATTTTCAGCTAATGTCAAAAAGTAAGAAGGAATTTTCCTTACAACATAACTTCTGTAGGTTGTAGCAAGAAGGCAACCAAAGTGCCCAGAACTTCGGTAAAAAATTAAAGAACTTCATTAAGTGATTTTAGAAAAGGTATCAATAAAACTATCAATAGAACTGTATTAAATTGTACCGATGCTATAAATTTCTAACTGAACTACAGTTAACAAACGCAGAAAAAAAGAATGATATAGAAAATAATCAATATAAACAGGGGTATCTTATTTTAACAATCTATCCTTTGAAACTGAAACAGAGCAGAAACTAAGAAATTACGTCAAAAAATTTAACACCAGAATTAATTTCCTACAAATGAATATGCATATAATGTCAAAAAGTAAAAAGGAATTTTCCTTACAGCATAACTTCCGTAGGTTATAGCAAGAAGTGCCCAGAACTTTGGCAAAAAATTAAAGAACTTCATTAAGTGGTTCTATTCAAGATACATATTATTGAAATTAGTGTTTGAAAACCCTCCCAAACACGGTGTGAATAAAATACCAGTTTTAATTGTAACTGAAGTTTTCATAAATTATTGCTAATAAATTCAAAATGGTTATGCAATTTGTATAATACATCATGAATCAACGATTAATGGTAATGATTACAGCAACTGATCTATTCTAGAGAAGTAAATGTTTTGGTATCAGGCAAGTAAAAATAAAAACTCTTTTCTTTATTGATGTCTACTTACTTTGATTGCCGTCATGTAATGCAAAAAAGAAATTGTCAATTCTCTAACCAGCCATGCACTACATTTGTAGTCGCGACGACTTAATCGATTTCAACATGGTAGAAAATGAGTTGCAGATATATGAAAATAGCTTTCAAATTTGAAACTTTATTACTCGAAACCACATGGTTTTGGACTTCAATAATTAAAATGTGATTAAATAAACCCAAGGAGACGAAAGTTTTCTTAACATGTTGCAAGTCCTTGGGATGTTTAGGCTTTTAATTTCGTGTAGAAGTAATTTGTTTCTACTCATTAATAAGGAGTAAATTACGTTGGTTCTTTGGTTTTTCAAGCACTACGTATACATTTTGCTACAAAAGGAATAGATGGATTGGGACCTATTGACAAATTAATTGAGGATGAATTTCTACAAACCTACTTATCATTAATAATGGCTTCTTTGTCGCCGTATAATCCTATGACAATTTATTTTCTGCAGTTTTATCTTCTAAGATGATTACCGGAAGTGTTTTAATATGCAGCATTAATTTGAACTTTTTAAAACACATTGAATTTATGTAAATTAATTAGGCTTATGTGAGAACTCGCTTTTTATAATTGAATGGGATATTTTATTTATTGCAGTAATTTTATACAGACTAACCGTAGTACTAAGCTATGTGTTTTAAAATTAGTAACATGAATCTGCTTTATGAAAGAAAAATTCAACGAACGTCTTTTTAGTTTTCCATAGATTTTTTTTTGATACATTGCTCAATGTTACTAAACAATGAAAATATTTATTATGTTAACACTTGCATTGAACAAAAATGCATTCTAATGATAATATCATGTCCACCTCTTGAAATATTTATGAAATATCCATGACATGTATAACGAACCAATTGCCACTTTTTTTCATGTTTTTAGTGTATATCACTTTATGCGGATATTTATTGATTAACTATTAAGGTTATTTTATTCTGAATGGGCTAGAATGTTCTAAGTAATACCAACAGCATAGATTTTTTTTTTTCATTTTCTGCATTTAAAATTTCTAGGTAAAAAAATAGAGCAAGTAAAACAGAAACTGAGTGAATGTAAAAATGGCCCAAGGCCTTTGGGTACCTCGTAGGCTTCGTGGCTTATGACAGTCTAGTTGTAGACTGTTGGGCATTTGACAGAGGGCTCTCAATTCGAATCCTGACGAAAGCGAATGAATACATTCGAGTCTAGGTCGGATAGCAGCACCTTAAATCTGTAGACATGATTGGTTTGTTTTGGAGTGCTACGGTCAACTTTTTGTTACATGACGGCTAATTAGACCAGGACCTACAATTTAAAGCCGATTCCGTACGGCTACAAACATCCATGTCAACAGTGGGACTCGAACCCACTGTTACGGCCAATGACAATTTCGGTAAAAGGGGGCGCTGTTCGCCTCTGAAGTTTGAAGTCTGTGGAGAATTGGCCAGTCTGTACTGAGAGATCAGAAGATGATGTAGCAAGTTAACTGTAAATATGTCTTAGATGTCTGACCTTGTTTGTTGTAATAAATATTGTGGCTGTGAATCGAAAGCTGTTTCTTTACGAACCCACAACAGGTAACACTTTGAAGATACGTCTGCTTGGATCGTCACACCCACAGGATATGAACCGAATGTCAGCGCCCTAGCCATTCGGCCATCCTTGGCTACCTCCTCATAAAAAAGGTGTATGAAAATGCACTGGTAATATCCTTATGTAAAACCATAACGCATATTAGGCGTATAGTTCCGTATAAGATTCAATAACACAAGTTTCTTCATTTGTAAAAGTGAGTAATAAGTCTGAATAATTTATAAAACAGGAGTAATTTCTACATTTTTACCGTGCAAATTAAACATATTGCGGTGGGGTTTAAATTAATTTAATTACACTGAATACAGTTCAGGAATTTCTAAACATTTTCAAACAGTTAGATAGCAGCTAGAAAGAGAGAAAATTTGTTTCTAAAGATGGGAAAGTTAAAAAAAAATAATTATTTATTAACACCCTCTCGAAGTATAACGCTCAAAAAGTTTTCAGAATGTTCTTGCCAAAGAATTTCAGCCAAGGAGCCTTTACATTCGCGAGCAAACTATTTAAGTAAAATTTCCAGCAATTTACTTAATTTGCGCGATAAAAAATAGTGTAAGAAGGGAAAATTATATTATGTTTTAGAAAAAAAATCCGTAACGATGTTTTACTCCATTTTCTTACATTTAATTTTTTATTATCACTCTCTTATTTAGTGGAGGGGAAAATTAACTGCGGGAAATAAGTTTTTTCTTTATCATTGTTTTACAAGAAACTGTTGTTAACAAAAAGTCCTCGACTATGGTTAAAAGATAGTTAAAAAATCGTTACATTCAAAATGCTGTTATTTTTAAGCGAATTCACTTAAGTTTCATAACATATTGTCAAATATTCTTTTAAAACAAAGACCATTAAACCTGTCCCAGGGCAATATATATAATTATATATATATATATATATATATATATATAATTATTTTCATTTTATCAGACAGTTTTATCATTACGAAATTTCCGCGTTAGATATATAGTTAATAGTTATTTTTTACATTTCTAAACAAAACTATAGTAAATTATTTTTTCGTTGAAAAAACCGCAATAAAAATCAAGTCTACAAAGATTCATTTAAGTGGTCAGTAGGGAGCTAAAAGTAAAGAAGACTATACCATGTAAAAAGTATATTATTAAGTTTTCCTTGAATATGAGAGGAGAAATATTACTTATAAAAGAAGATGATATAAAATGTATATGAAAACTGTGTATTGAACTGTACTTTGGGTTATTTACGTGTAATTTGGAACTCTTTAAAAAATAGAACTATGGAATAATCTATACCAGAACTGAAAGAATCAAAACTGAATAAAAATGGAAATTGAACAGTAAGGTAGGTTATATTATTTTAAGGAATAAATGATGCATTTTTTGTTCGAATTTCAAATGGGAATTCAAAGAATAGCTCACAATAGATAGTAAAACGATTGGGATTTGTGTATACACTGTTAAAAGGAAATGCTGTTTCAGGGTGTAAGGTTTCTGAGTAGCGAATTCAGCTGTTTTTGGGATCCCATATTTGTATCTTAAACATGGTTTTGTATCTTCCTAGTTTTACTTCCATTTTTGTAATACACCTAAAACAGCATGCACGCGTTGTTGCTAACTCATCCAGATAGCGTACCGATATATATATATATATGTATACATATATATATATATATATATATATATATATATATATATATATATATATATATATATATATATATATATATATATATGCGTGTGCGTGTGTGTGTGTGTGTGTCTGTGCAAGTGCAAGAAGTGGCTTGGTGCAAGAAGTGCCTAAGTCAGTTTTTTCCAAGATGGCTTTGTTTGCTTATGTCTCTTTAAAAAATATTACTTTCAATGTAAGAATTACCCAAGTATGTCCGATGCTTTGAAAGTGTTTTCTAAACCATATATATATATATATATATATATATGAAAGATATAAAATTTAGTTTAAGTTGACCTCTGTAAATTTTCTATCCTTCCCATGCTTAAGATGGCATTACCAAATTCTGTTTTCAAGAACCCAGGAATATTTTTCATAGCGTCAGCAATTCCTGGGCAAGCCACGAAACCGTCCGACCCCTTTTCTATGCCCAAATAAGGCGATCGTCCTGCACAAATGATGCAGCTTGCAAGAAACATCTTTGGTCAGCAAATTCTTCAACCGCAGATGCCTCTATACGCAAACCCCGGGAATCACTCGGGTGTTGGCTTTCCATTAGATGAGATGTCTGTTTAGCCACTCGGAAATAAATTTCTTATTCTAATATTTCTGCAATCTGATCTTATTTCATTACAGAATTTATAGCCGGTAGGATGTTATTCTTGTCTGGGGTGCCCTACGATTTTCGAATGATTAATTATAATTGTGTTACGAAGAAAAATTTACTTATGCAACGTATTATATCTTCCATAAAAGAAAATTTACAGAGGTCAACTTAAATTTTATATCTTCCATACCCCCCCCCATTTTAAAATCGTTGTCTACCCGGGTGGAGGCTCTCATACATAACATACAAAAACAAACTACAAAATATTACAATTAAACAGAATATAACATAAGATTACAAAAATATCTGGCAAACTCCACGACGGTTCCTCCAGGTTTGTCACTTATGTAATGATAGGTACCAATGCTATTAGAATTTGACTATTTTGAAGTGAAACTAGTGACGATGTTAAAGCACACAATGTTTTGAATATTACCTAATATGAAGCTGATGCCCATTTACTTAATTAAGAAGTTATAACAAGTTATTTTGAGTTGTTTAATTTATGATTTGATATATTGTTAAAAAACTTGACAGGTATCTAAAATCTATGCTGTAATTGAAGTAACACTTTCAGAATAATATAACATATCAATTTTATAATTATTAAGGTAAATTTTGAATTTTATAGTATTTAATTTAATGTCATGATGCATTCTTTTCCTCAGTTGAGTTGTTCTTGTTTTGTTTTTATTTTTTTTAATTTTTTTAATAAAATTGTCGGGTTGTGATGGCCACACAACTCGAAACTTTTTTTTCATTCTGCAAAATTTTATTTTGGGTTTTGGGGTTTTTCTTTGAGAGCAACTACAGTTGAGAAACTGAATCCATTTACCTACATTTGTTCATCCACAAAAATTTTCTTTTGAAGTGGTGGGAGGAATTTGCTTTAACCTCCTTTCCAACTTCATAGTCAGCATTCCTCAGCAAACGTGAGGATACACGGTTGTTTGAGACAGATGTGATTTGTGTATAAGAAGTAAGGTATGTTAAAGGTATTAAATGTGTATTGCTATTGAAACGAATTTTGATGTAATGAAGTTGTTTTATTAATGTAACAGAGCTTTGAAGAAAAAGAAGAGATATTGATATGAAATGAATGTAAAAATTTATAATATTGTAATTTTGAATGAATAGAGAATTGTTATGAATATAAGAGTACCCAAGGAAGTTAAAAAATATAATAGAGTGAATTTTGATTGTGATATAAACAATTTCAGTATTAATAGAATACAAGGTGAGAACTAATAATACAATATGTGGACAATGTTAAGAGATAGTTTCCACGCAGTGTAAATATTTATATTGTGTTTTATTCATATCAAATATATCAAGATAATATGTCATGTAATCATAGAATTTATGTTATCGTCTTATATTTTGAATACAAGTCTTATATTTTTAATTAATACTGTAATTATGGTTAAGTGCATACGAAGCAAATAAGATGAAGGATAGTAGGGAAACCGCATGGACCTGCTATCTGGAGGAACCGTTGTTGAGTTTGCCAGATATTTTTGTAATCTTATGTTATATTCTGTATAATTGTAATATTTTGTAGTTTATTTTTGTATGTTATGTATGAGAGCCTCCACCCTGGTAGACAACGTTTTCAAAATGGGAGGATATGAAAAATATAAAATTTAAGTTGACATCTGTAAATTTTCTTTCCTTCCCATGCTTAAGATGGCATTACCAAATTCTGTTTTCAAGAACCCAGGAATATTTTTCATAGCGTCAGCAATTCCTGGGCAAGCCACGAAACAGTCCGACCCCTTTTCTATGCCCAAATAAGGCGATCATCCTGCACAAATGATGCAGCTTGCAAGAAACATCTTTGGTCAGCAAATTCTTCAACCGCAGATACCTCTATAGGCAAACCCCGGGAATCATTCGGGTGTTGGCTTCCCATTAGATGAGATGTCTGTTTAGCCACTCGGAAATAAATTTCTTATTCTAATATTTCTGTAATCTAATCTTATTTCATTACATATATATATGTATATATATATATATATATATATATATATATATATATATATATATATATATATATATCCTAAACTACCTTCCAAAAAAGACTCCGCAAATGCTTTATATGTCATACATTTGTAAAAACATTTGAAATCATAATCACATTGTTAAATGTAAGCCCATAGATATACATTACACAAGATTTTTTTTAAAAATTACCTATACATGCAATGTCTCTAGAAGACTCTAGTAAGTTTCACAAATTGTATATTTTCATCCATTTAATAATCATAGTCTCTTATTGAAACTGTCAGGGAAAAAAATCTTGTAACATTTAACATAAATCGCCGTAAGCGCATGGAAAGAGATAAAATACATTTGGGCCGTAAAAGAAAAAGTTTAAAAATCTGTAAACCTCATAAGTCTCTTTTTTTTCTATTTCCGAAAGAGCCCCAACTCTTGAAATAGGAAGAAAAAGCTGATTTTTCTAGGGTTTTGTTTCTTAGTGAATCGACTGCATGGGAAAAAAATAGAATTCCTTTTATCCCGACCCCATTAAAATAATGGATCAAGCCTTTTCGTGTCTTAGATTTCGGAGGAATTTCGAAACGCGAATCGTTTTAAAACAGTGGAAGATTAAAGTAACATTAATTTTCAAATAATTTTTAGTCAGGTCAATAACATTTGGGGAAGAATACATTATGTAAGGAATTATATAAGGAATATAAAAATTAGAACATTTTCACAAGGTTGGTTTTATTTGTTGAAATACAGACACTAAAAGTTACAGCACGTAATTTAATTGTTTTATTATGTCTAGGAGACTCTTAGAAGCATGTAAATCAGAAGATTTAATCTGAAACTTAGAGACACCTTTAGCTACATAAATCCATTAACCTGTCATACTAGAGTAAATCAAAACATATTGGCTTATTTAAATTTAAGCTTGTTTAAACATGTCTCCGTAATAAATAAACGGCTACTCCAAAGTTTCCTTGGCAATAGACTATTAGTTCTCTTTTTAGAGTGACTTCAAACAAAAATGTATTTTCTGGGACATTGATAAAAATTATTTTTCAATTCCAGGAAAAAATTAAATTACAAACATAATTAAGGGTACTTTTAAAAGACTGGAACTTTGCAACAAGTTTCCGGAAAAAAATATCCCAATTTTAAACGGACAAAGCATAAGAGAAGTTGGAAAGACCTCAAACAAGGTTTAAACTAAGGTCATTAGCGGTTTTTGAGGACTTCCCCAAATGGGTTATCGTCATCGATTTTCTCAAAAGACTCAGGAAGATTTCACGAGCTTATTCCATCCCTAAGAAGAACCTAATCACTCTTCGAAAATAACAGTGTCTGTCCAATGACAATCGAGAGCCGTGCCCCTTTTATCTAACAGACCTGACTTTTCCCTCTTTCAAACTACTTTTCTTTCTTAGAACCCAAAGATGATTAAAAAGGAGCGTGGTTCGTGTCCGCCGATGATGCAACAAGTACCATTTCCGCATAGATCAAATCGAAGACTTCATAATACTGATGCCGATGTGAGACACACTTGAGACAGTGAGAAGATAGTCGACCATTAGAAAATGCTGAGAAACATTAGCTCTACTTTATGAAACATTTTGATTGTACTGGTTGTATTGATGCTAGGATTCTATGATCGTGTAGCAATACTTTCTGAATTATACTCATACAATCTATTCCAGTCAAAGACAGAACAGACACAGCGAATAATGAGAATGAAGAAGACTAAAAACATTGGATGAAAGAGTATCATGAGGATTATTCCTTGGCTTGTGAAAGTTAACTTTCCCTAACTAGAAACTACATTTCTTGTAGTATAATTAAAGGCAAATTTATTCATTCGAACTGTTAAATAATTTAGTACTCTAAAGTAGAATGCATTTAATGTGACTAGATTTATTGGTAATTATTGGCAGCTACAAAGAACGATTACAGTTTTTTATAATTATAATAACTTTACAGAGTTTATAATAAAAGAAACTGTTATAACATTATTTCAATTCAATGCAAAATTTCTTCCTCCAGATATGTAAATTTTAAGATGAAAATTATAAATTAGTTAATTAAGTTTCACATAAACGCAGAAGTACAATGTATAACTTATGATTCAAAATTGAATGGCTTAGTAATTTCTTTCCTTAACCTCAAATTATCAAATAATGGGTAGGACATCTGACAAAGATTAACTCCTTTTTATAAGTTTTAATGTGTTACGGCCAGAATGTTCATCTTTTTAAACTGTTGAGATAATCTAAAAAAATACTACATCAGTTAACCTTAATTTTAATTATAAAACTCAGATTTCTGTTCAAAAAGATTCAATTTATATGGAAATTGCATACAGATTTTGAGGGGACATCATTCATACGTAGAAATCCAATGTTCCCCCATTTTCCATGATTTTCTAATATACGTGACCTATGAGAACTTCCTGCAGTTTACATTAATTTCCAAAAATATTGCTTTGGTAAAATTTAACTGTATCAGCGTATGATCATCTGACATGCAACCAAATAATGCCAACGATTCACTTTAGCCCCAGGAGAAATCAATTCAGTAGGACGAAATAAGCTCTAACGTCACTGTTAGGAGAAGAAAAGAACTTCAAACTAAAGAAAGCAAACGTTTAGAAGAAATAGCATCTCAAAGGGGATACATACAACTAGTATTTAACTTTCTCGACGAATTAATAAAATATCTCCTGAAAACAGAAACCTAAACTCCAGAAACCTCTATGAATAAATGATGACACATTTAAAGAAATATACAAATAACTAAGACAGAAAACGTACCAATCAAATTCTTATTTAAAAAACCCCACCAAATTTATAGCATTGGAGAAAGTAAGATAAAACAATTGAGTGTCAATCAATCGTATTTATACATACATACATATATTTTTTTATGCGTTCTTGCGATAAGTTTCGTTAATTTTGCCAAATAAACTTTCCGATACTGTGTAAACTTTATTAGTTATTTAAACTAGAAAAAAAATTATGTCGACACAGGGACACTTTATTTTTTGTCACTCCAAAGTGTTTCTGATCTATGATTCAATGTTTAACCAACCCTTTTTATTGATTACTTCACTTATTTAAACAACTGTCTTTTTGTGTACATAAAAAGAGTAATGATGAATAAGGAATAGGAAAGGTGGCGTGTGTATTTTCATGTTTAAAGTCACCACATTCAATAAATTTTTGCCATAGAGGCAAGCGTTTGCCCAGGACACACGGTGATTTTGAAAATATTATGGGAGCATCATGCTTGTAAACAGGGATTGCTTCCTATTAGAGACCAGTCCAAGAACGTCTATTTCTTACTCCAGCCTCTATGGAACTATTAAAAACAGTCTTCCAAATATCTCCTGTTTATAAAGGTGCAAAACATGATTCCAGCAGAAAATCTATTGTATTTTAGGTAAACACGTTAATTATATCTTTGAAAGAGTTATCTGTCTAAATCTTTAAAGTAGGTATGATTTTTTTTACAAGAAATGTTAATTGAGAAGTAATGACAACCTCACAGATTATTTAGACTCCGTACAAGACTTGAGCAAAGGAGAGCATCCTAACATTATAATTTTATGATAAATTTTTAACGTATAGATGCATCCTTTCATTGTTATATAAATCAGATATTCTTTTCGATACATAAAAATGCGGAGTTAAGTGGATATTAAGATTTTTATCTCAATCTTTCCCAGTAAAAAATGTAACGTGAAATAATTTTTATCGGTTTTTACATTTAATTTCTTTCACATTTAATTTAATTGGGATCACATTTTATTTCTTCTCCCAACAATTCGCGTTATAACAGTATTCGTAATTTAGAGCAATTTTTCATAAAAATATCAGTTATAAGACAAATTTGGAAGCCAATATCATTGTTATGATATTTAACAAAAGCCTCAGTAACGAATTTCATTGCTTTAATTGATCACTCATCATTTTAATTGTTCTGGTTGTCCGATAAACGTTTGACTAATGGCATTTTGACAGTCAGAAATTGTATCTTTCATGATCTTCCTTTTGATGCAATGAAAATACAACATACTTTTAAAATCCTCATCCAAAAAAAATACTTCGCAGCAGTTATGCAACTTGAGAAAGTATCGTTATGTTGCTTTAAATCTTACAGTATACAATTTCTGATAGAAATGCAACAATTATTTCACAGGAATTTTATTAATATATAAGAATCAGTAGAAAACTTCGTTAGCTGATTAATGGAATGAGCTGGTAATGTTAGGATTGAGAATCCATTATTTACGAAAGATGATTGTATTAATGCTCTAAAACTAAGAATCCAAACAAAATAACTGCAGATTAAACCACTAAGCAGTTGTTTCTGTAAATACTTCCAATTTCACTGTATGGTGTTAAGAGTAAACGAATTCATCTCTTGTGTTGAGAAATAATGACAAAGTGTGATAATCCTTTAAAGATGAAAAACAAAATCGTGGAAAATATGTTCAAACACGAAGAGCTATGTTAACTACAATCATTTCACAATATTTGTACCAATAAGACGCTTAATAAGAAATTCATGAGTATTTACGTAATCTAAAAGTTTTTTTTTCTTGCATCGCAGGCTGTTGCATACAGTTATGTGTTAACAAAACCGAACAGGAGAAATGTATTAAAAATAATTTTGGTTAGTGCAAAAGAACGAATGGAGAATTATTTGAAGTGTTTTGTGAGGTGCAATTAAACCCGGTTAAGTTTTCTAACAAGGCTAATGCAGAAATGGAGCCTATTTTTTTTAAAAAATAATAAATAGATTTTAGTATGCAGAAATTTATTGATTTTAGTATGCATACAATTATGTGGTAACAAAACCGAACAGGAGAAATGTAATTAAAATACTTTTGATTAGTGCAAAAACGAATGGAGAATTATTTGAAGTGTTTTGTGAGGTGTAATTAAACCTGGTTAAGTTTACTAACGAGGCTTCGTTTGCAAACAAATTTTATTACCCCCTTAAAAATAATTTTGCCAAAAATAACGACATGGAAATTAATGAAGAATTTTTCATTTTAAGTATACATTTTTTATAATATCTGAAGTAGTACTTATATTTATTGAACTGTTTATGTTTATATGTGCTTTTTATAATTGATTTCCTTTATTATTGATTTTAGTATGCTGAAATTATGCATTATTTGTATTTCAAATTTTAAATATAACACAGTCATTCTAAATAACCAAGGGTGTCCAAAATAAAATACTTGGCTTGTATTCCAGGCTAAATTAATGTGGTAACTTCCTATTTCGCAAACAAAATGTTTTCTATTGTCAGAGGACCGCGAGTAAAATTTATAGCTAGATTTGAATTTCTCATAAGAGAAAATAATTCCAACCTTTTAATTTAACCTCTGCAATTTGTACTCCCTGCCTCACTCGCATCGTATTTAACGGTCCTCCATCGGGAATATTTGTTGAAACTTATTTCCCTTCCACTGAAATTTCTGCTATAATTCTGAAATAAATCTTTGATGTCATTGTCCTGCAGGCATGTCGGCTCTGGGTCATTAAAATTTGAGGCGGGATTTTAGAATTACTATTGGTATTAAAATATTTTTATCCTTGCAAAAGTTCCTTCGTTACTGAAGTTAAAGAAAATATAAACATAGTCAGATGTATTTTGACTTTTATGATCAAAAATAAGGAAATTCTGAGTTTTATGTTTGATTTTTCAACCGTAACTTCGTAGATTACCCGCTATTCACAAGTTATAAAGAATTCTTGTTAATTTCCCAATTGCACTGAAAAGAAAACTTGTTTTCGATGTCATGAAGAATTTCGTTATAATTGGGTTGCCAGTAACAGGATCATTGGAATTAATCTGAAATCATTATGTAAGAATTAACCTGTATGAGCTCGACTGTGTTTTTGACAGCAGCTCGATTGATTTGCAGTCTCTCAAAATTATTTAAGCATTTCCGTTATTTTTCGCAGCTTAGAGCCCTTTCTCTGTAACTATAAAAAGTTTTACCATAAATAAATTTAGCAATAATCGTATTTTATTTTTCAGGATGAGCAACAGATAGTATCTTTTTCCTAGGGCATATGCCAAAAACTAATGGAACACTGAATAATCTTCAAAGGAAGCCATTCGGAATCTAGCCAAAAATTTACCATAACTCTGTAATCCTCATTCCCGATTAATCGTCATGTACCGTATTTTTTAAAAATGGAGCACTACTATTGCTAATTTCAAAGAGATTGAATAGCAGATAAACATACTTAAATTTTATGCTGAATAAATTGGATATATCTGACTCCTAGTATCTTTATAGATTTAATTTCCTACAATAATTGCTGCAATCATGCGGACACAAATATTGCTGGCAGATTTATTAAAGACAACCTTAACACCGATGGTCTAAACCTAATTTGTCAGATATCTTCACTTCGACGATGCTCTCACCAACCCCGACATAGCTAGTGTCAGATGATATTGCATCCAATGCTATCAGAAGTATCTTTTAAGACCCTCGTTCTCGATATCGAATCATTTTTTCATGGTTAAAAATTACTAAGTCACCCCTTTAAAAGCTATAGACAGAATTTTAAAAATGATAAATGGAATACTTTTGAGAAAGATTTAAGACATTCCTTTGACAACCCCAGTGATTTATTTCAGGGAACAACTGACACTTCCTTCAACAACTTTTATCGTATCATCCTCTAAATTACTAAATGATGGATTCCCAGAGGAAAACAATGCAAATTTAAACCTCTTTGATCTCCTCTCCTCCAAGTTTTGAGAAAAAGTTGCATTAAGGCACGGTTTACTGCTGAGTAGAAAGGGAAGACGTAAAAGTCTGAGAAGGACTAAGAAATATGTGGCTAATTACTAATATGTGGCGTACAGAAATTTATGAGGAACAGTGAAAATGTTTTAAATTGTCACTTTTATTATTAGCTCGATTTATTACCAAACTGTTTCAAAAAAGTCCTTTGTATTCGCCAACAACTTAAAGAGTTTGTACCTCTCAAATCATGTCAAGTGTCCGTAACGGTGTTTAAAAAGGTTTTAACAAGAGTGCAACTCCAAGTGCTACTCTCAAACTTTTCAATCACCACATTTTTAATTATTGTAATCAACGTCTATTCTCTTTAGTCTCTGCACCTAGTCTCTGCACCTAGTACAATGTACACTGCTCAAAACAATTAGGGGAACACATGGTTTTAACGAAATTGCGCAAATACTTACACCGATAAGTAGCATAAAATAAATCATCCATAATTTAAAGCCTAGCAGGAAACAGAAGAAGAAAACTTCATATGCAAATCAAAGTTCATGACGTCAAAATCCCGAAAAAGAACATAAGGGGGGAAATCTGGATGTTGCAGAAACGTCTATTTCACTGCCTTAACTGTGAAATCCAATTGCTCAGTTATTCTTTTTGAGAAAAGATGACTTGAAAATGTCTCAACAGCGTGATTTACCGGAATCCATGGCATGGCGTATTATAGGCAGACTTGAATCCGGGCAAACACAACGTAGTGTCGCGGACGCTGTTGGAGTCACCAGAAGTTTCGTTGCAAGGCTGTGGAATTAATTCAATGAAACAGGGAATGTTAGACACCGACCAGGGCAAGGTCGGCTACGCGCCACTACAGCAACTGATGACCGGTATATACTGTTAACAGCTCGTCGAAACAGAACAGACAATGCTACTCAGCTACAAAGACAGTTGCTCTTGGCAGAAGGACGAAGGGTGTCCAGCGAAACAGTACATAATAGGCTTCATCAGGGAGGTCTCTATGCACGTAGGCCAATGGTCTGCATTCCGTTGACCTCACGCCACCGTGAAGATGGGCTGCTGAACATCGAGATTGGGAGCAACATGATTGGAGCCAAGTGCTGTTTACAGACGAGTCCCGATTCAGTCTGGAGTGTGAAACCCGACGTGTTTTGGTGTGGAGGGAAAGGGGCACTCGAAATAACCCCACATTCGTTCGTGTAAGGTCACAATATAGACGAGCTGGTTTTATGGTATGGGGTGGAATCAGCATAGGTGGACGTACGGACCTGCATATCATTCGGAATGGTACTTTCATGGCCCGAAGGTATGCAGACGAGATACTGAGACCTCATGTCATATCTTACGCTGTAGCCATTGGAGATTCCTTTGTTTTCCAGCATGATAATGCCAGACCGCATACAGCTCGTCTTGTGGAGAACATGCTTGGAGCTGTAACAATGCAGCGTATGGAATGGCCAGCGTGCTCTCCTGACCTGAATCCAATCGAGCATGTTTGGGACATGCTTGGACGACGCATTGCTGCGAGACCAAGGCCTCCTTTTACTCTCCGAGACTTGGAGGTTGCACTTCTTGAGGAGTGGAACAGTATTTCCCAAAGTCTTATCGACAACATCATCGCATCCATGGAAAACAGGTGTGCAGCATTCTTAGCTGTTCGAGGAGACCACATGCCATATTAAAAATCTTGCATCATTTCTAAACAATACTTTTTTTATCGTTTACATGTAACCAAATTGTTGCCCTAAATCTTCTTTTCGTGTTTTTTCCATACTTTCAAAGAAATAAAGCTTAATTACAAATTGTTTGCGTTTTGTTTCTGTATTGTGCATTGATACGCATGTACTATCCATTTTATGCCAATATGTGGCTGTCTCGCATGGTTTTCTTAACTTCTTTGCTTACTCCCCAAATTTTTTTGAGGAGTGTATATGTTGAAAGCCACCCAAAATCAAGCTCCTCAAATAATTACAGGGACCGTTAAATCCACTCAAATTTGTGCAATGTAGAGTCTTACCAAAATCTTTCCTATTGCTAAAGCTGCATTGAGGGATTCTATTATTCTGTATCATGAACTAGTGAGGTTGGCTGATAACCACTTTTGGATTGAAAATAGAGTTAATTTTTCTAGAACCCTGGCAGTTTTAAGGATTCAAAATTTTCAGTTCTCTTGTAATGCAATCAGTGAGCTTGACGTACTTCGTCAATCTACTGTACCTCCTAATGACATTTCTTTTTTTGCTTAAATATTGACATAGACTAAGACTTGAGCCCCCACAAGAAGTAAAGGAGCCCAATCTGTTCCATCGCTCTATCAACTATCGAGAAATGATACTCGAAAGACACTTGGCTATGTGTTTACACATAGGGTTCTTGGTTCCATAATAAAGATGGCACTGTAGCTGGTGTTTTCTAGAAGTTTCATTTTTTTTTCTTTTACATCCCTATTGGTGCACATTTTATTTAATACGGTAGTGAAGTAGAGACAGTTAATATTATTCTTGATTAACTCTCCGGCTACAAATCTTTCAATAGCATAGTAGTTATTCTCTGTTATTCAACTGCTGCTTTACAACCTCTGTCCAACAATCGTTTGACTGATAACGCCCGTATTTGGGACTGCAGGGGCATCTCAAATCAACCCGTATGTCCATATAATGAATTCCAGCCCACTAAGGTATTCCTGAAAATGAGACTGCCGATTTTCTTCCAAAGAGACCACCGAAGTGCTGCAAAGATCTCTAAAAAATGTAACCTTCCGTTAATCAAAATTACTAACCAATAGAAAATGAACGACCCATTTAAAATCTATAGCCATTTCTTTTGAAAGGGTAAGGATAGGAGGGAAATTTTGATTGAACTACATACATTTCGAACTTTCCTATGAACACTGCACCGGCAAATTTCCTTTCACTCACTAAACATAACTCCCTACTAGCTCATATTTTTCAAATTGGACTCATTAACTCTCCTATTTGTTTTCTATTCAGACTGGTCGGAAATTGTCGTCGCTCATCTAGGCACAGGCCTTGCACTAGGTGGATTTCAATGTGTTGTTCAGAGGTACTGAAGGGCAAAGATCTATGGTTGTCTTAGCCAAACATTTCTTAACATTTTTAAATAATAATGGCGACAGTACTGAATAGATTTCTTATTGATTGATTGAGGAAATCTTAAATTAAACAAAAAAAGGAGAAACAGCATTTTAAAATTTACTAAAGAATTAAAATATGACGAACACTGTCAAACTAATAAGTAAAGTTTTCTTCACGGGACAGATCATTAGGAATGATTATTTCGATGCATTGAAAATATTCAAGGCTGACAGGCACTTTCCTCGAATCAAACCCCATAACCATAAAAACACAAAGCTTGCTACTATTTCTTTAAAAACCCTTCTGTACGTGAATCCACATTATGAATCTTATATAACATTTGTAAGTTGTCTATAACAACAAAACTTCTCCCCACCCCCATTGAGTCCCGAGAGAACCATACTTATTACCTGGAAGAATTATTGCCATCGTTTATTTTTAAAGTGAATATTAAGAAAGCATTATCCCTTTTTAATCGCCCTCAATTTTTACATAAGCATGAAAAAATTTATTAACAGTCGCACATACTAGACGATCACATATATCTGCTGTTCATTCCTCGATCTCTAACTTTACTATTTTCTCTGTCACAATTACTTCTTAAATGTTAATATAGGAACCATTTGTATGTATTTGTCCCCAGAAATGTGATAATTTTTTCTCTGTTAGCTGGATTCAGTGTTCCAAATGGAAGTGTGTGTCAGTCCTTTTAAAAGCTAACAAGAATGTAAACAAGGATAGGGGAGTAATGTTTTATATTAAATAATTGTGCAACAGCCAGTCCTACTGAGAAATCAGGAATGAATAGTTCGACATGTTTTGAGTTTCTTAATGTTATCAACATATAGTGATTTTAGACCATCATCTCATTTAATTATATTCTCTTTCATCTAAACTTAGATCCATGGCAAACACTTCCCTAACGCCCACGGCTGACACCCTCGTATTCTGCACAAACCTGATTACTGTTAAGTGATTTTTGTAGGACCGAAAATTGAAATTCTTTCAAGATATATGATTTAGAGTCTTTAAATTCTAGGAACTGTTCCAAAAGTTACATGTTCTATACAGTGAAAGAAAGCGAATAATTTATTCAATTATCTATATATATAAAACAGTTCCGTAACTGTCTGACTCGCTGACATACAACGCACAGACCAAACCGCTGGACCTGAAGGGCTTAAATTTTGCATTGCGATTCTTCTTATAGTGTAGAGGTGCACTAAGAAAGATTTTTGAAAAATTCTTCTGAGATTTTTTAAAATTAAATTATTAACTGCTTTAGTAACGTTTTTTAAGTTTGCATTTAAAATAATATCTTGAGGGTTATGAAATTTATATCACGAGAAATATCATTAAAAATTCCTTTAAAATGAAATCTTTTTCGAATCTTTACCCCCATTTTCTGATTTTTGTTGAATTTTTAAAGATTAAATTTTAAAATTTAATTTATTAAATGCTGATCACGTGATTTCTTTTTCTGGTACTTTAAGTAAATTTATCGTCTCGTCCATAACAATGAAACAGACAATAAAAAAGTTTCCCTGAATAATGCGGCAGATAATTGGACATTATCCAAAAAAATATTAAAATACAGTAAAAGATATGTTCCTCAAACTGTACTATATAAACTGTACTATATACTTTAGTATGTCCTATTAGATTTAATTTGAATATTTTCTTCTACATTATTTTGTCTATAAAAATATCTCTTACGATTTTTTTATAAATATATATTTTGGGTTTATTTTACATCAATTGTATACATTGATCGTCGTATTTATTATACATATACAGAGGCTGTTCATACATTTTTTAGACGATGTATATTGTATTCACAAAACTAAATTACATAAAATTCTTGTGACTTAAATGTTCTATTTGACATTCCTTATTCTGAACTATCCTTTGACACCGCTTTTTCCAGGATAATAATGCCTTTTGAAGTGTCAGAAGAGGTATTCTATCCCATTCCTCCTGAACAGCTTTCCAGAGTCCTGTAAGGGTTTTGGGACGACGTTTGGATAATGCAAATTTTAAAAGTCCGAAAGCACAAAAGTCCATAGGTAATACATCGGGAGATCTAGTAGGGATATCAGTGAAGGGTATGGCCTTGATACCAGTTTTTTGTTCCATTTCTTTTAGGAAATTTACAGTGGATTTTGATGTGTGACTGCTAGCTTTGTCCTGATGGAGTCTCACAGATTCATGGCACTGTGGGTAAAGCGATGGTATTTCATTCAGAAAAATTGGTGATAAAATATGTTCCTGATAGTATTTGGAGTTAATCTTGACATTTTTTTTGGACTCTCTTTATTTTTAACTTGCCATTATAAGAAAAACCAGCAACAATCATGAATCCCTTAGAAAAACATTCTTTCGATTCTTTGAACCATGTACTTAAATTTTTTTCTCGCCTTTTATGATAAGAATGGCTCTTTTTTTTGTTGCAATCATTTAAATACACCCATGATTCATCTATTGTGACAATTGATTTCCATTTTTCTTTGTGTAAAGGATATTTTGTTGTGGCCGTGATTATATAAGATCAGCACATTGCAAAAAATAAAAGAATAAAACTGGAATTCACTTACCACACTTTATTTAAGACAAGTTAGGAGAGCATAAAAAATTATTTTGCACGTGGTGCATCACCATTTACACCACGCATGTTGAGGTCAGCACAATTGTTAGCACGTCTTGGAAAATACAATTCTCAGCAAAGGAACCAGGAACCATCGGACAACTCCGTATTTCTGTAAATCTTTCGTAGACCTGTTGAGTCACACTTTATTACTCGCGCAACCACGTGCTTCAGACCACCGTCTCCGCAAGAACAAAGACGTCAGCTTCCCCCCTAGAACATTCGAGGAGTCACCTTTTATAATGTCCTTCCGCCGGAGAAATTTTCACACCTTTTTTGTTGCCAACGTTCTTTTAAAACTTTGTAGGAAGACCTGGAGAATCTCCGATTAGGCGATCAGGAGTGAAATAAAACCGGTTCCGTCTAGTTTCAAGTACGCTGCTTCCGAACCAGTTCTACGCTGATGTTTTCACAACATCTCTTCCCCCCATCAAATAAAAAAAGGAAAAAACGAAAGATGGTGATGCACAAAACCAATATAAAAATTACATAGTATCCAAAACCACATTACAAATAACAGACTAATATACACAAAAACACAATATGCACTAATTGCTCTCTGGAGTGTGAATAATTACATAGTATCCAAAACCACATTTCAAATAACAGACTAATATACACAAAAACACAATATACACTAATTGCTCTCTATAGTGTGGTAAGTAGTTCTTAAAAGAAAGAGGAAAAAATACATATAAGTCTATATACACCATTCAAACCCCCTTTGTAGTAACGTTATGTCATATTAAGCTTTCAATTATCATCTTGTATCTTTTAATGGCTGAAATTCACAGCATACATATTTGTTGAATTTAGTTTTCAACTTACTTAATTCTAGCAGTTGCAAAATTGATTAAATGTAAAAAATCCTGTCTTATTAATTCTATATATTTCTGCATGAACATTTCAATGACTGTACATTGACATCAATTAAAGATTTTACACAATATGAGTTTGAACAGTTGACCTTTTACTTTAGATACAGCAGCTATTATATTTTAAATATCAAGTTGCTGTCTTGGATTAATCCAACTTTGAATTTAACTATTTGTCTTGAACATAAAATAACTCATACAATTTAGTAGGAAATTTGGATCAGCCTGCAATTTCCCAAATATGTGCCAGGTGCTTTGACACATAAACAAACACTGAATAAGTAAAACAATTACTACAATGCTAGAAATATGAGCTCTGAATGGGTTTATGGTATCATACTGAACAATAATCTATAGCAATTAACACATATGTACATACATGCATAAATAATAGAACAGGAAAAAAAAAATATGATCGAAGCACAATTTATATCTTATATTCCTCATTCCTTTTAAATATTGTACCCAAATCACACAAATATTTATTATTGTTAACAACATTTAACCCATGTTATTCGCTATGGAACAAAAATTATCACCATTTTTTTTGAAAATTTTGCTAATGTGAACCTTAATCTCTCTGGCTGTGTCATGATTAGTTTCCCTTATAATATAGTTATTATTACGAAGTTTTTTCAATATTGTGTAAGGACCAGAGAATTTTGGCCTTAGAGAACCAGGATTATTAAAAGATTTTAAGTACACCAGATCCTCGGTGTCGTAATTTCTCATTTTATTCCCTTTTAAATATTTTTCATTCCTATTGAAATATTCCGCTTCATTATTAGCCACCAACTCTCTCACTGCTTCAATATGTTGTTGTTGCAGTTTTAAATATCTAGATGGCTCTTGAGCCTGTTGGGAAGGAGCTATTTGATCCAATGGAATATTTAAATTCCTTCCAAAGAATAATTGTGCAGGCGAGAAGTTAGTGACTGCATGTTTCACATTATTGTAATGTAAAATGAAAAATTTTAATCTATCGGACCACTCAATGATTTGCTCCGATAGTGAAGCAATGGATTCTTTAAGAGATCTGTGAATTCTTTCAATCACACCATTTGATCTTGGGAAATAAATTGACGCTTTTCTGTGTTCAATATTTAGAGATTTTAAGAAGTTTTCAAATTCTGATGATGTGAAGTTCGTGCCATTATCACTCAATAAGATTTTTGGGATCCCAAATCTAGAGAAATAGTCATTTAAGGCTTTAATTACACTAGCTGAAGTTACGTTCATTAAAGGAATCGCCTCTAGGAATCTGGAATAGTGATCGATAATGGTTAATATATAGAACTTTCCATCATGAGACCTAGGTAGCTTTCCTATCACATCGATTGCTAACATTTGTCCTGGAATTAAATTAGATTTAGTAATCATATTTGGCTTGGTTTCTAATTTTTTTGACCTATTTTGTAAACATTTATGACATTGACTACAAAAACTTTTTGCGTCCTGAAACATACCTTTCCAAAAGTATTGTCTTTTAGCCAACTCATAGGTCCTGTGGCTGCCAAAGTGAGGTTTGTGAGCCTCAATAAGGCAGTGTTTAATCAAAATTTTTGGAATGACAATTTTGTTTTCAAAATTTTGGATGCTGTTTGCTGAATTTGCTTTAATTTTAATCATTAATAAGTTTGTGTCTGTGTCAACAAAATATTTAGATTCTATGTCTGCATCATTTTCCAAAATTTTTTTTTTAAGCGTGTTAATTCTTGATCTTCTAACTGATGCTTTAAAATATTTTCATTATTTAATTCTGTGATTTCAGAAGCAAATATGTTTAAGGCATTTAGATTTAGATTTTGATTGTCCTCAGTAACTCTGCTAAGAAAATCAGCTGGGTTGGAGAAACCAGGAATATGTTCAATAGTGTAGTTGAAACTTTGCAAGTATAATAACCATCTAGTGATTATATCGGGTTGTTTATCTAATCTCATATGAAAAGTTAGCGGTTTTGCATCTGTTAGAATTCTAAAACTTCTTCCATATAGGTACTCGTGATAATGCTTAACTGAAAGGTATATAGCATATAGTTCACGCCTGATCGATGGATACCTCGATTCTGCAGGATTTAGTTGTTTCGAATAGAACTCTATTGGAAAAAAATTGTCATTATCTTTCTGTAATAAGATGCCACATACCGCTGAGCGGGATGCATCAGTGACTAAATATATTTCTCTATTATCATCAATATTCCTGACCGTTGGTTTGCTAAGTAAAATTTTTTGGATTTTTTCAAAGGCCTCCTGACAACTTGTGCTCCAGATGAAAGGTACATTTTTTTTGGTTAACTCTACAATGGGTTTGGTAATTTCAGCAAAATTGAAAATTAGATTTCTGAAATAATTGACCATGCCGCAAAAGGCTTGCACCTGCGTAACATTTTTGGGCTGAGGAAAGTTGGTGATTTTGTTAATATTAGCCTCTGAAGGTGCATAACCGTTTTTGCTTAAGTTGAAGCCGAGGTATGTTATATTATTTTGACATAATTGCAATTTTGCTGGGTCTAATGTTAAATTAAATTCCTTTAATTTTTGAAAAACTTTCTGCAGCCAGATTTGCATTTCCTGCATGTTGTCTGCTGCAATGATGATATCATCCAAGAAGTACTGTACATTTTTCCCCCTTAAATTATCTAGACATTTTGATATTAATGCATGAAAATAAGATGTCGAATTTTTTAATCCAAAAGGCAAGCGTGTAGGTTGAAAATTACCAAATTCAGTAGAAAAGGCAAGTTTTTCCTTATCAGAGTCCTGAAGTTGAATTTGGAAGAAAGCTGCCTTCAAGTCTAACACAGAATACAATTTTTTACCAGCTATGTTTTGTAATATATCATTAATTTTAGGAATGCATATTTTATATGATTCCGTAATCGAGTTAAGAAGTCTATAATCAATTACCATTCGAAACCGAGGGGATTTATCATTGGGTAAGCTTTTCTTTTTAACAAAGATAACTGGAAAAGAATAATTTGAAGATGATGATTCAATTATCCCTGCCTCTAATAGCTTGGCAACCTCATTCCTGGCAAAATCCTTCGCTATCTTTGGGATAGAATAAGGCCTAGTTTGCAAAGCAAAATTATGGTAAAGTTTAAATTCTGGTTTAATTTCATCAGTTGAACCCAAAGTTTTATAAGAAATTGAAAACACCTCATAATTAGACATGAGTAAATTTAAAATTTCTTCCCTATCCTCTATTGAGAGATGGTTCAAGTTAAATTGGTCAGGTTTTAATTCTTCCTTTCGGAGTTCTTTTATTTCCTGAGATATTAAAGAGTTAATTTGATATACTGTTTTATCACTGGATTGCTTAATTTGGGATTTATTTACATTTTCAATGCAACCAATTTTAGAATTCTTTCTCAACACAATTTTTTCATTACTGCTATTTTCAACCATTAAGTAGATTAATCTATTTCTATCAATATTGTGAATACTACTATTTACAATTATGTTATTTAGTTTAGGATTAGGAGAGAACATTACAGTTTCATCACTATTGAAGTTTTCAGAGACTTTTAACGCGATGAATTTATACTCAGTGGGTTCAAGGGTTATATTAATCAATGATCTAGCAGAATTGTTGTGATTTCTTTTATTGCAAGAATTGCCTAATTCAGGTTCATCATTGTGAGTTATCGGGTTCATTATTTCAGAGTTATCAATACGTAGGGAGGGAACCTTACTATGAAATTTAAAGTGAACATTGTCGGCTATTAATTCATTTTTATTTAGATCAACAATAGCTTTGTTTCTGTTTAAGAAATCATAGCCTAAAATCAACTGATAATTTGAGTGCCAATTATTTCTAGTTACAAAGAAAACATTAGAAAACCATTTTTGTTCGATTTTAAATTTCAATTCTATAGTACTATTATAGGGAATTATTTTATTATCTAGAGTTTTAATATTTACAGAGCGTGAGATGAAGTTTAATTTTACTACCTCTTTTAATAGCTCTACAGCACTGGGTTCGATTAGACTTAGATTTGCCCCCGTATCGATTAATGCTTCAAACGAGTTATCAGCAATTTTTACATTAATTATTGGTAGAGTAGCGCTATTGTTTTTGCATGATAAAACCATTCTGTCGTTAGTATTCTGTTTACTGGAGATATTATTTGGAATTTTTGTTTGCTTAGACTCCGTTTTGCTTTTTCTCCCCTTATTTTTATCTATAATTTTTGAACGGATTCTTGACTGGGGATTACTATACTTATTAACACAAGAATCCTCAATTAGTTTAAATTTTTTGTCTTGTAATTTTTATTTGAGTTTTTGTAGTAAGGGGTCTGCCTGGATCTATTTCCTCTGTTGTGATAAGCACCTCTTTGATGTCTAAAGTTTTTGCCATAGTTAACATTTTGATGGTTATTGTTATTCTCTGGATAATACCAACAGTGTGTTGTAAGATGTTTTTTAAAGCAAATATGGCAAGTTGGATAATCAAAAGGTTCCGTGTAGTGTGAGGAAGACGCTATGTTTTGCGTGTTCTCTTTTGCTTGAGCATTAATTGTGGATTGCGTTATCCTGTCTATTTTTTCTGATAACTCTTGAATTTTTTTGTTGCTTTCAAATTGCTGCTGTAGCAATGTCTCTATATCTATGTTATTAGTTGCTGTTATATTGTTGACGCCTGAGGCTTGTTGCTCAAACGCATTTTCCACGTTTTTAGCTCTAGCAACAGCTTGCTTAAAGTCCTTAGGACCGAATTTTAGGACTTCTGTTTTAACGTCCGGTCTCAAAGCTTCCATGTACTTAGAAAATTTTAAGTTTTCAGTTAATTCAATGAGTGTGGGACTGTCATCATCAGTGTCATTTTTTACAAATTTTGTCACTAAATTGAGTACCTCCTCAGCTAATTCACTACAACTCTGCCCAGGTTTCTGAGCAATACAAGCAAGTTTTTGCTGAATACTTTGAAAACTTTCAACTTTGCGGAATTTTTCTTTAAGTAAATTTTGGAGTTTACCACAATTAATTTCATTTGAGGCATTGACATTTGATGATAAAAATTGTAAGGCCTTGCCCTTACACTGTAACTTTAAAATTATTGTTTTTCTCGCTTCATTCCATTTCTCCAGTGTAGCAACAGCATTAAATTGGCTGAGAAAATATTCAATATTTTCTTCCTCATTTCCAGAGAAAGTAGGAAGAGCATTAGCCAGAGAATAAGCCATAGCAATCTTTTGTTAGTTTTATAGAATCACAATTTTTACGTATCTCTCCCCCAAAATGTCAAAAATATACAAATTATAAATAGAAGATATCAAATATACATGAAATTCAATTTGATTACTATATAAAAATCAATCATTCATTAACACATATGATTCTGTTTCTCAACTTGATTTTAAATCATATTCAGTACCATAATCAAATAAACCTTTAAAATCTAATCTTAAGACATATATTTTTCAGAACATTTTTCTACCTTATAGAAAATTACTAATTATTAATATATACACTGCATAAAAAATACATAAAATGAAACAAAGAACGAACACAAAAATATCAATTTTCATAAAATTTGCTTAATATATAAAATGAGGGAATGAATGGTATATATCAACTGAATAGAAACCCAAATTCTCAACCTATTATTAAATTTTTTTTTTTTTCTTTTTTTTTTTGCAAACGGCACCAATGTAAAGGATATTTTGTTGTGGCCGTGATTATATAAGATCAGCACATTGCAAAAAATAAAAGAATAAAACTGGAATTCACTTACCACACTTTATTTAAGACAAGTTAGGAGAGCATAAAAAATTATTTTGCACGTGGTGCATCACCATTTACACCACGCATGTTGAGGTCAGCACAATTGTTAGCACGTCTTGGAAAATACAATTCTCAGCAAAGGAACCAGGAACCATCGGACAACTCCGTATTTCTGTAAATCTTTCGTAGACCTGTTGAGTCACACTTTATTACTCGCGCAACCACGTGCTTCAGACCACCGTCTCCGCAAGAACAAAGACGTCAGCTTCCCCCCTAGAACATTCGAGGAGTCACCTTTTATAATGTCCTTCCGCCGGAGAAATTTTCACACCTTTTTTGTTGCCAACGTTCTTTTAAAACTTTGTAGGAAGACCTGGAGAATCTCCGATTAGGCGATCAGGAGTGAAATAAAACCGGTTCCGTCTAGTTTCAAGTACGCTGCTTCCGAACCAGTTCTACGCTGATGTTTTCACAACACTTTGGATAAGTGTTTCTCATATAGAATTCTACAGCGTGTCCTGCGTTCAGCATTATGATTTGGAAGAAGACGATGCACATTGCGTTTTTTCGCTTTCTTAAGATTTAAATCAACGTTTATCATTTTGTTTACAGTGGACACCGTGCATTTGAATGATTTTGCAACTGTCCTTTGACTAGGGGGATTTTCTTTTAACATTAAACAACGTAACTTTGCAATAGTCGAAGATGTCCGTTTTTCCTTGGATACTTGTTTGGAATTTTCGTTCCACTTGAGGCTCCAATTTGACGTTTTTTTCCTTTCTTGTTGACGATATTACCTATCGACGCTTTAGATATCACAAAACCATGACTATCACATCGTTTTTGGATAACGGAGTATGCATATTTCTCTTCGGAAAGAGCATAAATGTAGCCTTCGAACCACTGCTTTGTTGAAAACGCCATTTTGAATAAAAACAAAACTTTCAAGCCTTAGACGATAATTTTGACTTTTAAAAACATAGTACAATTGCAATTATTTCTTTTGCAGCAAACGATTTTGTATTACCGCTTACCAAAATCGTCTAAAAAATGTGCGAACAGCCTCTGTATACATATATTTGGCATTAATTGCATACATTGACCGTTGTATTTAATTTGAATGTACTCCGTAGCAAAGTGCGGGTTTTCAGCTAGTTTTCCTATAACCGTCATAGTACAAGAAGCTCAATGGTCGCAGTAAACGAGACTGGAGTAACAGGGGGGGGGGGGGGGGTAATAAATCTTGTTAACAAATTACACCTTCAAAATACACTTGCATGTACTTTACGAAACGTATTCCATAGGAACGTTATTTCATGTTTGCCCTAAAGATATTATAGGTTTAATGAATGATCTCTATTTTTTTTCATTTATTCAGAGTGCGCGTTAGAAAATTATAAACGGAACTGTGAAAAGATAATTAAATATATACACCTGCGAAAGCATGACCGTCTAAAAATCGAAATAACAATGTTTGTTTTTGTGATTTCATATGCACACTGAAAACTATTTTTAATTGCTTCATGACGTGATGCAAAGATATAAAAATTAGTTGAATACAAGAAAAAACCACAAAAGTAACTGGTATACAGATAAACGCGGAATATATAATGCAAACTTTATATGGCAGCAATGTTGTTATCTGTTGTGTAGTAGAAAATGTTTTCGAAATAGATATCATTATAGGTACATAATTAGAAAATTTGATTTATCAGCTTTTAGAAAAAGCAAGTAAACATGTGTAAAAACTGCTGCCCTCCAGCAATAGTATTTGTAAAATAGTCTCTAAACCTCGAGGCATCTAAAAATATAAATAAATGACAATACCTTGTGTAATTTGTCCAACAGAGAAAACGGCTAAAAGGAATGAGTGAAAGGGTTTTCGAAAAATGAGGGTTTCTCACAATGCTCAAATTGTTTATTTAGTAGATTATCATAATAGAGGGGTGGCGGCGAGCTTCGGCAGCAATACGTTATACGTACTTGATTTAGTTCTGAATGCTACAATTAATAAATTTTAAATCTAGATTTGTTGTCGCTTGCTAGTTTAATATAGCGTTATATTCGGTGAAACAGAGTTTAACTATCAGAGTTTTTTGGTTCCTAGTTGTTGAACACATCTGATAAATTCTGAGATAGAAAAAAAATCCTTATCTATCTATCTATTTTATTTCTAGAAGGTGATTTTTTCTGACCATCCCTCTTTCTACCTTCGTAATTAACCAAAATCGGTAAGTGAAGGAACCACTTTAATCGAAGTATAAACGTTATAAACATCTTTCTTCCGCTAGAAGACGTGTGCTCACTATTTTTTCAACGTTATCTTTATTTTAAAATCATCTGATTTTATTATCATTCTGTGAATTAATAAATTATAAGTTTCTTTAATGGCAATATTTGAGTAGGTGTACATTATTCCTTTTTGCATTAATAAACAATTTGTTTGGACTACAATCTATTTTCTTTCCCCCTGAAGAACATTTTTTTAGTGATATTTTTTTTTGGTATACCTTTTCAGGGTTAAATTTTATTTATTCAATTGTATGTACACAATTGAACTGCATATGACAAAATTCTACCAAGCTATCAAGGGAAAGATTCAAATTTGTCTTATAATTAAATGGTAATCTATATATTATTTTTGTAAGCTTTTTAAAATTATTATTATTATTACTATGACATGGAGAGCTATTTTGAGAGAACGACAGAACGTAAAAATATGATTGGGGTATAGGAATAAAGTTTTTCAATCATCTGAAATTTACCTTTGTTACTTGATATGAATTTGTCCTTTTCAAAGAGATTAACCTTGAATTTCTACTAATTAATAATAATAATCTATACTACTTGGCAGTAATAATTGTATATAAAAGAAGCCAATCTGAATAAAGTTATTTTCCCGTCGACGATGTCTACAAAAATGGGCCATAACAGTTTTGTCAACAACACGATTTGCCACCAAGTTGTTCGATTGAAACTAGACAAAATATTTTTCCTGATGTTCAGCAACCAGAAGAAACCGCACCTATGGAAGAGGAGTTATAAATGAGTTTTTATTAATGAGAAGTTAAAAAATTTCTCATTAATATCTCATTAATTTCTCACTGAAATGCTAAAGTACAATAAGTACAGTCGAACCCCGTTATAGCGAACCCGGTATATAACGAAATCTCGGATATAACGAACGAAAATGTTGGTCCTGCCGTTTTCCTATTGTATTTAATGCTAATTTATCCTTTTATAGCGAACCTCCGAAATCTTAAGAATCGGCTATAAGGAACCTTTTTTTTCAGTCGACTACTGAATTTTTTAAAAACTTTTTAAGAATGTTGAAGATACAACGAATGGTGAAGAAGCAAACAATGTTGAAGAAGAAGATGAGGAAGATTTACCTATCGCGATGTCGATAGAAAAGCACAAAATTTCATCATTCTCAGATTGCGACATGCAATTATTCGAAAGATGTGATGATAAAGTCAGTACATGTTAAAATCCGACTCATGAAAACATTGTGGAAGAAATTAAAATGAATCATTCTGAAATCGAAGATTCTGACGCTGTTGAAGAGGAGCACATAAATGACAAATTCCCCACCATCTCGGATTCTACAGCAGCGATGCGTGTCATTAATAAGTTTTTGTCTACACAAACAGTGGAAGAAAGAGTGTTTGATTCATTCGATGTATTGCACAAAGAAATTCATAAAATGTTTTTGAAATCGGCATCACGTTAGCAGAAGATAACCGATTATTTCTGCATCAAAACAGTGAATCATTAATGATAATTTTCAATAGATTTAATCAATTTTTCAATACATCATTATTGAATACACATAGCAATTAATGAGTTATAAATTTTGTGAACTCTAACATTTCTCTTAACGGCACGGATATAGTGATCTACCGGATATAGCGAACAAAACCTTTGGTCCCTTGAAGGTCGTTATAACGGGAATCGACTGCATTGAGTTGCGTGAGTTAGAACATTTGATATTCCAAAAATGAAGTGAAATTTTCTCGATTTCAAGCAACGTTATATATATATTTATCATCATAAGGATATTTTTTCTTAATATTTTCGCCACTTCCTAATATGACAGAATAAAGACAAATTGGTTCCATTCTTTGGAGGACCATTTTGCATTGTGTACACACATGTGAAATTCACACATTCATAATAACTATTCCCATCCATTTATATTAATCCTCGACCACGCATGTTACCTCACGAAAGAATAATGCGGTCATTCATTAAACATGATTAATTGCTTATTCTGAAATTGTGGCCGAAGTTCTAGGTTTATAAACACAGTGTCATTAAATCTTATTAATTATGGAGAATGTAAGACATAATTGGAACTGAAATGGGATGAAAAATACAACAACACGCCCCCTCGTTGCCGGAAACGAATGCCTGGCCTCTGAAAATTAAATGGCTTTTCACTTCCATAGAAATCCGTTCGGCCAGAGCGGGGGATGCCCGCGTCCCTTTTTTTTCATTCTTTTTCTTTGGTGTCTAACTGGGAGAAGATGAATTGTTCCGTGTTTCAAGATTAATAGTAGACTGAGTTTCGTTACACTACTGTAGAGATCTTTTATTATTAGTTTAACGCAGAATAAAAATATACGTAAATCTGTATGTACGTGTAGTAATAACGGGTGCATCATAAATTCGTGCAAAGTTCAAAAATTCGTAATAAACGAAATAATGCTCAGAAAAATTTTCTGTATGCGCGAATAAGATCAGAGGGACATTGGATTTTTTTTCCATGTAAAAAACAAAAAAAAAAGTTTCCAAAAGTAACCGAAAGAGGGTGCTTTTGCGGGACCACCTGCATTGCAGGAAAGACATGTAAGCCTGCATTGCAGGAAAGACATGTGTTACCTGTTATAGACTTCATGCAGGATGGTACCCCGCCCCACATTTCACGTGATATCAAGACGTTCCTGTTGGAATCTCTCATTGAAGACCGAGTTCTATAAGTCGCAATTGTAAGGTTTAGTGACCCTCCCGATCACCAGACTTGATCCCGGCAAATTTTTAGGTGGGGGGGATACTTAAAGTCTCATGTGTACCGGGGCTCCCCAATCACTTTGGTGGAACTGAAAAATGTCATTCGACAGACAGTCGCTGCCATCGATGCTACAATCCGCTATAATGGGCTTAATGACGCCCCTCACTTGCCTATTAACTTGTGCTGGTAGTAATGTTGAACATCTGTTACTCTAAAATAAATGCACAGTCTCATGTTATTGTGATCTGTTTGATTTTCTGTTTGAGTTTGCCTGATTTGCATAAAAAGTCTCAGTATGACGTGTGAGCGCCCTCTTTCGGTTACTTTTAGAAACTTTTTTTTTTTTCATGGAAAAAAAATCCAATATCCCTCTGATCTTAATATTGGCGGAAACAGAAAATTTTTCCGAGCATTACTTCTTTTATTATGAATTTTTGAATTTTGCACGAATTTATGACATACCCGGTATTTATATCTGTATAGTGGGTTTTTCCAAAACGTTAATGAAAACATAGCTCTAGCGATGGGCTGTACCGTAAAATCTTGAGTATAATACGCACTTTTTTTCACATTTTCGTCCGCAAAAATGAGGGTGCGTATAAAAACGTGTACAAAAAAATACGTAATTTTATACCTTGAATAAACGGAAAACAATAGATGAGCTGTATTCTCTATTGAGAGTGATTTAAGATTGATAATTTCACAGTATTGTTTGCTTTGAATTAAAAATTTAAATTTTTTTCTACCGAATTTGACATTTTTCTTTATTTTTATTACAAATTTTATTTATGTTAATAAATATTTGGGCAATTTTTAAAAAAAATATTGAAAAGTTATGGGTGCAAATTATAGTCGAATTTTAATTTTTTCCGAAAATTTCGCGCATAATCAAGCATGTGTATTATACACCTGTATAATACGGTTGCTTGAAATATGCTATTTTATTACATACCATAAAATAGTCAAGATTTTACGGTATGTAATGCCATAGCATATTTCAAACAGCGTAGAGAATAAAACATTGAAAAAGTTTTGTAAATATTAAGATCAAACAAACATATCCTTTATTCGCTATATCAGCGGAGCGCAAATTTTTTTTGACCGTGAGCTACTTTCCTTGAATAAATAATTACAGGATAAAAAGAACTTTTTATATACCGTGTTTTTAAATTTTCTGTGGAATCATATAAACTTGACAATTCTGTGTATTAATAAATACTTTTTAAAATTTTTTTGAGGAATTATCCCATCAACTTGAAAGAAAATGAAGTTAATTGGAAGTTAACTTGCGTTTAACTTTTTGTTCCCGTCCCGGTCGATAGATGGATGCACTATTCTACACAAAAAAATTTAACTGAAAATGATTTCAATACTGCTTAAAGATGGCTAAAAGTATCAAAAGAATGCATTGTCATCGTGTTCTGAACTATTCTAAAAGTTTCAAATGTCTAGCTAGCTGAGAAGTTAGTTAAAATCGATTGCAAGATTTGTAAAAAACAAACACACAAACACATAAACAAACAATCAAACAAGAAAGAGAGTTAATAAAAACATGGAAAAATTTATCAGCTCCAATGAAATTTTCTGGTAATTGCAGTTTTTTTTTAATAAAATGAGGAAAATGTTAGCAACAAGAGATAAGTAATAATTTTGACGAACAATTTTAAGAATAGATGACCTGTAGAATTTCGGTATATATCTACTCAGAAAAATAGCAATTCAAAAAATTTCAGTTAGTCTCTTCTAACAAAATTATCGCGGGTTATTAACGTAGGATTACTTATCGTTGCTTACCTCTTTTGTATATATACATGTATGTGTGTGTTATGTATATTTGTATCTATATATATGTATGTATGTATGTATATATATATATATATATATGTGTGTGTGTGTGTGTGTGTATGTGTGTGTGTGGATGTATGTATGTATGTATGTATGTCAAATTTTGGACGTATTTTGGTACTTTTCTGTTTAACTGTTACTGCTTGTCCAAGCTATACAGACTGGATTTGGCACGCTGCCAAAATTATAACTCGCGAGGTTCGGAGGGATGATTTTAGCGTCTGTAATTTTACTTTCCGTAGGACTGTTATGGAGGGACGGAATCCTAAGTTAAAATATCTTGGTCAACCTCTACACTTGTTTTATCTATATCTGGTGTAACAAAAGCTGCACATTTAGAAAATAATATTTATTTGTATTTCATTTAAATAACATTTAACGATTATAAAAATTAAAAAAGGAAGATTTCAAAATTATAAACTTCTTATTAAAACACTGAAAATTATGAACTTCGTTAAATTTATCAATTTAAAATAGAAATAAAGGAATGACCAGTTGTTAGCTTGAACTTCTGGTAATATTTGTCCTTATTTAATAATATATCATATATTTTTTACCAAATGTAAATAAAAGTATTAAAATTTTGCAGTTATGGAAAATTTAAAGCATATTTTTAAGTGATATAATTCAATATGATGTAAATTTACTTCAAAGTGTCTACGACCCCCCTTTTGGTCGCCACTCACAATTTGCGCGCCACTGCACAAAATATTAGACTAAATTCTATGATCACAGTACATTACCAAACATTTTAAAATTTCAATGAAGATAACTTGATATATTGAAAATTGATAATTTGATTTATTGAAAATATAATCATACGCTGAGGAATTACGGTAAAGATGTTACAGAGATACTACAAAATATAGATCCAACGCCGGCTTTAATTTCAAATGGATTTCGCTCGACAAAATGATTCCTTATATGATGTAAAATTTCATTTAACTCATAAAAAAATAAATTTTATGTCATCGTACTGCGAAATATTTTTTTAAACTTCTTCATCATAGAGACAGAGTTTATTTACTGTTAAAAGGGAAGTCCAAGTCTTTGTTTTGAAATATCATTCTAACAAATTTCCCAACGAAGTAATCTCTGTATAAGTTAAAAATATTAAAGTGTTCATTGTAATAGCTAACTTAAAACTGGGCGAGGATTTATGGAATAGTGTAATCTTCTTTTGCTATTGATTAGTCATTGAAATGTAATATAACTTCTAATTTACTAAGTGTTGCTGGTAACTATAAAACTCTTGTGTATGAGTTAGTTATGATTGTTTTAATGCCTAGTTTTTACGCAACAATATATAACTACATCGTAGAATAACACGATGATTTCGTACTGAAAAGTCCGAAAGCCAAAAACGAGTCAATTTTTTTTGCATCCCAAGACCGTCTTCGGCATTTCTGCCATCAGTGGACGAATAGCTGAATAAAGAGGTGAAGAAGCAGAAAAGCGAGAGAGAAATTTAGCCTCCATAGAGTTGTCTGTAAGAAACTTTAAAACAATGGGGCAGTTCTTGAGGTGGTGGTCACCATCCATATCACCCTGGTGGCACAGAGGACAACAAGCTGAATCTCTGATGCCTATCCGATGTTGATGTTTTTGTTTGTCTATTATCAAATTTAAATTAAAGTTGATAATAGTTATCCCTATAGAAAAAACGCTATGACAAAAAATAAGGATTGTTATATCTTTTATTTCTATCATTTGCGTTTATTTTAATGTTAAAAACCTATAAAATTGATAAGATACGTGGTAACCTAGTGGTAGCACGTCGGCTTTCAGTTCAGAGGTTGATCATTTCGATTCCCGACAAGTGCCCTTAAATACCATCGTATATGCGAGGGATGTGGGTCGGATATGGACATGTTAAATCCGTAGGCTGGAATGTTCCTATGTGAGGTCACAGAGTGTGGGAGATGGGACGATTACCACGGACGTCACCCCTGGGGGTTGCTCGGTCAAAATTGAGGTGGCATCTAACTAAGACGGATTCCAACTCTTGTGATGCTATTGTAAACCGGAGTCGCCCTCTTGAGCCCGCAAAGCCTATATAGATCTGGTCTGGAACACCATCATTCTGGGCATTAGCAGCAAAAACAACAACATAAAATTCATTAAAAAAATATACATACTGATATATTTGAAAAGATCTTCCAACAGTATTTTCTCCTTTCAAAGAAAAAATTAAAATATTGAAAATTACTTACCTTCAGACCAACGTTACTACAAGAAAGTTAAAGGCTTACCTGAAAGAAAAAAAAATAAACTTGTTACTTTTAGTGTACTTTTAAATATTTATTACTTTCTAAAACAGAGAGACATATATTGGATAATATATATATATATATATATATATACTGTTCCGCAAAATGTTTGCAGACACGTTGAAAAATAAATTTTAATTCAAGTTTTAATTTATTATAACGATGGTTTAACGAACCTACGCACATAATATTTCTGGATACCATTTCCTTCAATCATCATTTATAAATGCAAATGCAATTCTTGCTTTGCGATCGATGATCTGTTTTCTTCTTCTTTTATTTCCAGTATATGATGTGCAACATATGAAAAGAACAACCCAGTAAATAACCATACTTCAAGTATGCATAAAAGTAATCAACACTTGGTATGTTTACTCAAATTATATTTATTAGTTTCGATGTGTCATATTTTTCACACAAAAGATGTGCTATATTTACTTAAGCTGATTTCCGATGCACAAAAATGTTGAGAATTGGAAATTCCTTTAGACGCCAGTACATACTCCGAAAAGATATATAGAGAAATTTTAACAAAATGGAAAATGTTTAAACAAAACAGTAGAATCAATGAGCTATGCATGCTATTTATAATTCTATTTATGTAGTTTTGTACGTAAATGAAAATTTAAAAAATTACGTTTGACATGTCGTGTATGGTTTTGCCAATTTAAACTACAAGTAGAAGCTATTATAATTTTTAATAGTTCTTACCGGTAAACTAAGACACCGTTTTAATTACTGAATGTGAAATAATCTTTTACAGACTCTGATATTAGGCGTATAAACAACCTGTTATTAAAAAGTGAAGTATGTTCTTCCCCTCTATTAAACAAACTAAAAATCCTCCTTAGATCACGTATTATCTTGTTTTTTGGACATATAAGTTTAAGGAAAAATACCTTAGTAACTCAATATATATATATATATATATATATATATATATATATATATATATAATTATCTTGAGATACAAGCTACTTGGTAATTATCTCAAGATTATATATATTATTGATTATATATATATATATATATATATATAAATTGATCTATCATATTTCTGTGTTATATTCCCGCATTTATCGTTCAGATCAGTGGGTCCCTTGGAAAACGATAGATAATGATATCTGAAATCCTGCTGTTAATACGATGAAACATCGTTTGTTTCTGTTTAATTTGGTTTATATGTTCTTAAAACAGGATATTAAATCACTTATTTATATATAATTTTAATATGAAAGTGCAATTTAATACTTGAATTTTCGTAGAAAAATTATAATAGTAAACTTTTGAAAATATAAAACAAACTTTTTATTCCTACAGTTCAAAGAAAAGAATCTGCAAACATTCTCGTTCCCAATATTTATAAAAGAAAAATTCTTGAAAAGTTATCGCAATCTCAAGGCATCGATACAATCGTTATGGGTGTGTGGATATCTCCCATTCCAAAGCTAGGTTTATCATTCACGGAACAGCCATGCCTTTACAAATGTAGATTTCTGCTCCCAATCCCTCTGGAATCATGAATTATCCATGTGTATGCGTGTGTTAGTGCCTAATGTATCTACTCTGTTTATCCCCTATTTCCATAAAATCAGGCGTACACTACTCAGTCCTGAACTAACAAGATTCACTTCTCCCTAATGTTTGAGTAGTATCTCAGTAGTTATTTTGAGCCAATAGCCTCAAATAAAATGTACATATGCGTGTATGTACACAAATTTATAATTACCTTTCAAAAAATTAATATTTTAGATTCTTGTTACTCTGATTCTACATTTAAGGCAATCGTAACTAAGAGAGATTTCTAAAAGATGCCTTAAATACACCTTTTAGAAATATTTTTTAGTTTAACACTTCTGGGTACCTGGGGTCATATATGACCCCAATGTAATTTCTGTTTAATATATCTTGTTAATCAACCATTTGTTTTTAATGACATTTTGTGGCTTTTATTCTTTTAGTTTTTAATATAAAATAATGCTATTATATTGTATTTATTTTATTTTTCCCCTCGAATTTGCATTTTTTACACACGAGACCTTTGGGGTCACTGGTGACCCCAGAAATATTATATTGTTTGTTTACCACTCCCATGTTCTTATATGCTTGTAATGTTCTTATATCCATGTAAATATATGCTTTCAAAAGATAAATAAAATGAATAGCGTGATACTCCATACACAAGACCTGGATGAACTTCGTCGGTAAATATCATAAAACTGAAACCGGGACCAACATCATAAGCAACATCAAGAGCAATAGATGTAAAATCTACTTTTCTGTTGTACTTTCCACCTACCACTGAAAAAATTATTATAGACATGACGAATATTGAAGGTGCTAAATTATTCGGAGATAAGTGGGAAAAAATGGATTACTATGAGTTGTATTGCTATTTGGGGCTTCTAATCTTAGCAAGGGTTTTTAAATCACATGGCGAATCACTGACAAGTTTGTGGGACGAACAGTTTGGACGACCTATTTTTCGAGCTGCAATGTCTCTAAAGAGGTTCAAAGTTATATCTAGAGTCCTTCGTTTTGACAATAAAGACACTAGAACAGAAAGGCTACTGAGTGATAAACTGGCTGCTATTCGAGAATTGTGGGACAATTGGGTTTGAAATTTGCCTAAATTATACAATCCAGGAAATAATGTTACAATCGACGAACAACTTGTCGTTTTTAGAGGCCGGTGCCCTTTCCGTCAATACATGCCATGAAAACCGTCGAAGTATGGCATAAAAATATGGATTTTTCGTGACTCTAAAAGGGCATATGCATGGAATATGCTAGTATACACTGGAAAGCCAAAGGATGGGTCACCAGAGAAAAAAACAATCTTTATGAGTTGTTTTGGATTTGACCTATGGTCTCAAGGGACATAATGTTACTTTCGATAACTAGTTTTCCTCTTATGAACTTGGACCAATTACTACTAAAATGAAATATAACTATGCTAGGAACAATAAGGAAAAATAAGCCGGAACTTCCCACCGAATTTACTCATTCGACAGGATTGGAGGTATTTACCTGAATGTTTCAATTTACAACTGACACTACATTAGTAGCATATACACCAAATAGTATACACCCATTAGTAGCAATCCACACATATAACGTTACTTTAATACTTACATTCCCTATGTATATAATTAGAATCTGACATTTCAAAAATATAGAAATTAAGATGGTAGAAAAAATGTAATATTTTCATTTTTGCATGTCTGAATGAGAATTTTTACAGTCTACACCACCGAATACTGTCGAATTATTTAACTGATGGATTTGATCGTTATAATCATAGGCTTGTCAAATATATTAAAATAATAGATTAATCAAATGTGTCAAATAGATAAAATAAATGTGTCACTCTAATTAGTACCATGTACAACAAAGGTGATATAAGTAATAGATCTTATAAAAAACCAACAATGATATTGGTTGGATTACAATTCGACAAAAGGAGAAGTTGATACTTTGGATCAAATAGTTGCTACTTACACTTGTAAAAGAGGAACTGCTCGTTGGCCAGTTGTACTTTTTTACAACATAATTGATGTATCTGCGTACAATGCTTTTCTGATTTGGCGGGAAATTAACCGTTCAAACCATGAAAACAAAAATAATAGAAGAAGATATTTTCTGGAAGAAATCAGTTATGAATTAATAATACCTGCACTACAGGAGAGAAAATGTCTCCCAAGAACAGAAGCTTCCTCAGAAATTGTTAAGAAATCGCAAATAGATCCTACAGTAGATCGAAATATGACTGGAAGCAAGAAAAATGCCAAAAAAAGAGAACGTTGCAACTTTTGTCCAAGAGACTGGATAAAAAATGTAGCGAAAAATGTCATAAGTGTTTGAAATTTATTTGCAAAAATCATTCGTTTCAGTTCTGTAACAGTTGTCAATAAATCTACAGTTATTGTAAGTTTTCCTCTAAATTCATATTTTTTAATACATAAACTAAATTTTACTTTGACTGCGTCTTTTTTTTATTTTTTTATCGTTAAAAAGTGTGTAAACTTAAAAAAATATATGTAACATGCAATAATCATAATAAATTAATTGAAGGAAAACTTCTGGGGTCGTTTATGACCCCAAGGTTCTAGAGTGTAACCGAAATGGGAGGACCCACGAAGTTTAAAATTAATCAGCAAGTTAGAAAATTTTCTCATGGCTTACTATTTCAAATATATATAAATTCCCCGTCATTAACAATGCCGGCGATGTAAGAAATTGCAATTTTAAATTCAATGCGAAGGAACAATGGAGAGAAATGGTATTCAAAATGAGAATTCCTCACATTACAGGAATAAAATCCCCGGTTCGACCCTGGTCTCGATAGACAGCCATAGCAAGAGAAAAGGAGTATGAAGATTTAGTCAGAAGATTAGTTCAGAACAGTAAAATATTATAAAGTTTCCTTTCATCAAATTTATTTCTATTAATATATTTGAATGGAAAGTTTTATAGCGATAACACTCATTTCAGGTGTCCACTAAAAAAGTCGTCATCAACATGGCCCTACGAGAGTCATTGATTTTCTATGTTGTTGTACTCAAGGAAACAAAATCCTCTATAATATCTTTACTATATTTTAGAAATTGCATCATCTGGTCGATATTAATAACAACCTGGACGTAATTTCTAAGTTTTATTCAAGAAATACTGCCATAAAATGATATTTTTTAATATTTTATAATAATAATTTCGTGTCGAGGGCAGGCGGTTTTAAGCGTTTGTCAAATTAAGAATTTAAATCAAGAATACAAGAACTAACAAGTTTTCTGATGGCCTAAATGTGTCAGTTACAATCTGACAAATTTTTTAGATGCCCTAATGTGTGGTATTAAATCAAAATTAACAACCCTCTGGTTTAAATAAATTGCCGTTTGGAGAAGAAGAAGAGCGAATGGAAATGAGCGGCGCTATTCTACTAGATGGGAATCCCCGTAGGTAGCGCACACGCACGACAGTGAGAGAGAAAAAACGCCACGAGGCGAGATCGGACGGAGGTCAGCGGCGAACGAAAACAATTGAAGTGAAGATCGCTTCGCCGTACTGGAGCTGGACAATACAAAGCTTAACGAAGGTGTTTGGAATTAAAATCAAGGCAGAAAGATCAGTGGGGAGAATTGTACAAGCAGTAGCGTGGCTGAACTCTGGCAGGGTTTCCGTAATATAGCTACCGGGATCAAAATGCGCGATAAACGATTCCCCGTTGTCTGCCAGCATTGAGTATTGTATTTATGTAGTCTGATTGTTGTTGCAATAAATAGAGTTTAGTGTAAATCATTGAGTAATGTATTTATGTAGTCTGATTGTTGTTGCAATTAATAGAGTTTAGAGTAATCAAGGCAGAAAGGTCAGTAGGGAGAATTGTACAAACAGTAGAGTGGCTGAATTCTGGCGGGGTTTCCGTAATATAGCTACCGGGATCAAAATGCGCGATAAATAATTCCACGTTGTCTGCTAGCATTGAGAATTGAATTTATGTAGTCTGATTGCTGTTGCAATAAATAGAGTTTACAGTAATCAAGGCAGAAAGGTCAGTGGGGAGAATTGTACAAACAGTAGCGTGGCTGAATTCTGGCGGGGTTTCCGTAATATAGTTACCGGGATTAAAATGCGCGATAAATAATTCCCCGTTGTCTGCTAGCATTGAGTATTGTATTTATGTAGTCTGATTGCTGTTGCAATAAATAGAGTTTAATGTAGAAAACCTCGTCGCATCTTGTTAATGGTGAGTTCCATGTTTTAATGTATACTATACCTAAAAGTTAAAAGAAAACATCTGAACTTCACACTATGTTGTTGTGTTGTTGTTTCTAATCCCCCTTGGCCTTAAATTCCATTACCAGGTACATATACGCTTCGGGCGGATGTGTATGGCTTCAGTTTATATAGCACCACAGGAGTTGGAGTCCGGCTTAGCTAGTTGCCTTCTCCATTTGACCTACTAACCCCCAGGGCGACATCTTGCGAGATCGTACCCTCTTCCACCCTATCTGACCTCACAGAGGAACTTTCCGGTCTACGGATTTGACATGTCCATATCTGGCCTACCCATGGAAGTATTTAATAGTGCATGGCGGGATTCGATCCAAGCACCCTCATCTCTGAAAGCTGGCACACTACCACAAGGCTACCTCGAGCCCATAAGAAGTCCTATACTTCCCGTTTACTGGTTGAGAGATATGAATGACATCTTAAACTAGATTAACAGGTTTATGTTTGACGAGTCAGCAGAGAAAATGGATTTTAAATATCCTCTAACAATAATTCAGACATTTGGGAAGACGTGTGAAAGCGCTTGATTAATTATTTAGTAAATTAGGAATGAGATAGGCGACGCGTTCATGGTAAATAAATGCCATGTACAATTTCAATATGAATAAGTTTTTAAGGAGAATTCCGAATGATATTTTTTCCAAAATTTAAAAATTTCAAATATGTTGTGATGAAACTATAAATACACACATATTGATATAAAAAGTCATGCATTAAACGACCATATCAATTAATGGTGGGGGTTGAAAATTTGCATTTCATACGTCGAGATCATTAATTCATCATTGGAAATTCCAGTAGAAAATGTATAGTTAAAAATGATGATTAAAAGAGTGTAAAAGTCATAAAGAGAGTGGGATAGTATGTGAAAGATGAAATATTAATATTCCAGTAGCTTGTTCTCTATTCGTTGAATTTTAATTTCAGTACTTTTAGAAAAAATACAGAAATAAACTTCTTTTTGTCTGGGAAGATGGGAATTCATTTAACTTGCATTTAAATGACATATTTAGTCCTTTAAAGTTTAAAAATTGAGCCATAATAAAATTTCTGAAAATAAAAACGATAAGCTTTCATTAATTATTCCCAAGTTTTACTTTTAGTAATCTACTTTTCCTCGCGAGAAAGGGGAAACAGAAAAGCAAAATATCTCTTTAATTATTCAATAGAAAACTGTTTTACATTTTAAATGATATTTTACCCATATTCTTAATAATAATAAAAAAAAATCATTAAATTCTCTTAAGAATGTTATGAAGTCTGCTGAAAAAAAGTTTTGTGCTGTTTCTGGAGAGAAACTGGGGATGAAATTCTAGAAAAATGAAATTAGATATTTTTTTTTGGCTTAATAAGTAAAATAAACCCTAAGAATGAAAACATACCAGTCATCCTACCTTGTCAAATCCTTTGAAGCTTTAAATGAAATTTGTTTATTTATTTTTTCTTGCCCGGAGCAAGTTAAGAATTCGTATAGAAAAATACCTTCTCGAGACCGCCCTCCCATAAAAACCACACAACTATCATTTCTGCTTTGCTCCGTCTGTTTTTATTTGAAATTGGATCGGAGTTTGGAAAATAGGATGAAGCGAAACAAAAAATATTTAGAATATAAATTCAAGCGTATCTAGGGTTTTTTTCCCCCCGAAAGTTCCACCTTAGATTTCAGTTTCTAGAATACAAAGGAACAAAGGAGTTTTCATTTTCATTGCCAAAACTAGTTTGTTGTGTAATAAAAGTACCCTTGCTAAATAAAATTTTCTTGGAAAATATTGAAATTTTTAATACTTTTTTTTTCAAATTTTATTTTCATAAGAATGTAATTCATACGGCAGAATTCAGAAAAATAGGCGTATTTCCTTTTCACAGCTATAATGGAAGTTCTTATGTTACGTAAGTATTGATGGGGTTAGTTTTTATCTCTTTTACATGTCTGATGCAAACATACTAGTTTTAAGTTGAATTTGCAGAAGTGTGATTTTTTTAAAATTCCAATTCAAAAATGTGTTTTATACGAGAAAGAGATAAAATATTTTATTTAAAAATAGGCAGAGTTCTTCTGGGCAATACTTATGTATTCTTGCGTGCTTGAATGACGTCATAAAACTCCAGACTACTCTTATGAAGTAAGAAAGATAATAATGTTATTCACATATACTTAATTTATGATTCTTTGCTGTGGATTTATAAATATCATGCATGTACTTCATTTTAACAAACATCTTCAGATTAATGTGTATACAAAAAGTAATATAAAATTATTAAGGTGGATATCCAGAGTGAAGAAAAAAAAGCTTTTAATAATATACATACGTCCCTGAGGCATAATTTTAACAATATTTTAGAAAACAGCTAAAAGGTTAATCTTTCGATCTATCTAAAATGCCATATCCCAAATACTACTTTTTTGTAAGCCTATGTTTCAAACTTTGTTACTCAGCGCTATAAATGATACCATAAGAACTATATATTTACAGGGCGCAGTGGCCCAGTTGGAAAGAGCAGCGGGCTAGTAATCTGAAAGTCACTGGTTCGATGCTCGTCGCTGAAAAATCCACTGTCATGTACACTAATGGCGTCTGGTGCACGTAAAATCTGTCGTGACTGCAAAGTCCTCCAAGTTCTCAACATTACCTCTGGATGTGCGGGGTCAAGTGTTTTGTTTTCGTCACTTGACTCGGTTCAAAATTACGGGACTGGTCCTTTGGCCAAGTCGGACTCCGACCCTTGTGGTGCCAGTAAAAACAGGAGTCGCACCTCCATCGTCTATAGCCTTCGGGACTTGATCTGATGTTGCTGTCGGTCTAGTGGCATAAGCAACAACAACAACAACATAAGGGCTCTATAGGAATAAGCTCTAAAGGAATGAGGTTCTGTGTAAGCTAGCGAAAACACAATAAATAAAAGCTTTAAACTACTGCTCTGTGTCTTGGGGGTTTTTGAAGGTAGAATAAAAAAAAAATCTCTCCGTTCTATTGAAGATAGCGGGGAGGTGCGCGTCCTCTACTGCCGGTTACTCGAGGACAGGAAAAACAGCACCAAATAAGAATACAACCACCTATAAATTTAAGAGTTCGATTAGTAAATGCTCATTCGCTGAATATCGATATTCCCCCATTGAAATCCGTAAAAACCCGCTTTCATAGCTCTGATGTCCAGGACCTTACTCCACCATGCCATTCGAAGAGCAACATTTAGTTCTTTGATGCAAAAGAGCTACACGACCTTTGAAAGGAATTCCTCTTTGAATGGAACTTATGCTTATAGGGATTGCAATGGTTACACCCACTTAACTGATGTGCAAGAATGCGTCGATTAGATACTATGGGCCCCACAAAGACCCAAATCTCATTTTTATTTCTTTTGTTCTATTTGAGCATTATAATTGTTCCGGAAATCTACTTTCGCTTCAGCAATGCCCTACGTTCAAAACCGCTGACTCAAACAAGTTCAAAAACTTTACAAAGTATTTGACAGACAAACCACGTATGTATCATTCCAGATCCATTTTTCAAGTCATTTTTTTCCATTCCCTGACATTTGCAAAATCATGTAGGGAAAAAAATAATATAAGGAAGCCAAATGTATGCTTTTATTGCAACTGCATGTTTACTTACACAGTCTAGGATCAGCATCAGGTCAACGCATTTGATTCCTGGAGTTGTCAAGTAATTTCTTTCAGTAATGTGTATATTGCATATACCATAATACCCAAGAAGACGACACTGGGTACAGCTGTTACTAATTTAATGATCTCCGGGAGACATGTGTAGCTTGCAGACTGCTACGGTCGCGAATAACGGTACCTGAATGACGATTATATTACCTGGTGAACTGGACAGCAAGACGCCCCGTGACCTATTGGATAACGATGGACGTAGAATAAACAAAAAAAAAATCCCTATGACTGTAAATTCCGTAAGATTTCTGACGAGAATGGTTCCTGGCAGCGCCTGTTTCAGGCTTACTGATTCAGAAAAAACCCTTAAAACCATATTCGATGATTTTAAGTATTACACATAGGAAAAACGAAATTATGAGAGTTAGAAAGGATAGAACACTTGACATAAATGACGAATTTAAAAGTTTAAAGGATCGATTTTTTATTGTCCATTTCTGAAAACATATAACATTAGAGATAGATTTAGTTCAATACAGTCTAAGTTGTCAGGAAGTTCACGTTTCGAGATTTCCCATAGTTAAAAAAATCTCCATGTGCCAATAGAGCATGAAAGTCTCGAATTTCAAACTTTATTCCACTTGTTGTTTAACATACTTACATCATATTACGGTTGTTGATAGTGCTTTAAATCGTTTATGAAAATTATACATTCAAATACTTATAACGGAAGCATTGATATTTCAAATTAAGCGCTTTAAAAAAATTGATATTATTTCCTGTTTTTATATGAATATTTAGAAGGGATGTTAAAATGCCTCGCTTTATGATTTTTAGAATTTTGGCTGACTATCAATTCTAAGATTTAGAGAGTTCATGAGTAGATGAGTAGATGAGTCATAATCACGCCATTCATATAAAATGTGTTACCTTTGAAATATGTAACGCTTAATTTTGCAGCCCAATGTACTAAATTCGCAGTTATGAAAACTTACGGCACTGTAGTTAACTAACAACCTTAGATAAACATCTGGTCATAAATGGAAATAAATAATTTTACAAAATGATAGAAAAGAAAATTATGTAACGCTTTATCGATCATCATATTTAAATTTTCTTAGAATTCATCGCATCTCCTATATAAAACTAAATCCATTAATTCTTGGCAAATGGATTTAATTTCTTTCCGTTCGGTAAGAGAACTTTAATACACTTCTAGAGAAATTACATAGACATGAAAATAATTTCCTCTCATGACTGAATAAAAATTCGAATCGAAACTTTACTAGAGATTTTTGTTTCGAAGCTAAAAAAGTATTTGCCACTAAAGAAATTTCCTGGTCTTAAATATCTTGCCTTGAAACTTAAAAGAGACCTTAATGAAATGTCACATTGACTGCTTGAAAATAATTTCTGACAGAAAGAAAGATAATATGGCAATAGAGTTATGAAATATAATTTAGTTAAATGGATAACAATTGGGATATTAAGACATAAATTTCTAAACAATTTCATACATCGAAATATTGCTTACTGATTTAAAACAGACAAAAAAATTCTGAATAATCTATCCGAGCAGTACAATTTTATGGGATTATGTTACATAAGATGATTTATGTTCGAAAAAATATTTTACTTAATGTAACTTTTATGAAATGTACCTTCGGCTGCGCAAATATTTTATAAACCAAAAGATAATGTATTTCAATACAAACGTAAATATAAAAGCTTTTAACACTAGAAAGACGGCTGTGACCACTTTGACGGTTTCGGGCATACTATTGAGAACTATGTCTGTATTTAAGTCCTCAGGTTTCTAAAATTTTATGACATTTTCTAATTTTGCACGAAATATGCACACACATTTACAAAATTATATTCGATAGTAAATAGGGGGAGAAAATGTGTTGCATACCTACTAAGACAGAGCCGTCAATTTGACGGCAATATAGAAAACAGGTTGAAATCTTTACAATAATACCGGAAAAATGTTAGTTACTTTTCGTCTCTTCCCGCTTTTGCAAATAACAGAAATATTGGCTCTTCAGAAATATTGGTGTTGAAAAATAAGGACTGCCCAAACCATGCATATATTTTTACGGATAAACCATACCAGGTTGTCAGCTCGGTATACCTGCATAAAAATATATCTAAATGTATTCTGATTTATTATATATTGATGCGAAATAGTTCAAAATTTAAAGTATTTAAACATTTTAAATATTTTAAATTCTTGATTTTGTTTCTAACCGATAAAATGACGGCGTTCAGTCTTTTTAGTAAGAAAAAAGTTCCCGTCTTCCTAATGTTAAAATTAGAATAATGAAATAGTAATTTAAAATAAATAATATCCGTATTAAGAATAAGTATAGTTCAAACATTTATATATTGTTGATTTACAAGATCATTTATTAAGGTGATTGCCTACGTTCGGAGCCAATTTTTTAAAAAAATTGTTTTTTTAAGGATTTTTTGGTCTCTTATCGAAAACAGCATTTAAAAATTAAAAATAAAAAAAAACTTTCCTGTAAATACCATACTTTTTTATAAATTGGTCAATTTGAAGTAATTTTTAATGAAATTTAGCTAAAACGCTTATCACTCTGAACAAAATTCTAATGCTACTATTATAATTTCCTTCTTATACATGATTCATATAACAGTTATCTTCAAAATGACCTACAATCTAAGAGAAATTTTAAAATGCAAAAATAATACAGACAATTTTATGTCACAATATGAAAATTTTCCCCAATTCGTCATTCCTTTCTTTATAAAAACAGCTCCAAACAAAAAACTATTTATTATACATCAATTATTGTACGTTATTTCATTAACAATAGCATCTAAAAACTTTCCTAAAAATTTTATCAAATTGTATGCATTATTATGTGAAATATCATGATAACGGTAGAGATTTGTGCTAAAAAACATAATTCTGAGAAAAACGCCTTTAAAGTTGTTTGTCACTTCAATTTTGTATTAGACGATGTTTATTAAAATAGCTATAACTCTGCTTCTAATTGACGTAGAATAAAAATCAAAACGGTTTTGAAAAGAGAAAAGATTGAATTACAAGATTCTTGCAAAAAATGAAATTGACCAAAATAGTCAAAAAATGGCATTTTCAACGTAGGCAGTCACCTTGACAGGAAATAAGGATCTAAAAATCTGAATGATCTATGGAATTTTATATACTCAGGGCACACAAGATAAATCGAAAGACGTTACAAAATATCTTACAGATAGTAAACTAGATTCCAATAGCGGCGCAAAATTTCGTCTATTACTAGAAAAAGTTTTGGATCTCAGTTCGTGATGGTTAAAAGGATAAAAGGCGAAATTATTCACCAATCCCTTTTCTTCGTACTTGAAATAAATATCTCTCAACATAACTAGCAATGAATTATGACTCGAATAGAAATCAATCCTTTTGAGCCCTTCTCCAACCCCGGACCGAGAAACATAATTCTCCTGTAACCTAATTGGATCTTTTATGTCCTATCCCCTTTTCTTGTAAGATTCGAAAGATTTCGAGTCCTCCGTTCGTTCGATAAACCCCTCTTTGTGTGATTTTCCCGAGTGGAGCGGAAATTAATCCGAAACTCTTGAAGACTGTCTGGTGGTCTTTGGAACGCACCCCCTTTTTTTCGAGAAGGTATGCGCGGTTTCTCGTTTTGTGGTCGCGGAGATTAAAGTGCATCCTTGATACGTCTAGCATTTTCAATCACATAGGTATGAGATGAAAAGAATTGAAATTGCTTCAGAAATGTGATGAAAAATAAGGTAAAATGAAATTTTAAATTCGGTATTTTACCAAAAGAAGATTTTTGAGATTGTTCATTATGTGTTCATTCGTTTTCATATGAGATCGATCAATCTGCACAAAATTCTATATTTTAAAATATGGATAATTATTTTTTGAAAGCCCTCCCTTTTTTTCGAGAAAGTATGCGCGATTTCTCGTTTTGTGGTCGCGGATAATAAAGTGCATCCTTGATACGTCTAGCATTTTCTATCGCATCGGTATGAGATGAAAAGAATTGAAATTGCTGTAGAAATGTGATGAAAAAAAAGATAAAATAGAATTTTAAATTCTGCATTTTACCAAGAAAAAATTTTTGAGATTGTTCATTGCGTGTTCATTCGTTTTCGTATGAATTCGGTCAGTCTCCACAAAATTCTAGATTTTGAAATCCGGATAATTGTCTTTGGAAACCACCCACGTTTTATCGAGAAGGTATGCGGGATTTCTAGTTTTGTGGTCGCGTATATTAAAGTGCATCCTTGATACGTCTAGCATTTTCAATCGCATCGGTATGAGATGAAAAGAATTGAATTTGCTGTAGAAATGTGATGAAAAATTAGGTAAAATGAAATTTTAAATTCTGTATTTTACCAAGAGAAGAATTTTGAGATTGTTCATTATGTATTCATTCGTTGTCGCATGAGTTCGATCAATCTACACAAAATTATAGATTTTAAAAGCTGGATAATTTTTTTTTTACTTTCTGCATAATCATCTGCGTGATGTCTTAGCAATTCCTTTTCCTTTTTTTTATTTTTGTTTCATAACTGTTACGAAAAATATCTGTCAGATTTTAAGAAAATTTGCTGTCAAAACTTCAACGCTTTGAGCAAAAACATAAATTTTCGAAGCCTGAAGGCAGTAATTCTCTAATAAAATTGATTCAATTTAAAGTTAAAGCATTTCTTTGCCTCGATCCTTTCAGATGATTAAAACTTTCAAGATGGCAAAAGTATTGAAAGAAAATGTTTAGTAAATAAAATTAATTCATTTTCTCCTTAAAATTAATGTATTTGATTGAAAGTGCTCATTAACGCAGACATAAAGGATGCCATTTTTATTTCGGTCTGCTAATGTAGCTAATGTGTACTAATACTTTAGAATTTTTTTTTCTCCTGAGTTGTAGTTTCTTTGGTTCTTGGAATCTGGAGTAAATTAGTCTCCTAATATACTTTTCTGTATTGTGTTAAAAGTGTATTTTACCCCTAGAGAAAAGTTTGTAAAGTATTGTTATTTTAACTGTGCTATTTAAGTTCACTATCATGCAATTCTTTGCAAACACTTTAGCAAGGATTTGTACAAACTCTTCGTTGGACTGTCGGAGAAATAAAAATAGGTTAAAGTTATCAGGCAAATATATATTGCAGGAGTTACAGCAATGACGTTTAAATGATGAAGGTAGCGGTGGATGAAATTAGCAGATTCTCCGATTTGCGCATCAGTTAACCGATGGCGCTGTACTGTCTCCCGTATTCTGGATGTAGTGATCCAGAAATGAACTAATTGGGGGAGAAATGAAGTTTGTAATTTAGATTTAGGCCAGTTTCCAGATCTCTCTCTAGGCAGGACTCCTAGCTACGAAATTTACGTCAACTAGATATTTCAACTAATAAATCATATCCTTTAGCTAATAATTCGATTTTTAAGTAAAGTTTTTGTAGGTTATCTCGTGTTTAATTTTTGTTCTTACTTTAATCTGTAAGAACTTGTTGAAAGTTAAAGTAAGAACTTTTGTTCTTACTTTAATTTTTGTTCTTATTTTTGTTCTTACTTAGAAATTTTATGTGCAGTAAAGTAGTGTACAAGGCTTTTTTTAGTGTACAATGCTTTTTAAATGCACAATATATTTGGGCAAGATTCCTCTAGAAACAAGACGGTGTATAGCTGTACGAATTATCTTATGTAAAAGGACAATGATTGTGCTCCAATTATGTATATATATATATATATATATATATATATATATATATATATATATATATATATACAGTAACCACCGCTTATAGTGATCAGTGGTTGAAAGAATCAACAGTTTATAAGAATCAATATCGCAAAAACAAAAACAAATGTATTATTTCCATGTTAAAATTTTCGCTTTAAAGAATCAATCCACCGGTTTTAAGAATCAGTTTACAATCCTCGCTTTCCTTTCATTTTTCCGAAAAAGCCACTTAAACTCTCAAAAGGCACGAAGTTCTTTCTTTATTATTTGTAAAAGAAAGAGTGATAAGATGAGAAGTGATACAGTCATAAAATGCCCCCCTTTCTGTTTTAGACATAACATAATAGTTTCCCCTTAAACGCTTTAGCTAAACCCTGTCCTATTAGCTTGACCCAGGGGCATCCTACCCGTCCGGATCCGATTTCACTTTTCTCCACTGACAAACAAGGACCCTTTTTTCCAACCTCCCACATCCTAGTTGCGGCTTCCTGGACCCTGAAGCACATAAAACTTCGACGAAGTCTCCACTATCACTTAGGCAAATGTGGCATTATTAGATTCAGCACGTTATCAAACCGTGAAACGTAAGCTAGAAGGTGAATCTTGGTCTGAGACCATTGATATTGAAAGAAGTATAAACAACCTCCAGAAAACTTCATTACGTCAAACTACCATAGAAAACTTTTTTTGTACCCTTCCTGTAATTGAAATGTTAAACTGTTAAGCAGGTATGTTGTAACAAATATTGGATTTTTTCTTTTCTTATTCTAATCATGTGTATCTACTTATAGGTCTAGAAATTAAGTTGTATTTTTAAAATTATAAAGAATAATTTTAATAAAAGATAATTAACGTAAATTAAAGAGTATTTTATGGTAAATTATGTAATATATGTATATATATATATGCGTGCGTGTGTGTGTGTGTGCCTGTCCAAAAACCTAAATTTCGGCTATAAGAATCAACCGCTTATAAGAATCAAAAACAGTAATAACAAACGGGATTCTTATAAGCGGAAATCACTGTATATATATATGTGTGTGTGTGTGTGTGTAAGTAAGTAAGTAAGTAAGGCCCATGCCCAGCAGCTGTAGGCATTCGACGTGTAGTCGTGTCGAAGAACTCGACTTTTAGAACTGTCGAACCATAGATTTTTAGAACTGTCTTTATTCTGGACACACAGTGACGTTTTGAAGTTGGGTACAGCACACATAAAAGTACAATTTCGGGACAGCCGGAGTATTTAGCTACATTACATCTTGATCGTCTGAGAAAAGGTGCGGTTCGGCGATAGATCACACAAGACAAAAGAATGCGGACACGACATAAAGCATGGACGGCACAACATCATTATACGCAGACAGTCACGGAAAAAAGCTGCTAAGAATCTCTTGATCATGCTTTTACGAAGGGTTCAGGACCTCGTACACCAGGGGGAGAAGAATTTCTAAGTGGTTATCGGTGACCATCTGACCTCGTGCATCAAAAGCTGTATGATCTGTTAGAAGCATCGAAAAAAACTGATGAGGTTGCATCATCCAATTTTTCAAAAGAGAGCACAGGCGTTAAGGTACAATTTAGCTGGTTAATTCGTTTATCCTTAGGTCATAATTCGAAATAGGTGGCTATACTTTATTGAAACGGAATAGGCGTTAATTAAAAAAGTGGAACGTTATTATATCATATATATATATATATATATATATATATATATATATATATATGAGTAAAAAGAAATTGGTAACGTACAAAATAAAGCAACCTCTGCTTCTAGGGGAAACTAGTGATTTAGTAATATCAGTTACATTGGACGCAAAAATCTGGGAACTGGCTAAAATAAACCAGGTTAAAGGCAGTTAAAGACAGAGGCAAAAATGACGTGATACTGTTCATTTGAGACGTCAGCATGAAATACATAATTTATGACCAAACAGCCTCATAAAACAGATTCGCGGTCTCGGGACTAGAATAGCGGTTTCATGCTTGGTATAACTGATAAAAAGCGGGTAATGCATAAAGTAAGGAACCTAACAACTACAAGACCCTGTAGAAAACCCTATTTCACATTAACGTATTTAAATGAGGGCTAAAAAAATTAATGTTAGCAGGAATCATTACTCAAACGATGAAGGAATTTTTCACCTCATATCATTATGTTAAGGACTATAACACAGTATATGATATTCTTTATTAATTATTAATTCATTTGACCTTTACAGCATCCTTATACACCGAAAAAAAAACACTACTTAACGTAAAGTATCTAAGTAATCCAGGCACATTGAATATATTTCACATAAAATTGTGATATTCCCTCATAAGATAAAAAAGAATCTTTCAAAATTCTTCGAAACATTCTCTAAAAATGCCTATAGAAGAAATTCATTGCAGCCTGTTAATCACTAGTTTTGCTACGTAAGAAGTGAACGTAATAAGCTCAGTGCATAAGTAGCACCCATAATAATATTTTCTTATAAAACTAGGGCACGTTACAACAAACTCGATGAATAAGTAGAGAATTCTGTACAAATATGACAAAAGCATCATTATCATTCTTCAATTTTCGCAATAAATGTCGTCACATTTGAGAGTCCCTCCTGATCCGAGTTACTGAAAAATTCTAAGAAGTTTGGTCACCGGAAAAGTCCCATAAAGAAGACAAAGGATTGTTGGCTACGATGACAAAAACCTATCGTTCCGACTTTCATTTTTATTTTCCCTACTTCCTGCCTGAAATTATTCTGAGATTATGGCCCTTTTATGTTCTATCGTCCACCCTCCGTCCAATCTCTTGGAAAAAGGGAAATTGATCCGGAAAGGGGTTGAATTGTACGAGAGAGTCCTGCGCTTTTCTCTGTGGAGTGTTGTCGACAAAATTGTGTCATTTGTCAAGCGTGGTTAATATTTTTCTTCGGATATTTTTGAGGAAAAGAGTCGAAAGAAATAGGAATGCAATCTGACATGAAAAATTATGCTTCCGTGATATCATATTAAAGCAGAAACAGCAAGCGCATCACTCCAAAATTGATCTTTCAAAGTAAAGTATGGAAATTACAAATATACTTCTTAAAATAATATCCCTCTTTCATACGTGATCTCAACCAAAAACTAAAGTAATTCCTCTGTTCAAACTTATAGATGATAATATTTCATTAAATTATGCTATCTTTCCTAAATACAAGTGACCTAGTACACTCTTTCTTTGTAAATAATTATAACCAGTATAAATAACAAAATATATAATAAAAGATATATTTTGGAATTTAAGTATAATTATTTTAAGTATAATCATTTTATTGATATTTTAAGTATAATTATTTTATAGATAATTATTTAAAAGACATATTTGAGAATTTTAAGTATAATTATTGTAAAACTAGTAAGTCTAATACTTTACTAGTTTTGCAATAGGATATTATTTATAGTAGAAATAATATTTCATCAATTTCTTTATTAAAGAAATTTCAAAAAATGTTAAGATTAGCTAAAATTATAATTATTGATGCATAAAATGTATTGTAAAGTACTTTTCATCGTTACTAAATACAAGTGACCTAGTACACTCTCTCTTTGTAAAGATTTATAACCAATATAAATAACAAAATATATAATTAAAGATATATTTGGGAAATTAAGTATAATTATTTTATATTAAGTCTAATATTTTACTGGTTTTACGATAGGATAATATTTATAGTAGAATTAATATTTCATCAATTTCTCTATTAAAGCAATTTTCAAAAAATGTTAAGATTAGCTTAAATTATAATTATTGATACATAAAATGTATTGTAAAGCATTTTTCATCTTTCCTAAATACAAGTGACCTAGTACACTCTCTGTTTGTAAAGGATAATAACCATTTATAAATAACAAAATATATAATAAACGATATATTTGGGAAATTAAGTATACTTTTTTGTATTAATTCTAATATTTTACTGGTTGTACAATGGGATAATATTTATAGAAGAATTAATATTTCATAAATTTCCCTATTAAAGAAATTTTCAAAAAATGTTAAGATTAGCTTAAATTATAATTGTTGATGCATAAAATGTATTGTAATGTGTTTTTCATCTGAATTTTGTTATCATCATTGTAATCTATTTCACTGAACCTTGAAAACATGCAAAAAGAATTTTTTGCTTCAAAGGAAAACCTAGATAAACTTATGTTAATAAATCAAAAAAAAATTAGAAGGTCTTTATTTTCAAACTCGAAAGCGCATCGCGCTGTTCTGTACAATGGATCACGTGTAATTATATTGTTCACGTAAATTATCAAAAAGAAATTGATGGTGCACTTTAAGTTTCTAAAAAGGGTTTTAAAAATATTCATATATTTAGTTGAATCTGTAAAAAGTGTTTTAAAAAGTATTTATATAATCTTCAGATTGATTATTTTTTTAGTAGAACTTATTTTTTCCTAACCCTATAAATTTATAAAAAATTTCATGTTAAAAAAAAAAAAGAAATATATTAGCAGACTTTATTGATGCAGATACGTGAACAATAAATACATAACCTAAGTTTTTGGTTTAAGTTATGTCTATTTTATTATTTATCTTACCAGTAACTAAAAGAAATGGTACGTACTTTGTACCAATAACAATTTCATAGAAACTTTCCTATCATGCAAAAAATTTCCTTTACGCTGTCTTACTGCCGTTGTACATTCTATTTTTAAAATATCACATTTAAATTTAAAATTCCTTTATATTCACGCTAACATCACTGGTAGAGTCGAGTTTTAAGCTAATAAATGTTATCCCTTTACAGGCAGCCTGGCGATGGCTGAATGTCTAGGTCGCTTACATTCGGTACCAGAGCCCACTATTGGCATGAATGTTTGTAGCCTTTCCGAATCCGCTTTAACCCTTAGGTCCCGGTGTAATTAGCCTTTGTGTAGGAAAATATGACCTTAGCATTCTCAACAAACCTACCCCCAATAGACATTTTTAGCAATACATATGACTGTTTCGCCGGTCAAATTGTATATCAGAAAATATATCTTGTCCTCGATATGAAACATTAAACGTAGAAATATTTAGAAAGCCCACTCCCCTTTTCACATAAATATGGATGAGAAAAGATAGACAATAATTAACAAAGTATTGACGAGGGGAAAAATTTCTTAAAGAAGGAACCTAAACAAAATGAAAAATAAAGATGAAATAAAGGTGAAATTTGGGCTTATAAAACTTGCACATACAAAGAACTAAAAAGGATTTCTGATATGAAATAAAGAGTTAAAATAAAGGTAAATCATTTAAAAAGAAAACAAAAGAATAGCGCGACAATTAGAGACTGACATAGGTGTTAGAAATTTTCAAAGCAGTTAATGAGGATAATGATACAACATTAAGGGTGAAGAATAAACAAAAATAGCAAAAAGTCTCATTCAATAATAAACTCAGTTATTTTTATACTCATAAAGAACTCTGAGTTTGTTATTCTAAAAACTAAAAAAATATTGAAAATATCATCATAAAACACAGTTAGCTTTCTTAATTGCCCTTAAGTCAACGCACCATGTCAGCGCTTTGGGCAAATTGATCCATTACACCCAACCTATTTCACACCGTCACTGCTGAGTATTGCAGTCATTCATTTTGATTACTACAAAGCTAGTGTGAGGGCTAAATGCGTTTGCACCTCCCGTTACCGCAATTGGCGAATGAAACGAATATCTGTTTAATTGACACTTTATCAAGTTGTTTGCGACAACATCTCTATTCCCACAGATGTTTACCATTTGTTTTGCTTAGGTCTACAATGGAAGTTGTCATGCATCGGCCCTATTTGAAAGTTTTTTGTTTGTTTGTTTTTCTAGCGGAGTCACTAGTTGTGTAGACTTTCGCCTATAATTCACAGCAGTTTGCTGGCCATTTAATTATGAGGGCACCATATAGGTGGACCAGCATTACCCCCTATGAAGGGGCGACATAAACGGAAGTATTTTAGTGGTGTGACGTCGAGTTCCGAGCACCCTCAACACCGAAAGCGAGCTCACTGTACCACAGGGCCACCACAAGCCTATATTTCAAAGTAAATGTTTGAATTCAAATTTGTTGTTATCTCCGTAATTTTCATAACAAAAGGTTTCCCTACATTTCAGTGTAAAATGTTCAGCATAAGTTTCAGGTTCCCATAGCTTTAAGAGGTCCAGAGGTAGCCTAGTTAATGTGTTGGCTTTCGGTAATGAGGGTGTTCGGATCAAAATCCGACAAGCGCCATAAAATACCTGCGTGTCTAGGCCGGATATGGGTATGTTAAATCCGTAGACCAGACAGTCCCCCTTTGAGGTCAGTGGGTGGGGAAGGTACGATCCCCCACAGCTGTCACCCCTGGGGGTGCTCGTTCAAAATTGAGGGGGAACCTGGCGAAGTCGAGCTCCGACCCTTGTGGTGCTTATATAAACCGGAGTCGCATCCCTCAACCCGCAATCCTATGTGGACCTGGTCTGAAATACAGTCCGGCCAGGGACATAAGCAACAACAACAACAACAACATAAATTTAAGAAATGTTGTGCGCATGTCACAGGCAGCAAAATGCCCAAGAACTTGTAAGGTTCCCTGTTTTCATTACCTTAATTTGCGCCAGCGTATATACTAAAACAACGAATTCAACATTAACAAGATGCGACGAGGTTTTCTATACTAAATTCTATTTAGTGACTACATGAATACCGTATTTAATTGCTAGCAGGCAACGGGGAATTATTTTTTGCAACCGTGCCAGAATTGAATTCAACCACGCCACTACTTGTACATACGCCACAGTAACCTTTCTGTCTTCACTGCATCACCAGGACGCTGGAACGATAGCTAACTTCAAAACGTCTTCAGTAAGCTTGATAATGTTCGGCTACTATACTGCAAAGCGATCTTCACTTCTTCAATTGTTTCTCGTTCGCCGATCATCTCCGTCCAACCTCGCCTCGTGACGTAAAACATCTCACTGTCGCGCGTGTTTCTTCTCTAAACGGCGATTTATTTAAACGAGAGGGGGGGGGGTTAATTTTGATTCAATACCTCACAAACATACTATTTCAGCGATAAAAATCGAACTTTGTATAAAAAAAAATTAAATATTTTAATTATTCTGTTAATCAACGTAGAACCCAACGAATATGACATAGGATTCCCATGTAAAATACATACTAAAATTAAATGAATTTACGACATCGTGCGGGATGGGGGAGGAGATAGTCTACGTTAACAAGGCCTTCAGGTATCACTTAATGTGATTTTGAATTGTTTTCACAGAAATTCCGAATTTTCCGTATAAATGATTTTGAGTTATGGTAGAGATTTATTATTGTCCAAAATCTAAGATTGGAGTTCAAACTAATTCAGCACTAATAAGACCATTTGGGATGAAAATCAAAAACATTTCCTTCATTTGCTCATCTAATAGCATCATTTATTATCTTCAAATTGCCCTATTATATTTCACTCCACAATAAATATTTAAAATATGACACTCACACATTTATGAATATCAGATGTAAATAATACCAGAAGCCATATTTTAATGGCCGTAGGTTTTGTAGGAAAAAATGTTTTCTTCAATCACTTTATCCGAAAATCAATTTAATTAAATACAAATTAGGTATGGCTTGAAAATGCGGGGAGCTTTAAGAATTAAAATAATTAATTATGTTTAAAAATGAGTAATAAATATATTTCTACAGCACTCAAAATTAATTTTAAAATGTTCAGCGTCGGAAGCTCTTATTCAAGTTTTCGGTCTAATTATGTTTAAGATTTCAAATAATCTTTTTACACCTCCGGGTATAAAATACCAATTATCTCTTAATTTAATAGTGTTTCTCGGAAAATGAAACTCTTTTTTCATCAATTACCAATGAAGAATGTTCGTTCATAATACCAGCTTGTTAAAATTATCATCTCTCTTTTATAACTCACCGTTTTTATAGATAAAACTCTGTGTAAGGCATTAGTTGTATTTACATAAGCATTTAAAATATTGACCTATATCATTTATTTCTAACAAAAGTTCTCTGTGGACATAATTTTTCTTTCTAATGTTGCGGTACTTGTCGTGAGATGTTCGTATTTTGTTATTCACTGCGTAGTCTTACTGGGTACTTTATTATGGGAGCACCATGTAGGTGAGCCACCATTGCTCCTTATGATTGGACAGCATGGCAACGGCCAATCCTTATTCGGGATTTGGACCCAAATCCACTGCGTGGAAGAGCACGACTCTAACCACTATGCCATGCTGGCGACTTGGATAGAACTAATTTGCGCTAGCATTTAATAAATTTTATTTAAATTTTAAAATGTTGTTAAGAATCAATGTTATTTTAAGATTTTTTTGGTATTTATTAACCCTCCTTTATCAAAAGTAAAAACCCTCCGTTTTACGTTTATTTAAAAAAATACTTTAAACACAGGCAGCACCATAACAAATTTTTCAGTAGTTCCAAAATTAGAATCTCTAGTAGTAAACAAAACCATAGACAGTAAAAATTTACCGATTTTTAAAAATGCGTTTAATTTTTAAATATTGAAAACCAGGGCAAAGTTTCTCATTTTTTACCATGTTTTTATTTACTTGCTTTCTTGTTTGTTTGTGTGTTTGTCCAGTACAAATATTGCAATCGATTTTTAACTAACTTCCCGACTAGCTAGACATTTGAAACTTTAAAAATAGCTCAGAACACAATGACAATGCATTTTTTTAATACTTTTAGCTGTCTTTAAGCAGAATTAAATTAATTTTCAGTTATTTTCAGTTAATTTTGTTTTGTAGACTGGTGCAGCCACCTATCGGCCGGAACGGGTAAGAAAAGTTAAACGCAAGTTAACTTCCAATTAACTTCATTTTCTTTCAAGTTGATGGGATAATTCATCAAAAAAAAAATTTTAAGTATTTATTAATACATAGAATTGTCAAGTTTATATGATTCAACATAAATTTAAAAACATGGTATATAAAAAGTTCTTTTATCTTGAAATTATTTAAATAATCTACTGAGAGTTATTAATAAGATTGAGATAGTGATTAAATGCCCACTATACATGAAATTAATATAAACGGCCGAGAGTTTACACTATTTGAAGTATTAACTCAATTTCTTATTGTAATTTACGTACCACTGAAAGTATTTGATGAGTTTTTTATAATACTTTGTATGTCTTTACTGAAGTGTGTGAAATCTCTGATAATAAAAACCTCTGTTAGACAGCAACTTCTGTCAAATCAGTTGTCTTGGCCGCTCACATACTACGATGGTTAGCGTCTTCAGCTATCACGCAATGGGCTTGGGTTCTAATCTCGAGTAAAGCTTGGACGTTCCCATTTTGTCCCCTGATAGGGAGCGCTGTGGACTCAATTAAATGGTGCTTCCATAATAAAGAAGCCAACAATATTTCATGGTATATCATGCAAATCTCTCACAAGAAGTACGTCCGCATTAGAAAAAAACATTTCTTTTGTTTTAAAACTGACAGGTATTTGAAAGTTAGCAAAAGTCAATAATACTCTCCTAACTAATACTGAAATGGATACCGCAATACCATTTTACATAGCCCTAAAAATAGAAATCCATGGAGGATAGGTCTGGAGGCCGTGGTGACCAGACAATCCACCCATCTCGTCCGACCCATCGCTGAGGAAATGTTTCGTTAAAAAATTCCTGCCCGATTGTAGCAAAATTGGGAAGAGCTCCGTCTAACTAGAAAATTAAATTCTCCGGAATTTTCTGGTGCTAGTCCCGGAGTCTGTTAGAGTCTGCACGTAAACTTTCGCACTTACATACTTGGAGTGTTTCTCTTTCAATTAACGTAGGACTCGTGTCCGCAACATGTTTTGTTGCAGAACTATAGCCATTTGAAACCACACCATTATTTTTGGGACACACTGTTTATAAATTTGCGTCTATGACCATTTAGTTATACACTTAGACGGTAAAAAACATGTATAAAACTCTAAAAATGATGCGTAGCTCTGCTACGGTAAAAAATATAATTGTGTTTTGTGAACTTAAAATTCCTACTAGCTCCTATCCCTAACATTTATCTTAGCAAAATGACAGAAGCTTCTCTGATCAATTTAGTTTTGTATAACACCGTGGACTGAACGGTCACTATCTATCCTCCAACCACTTTTCTTCTTCATTCCTTTCTCACTTATGGCCAATAGTATTCGTTCTTCCCTGCAGCATTAGCAAGATCGACTCCCGAGGGCTTGGCTCAGATGAAGTAAAGCATCACCCGTCATGTTGAGCTCATTTAGTTATACAAATATCAATGGCGGCTCCAAGAGGGGGTGGGGGCAGTAGGGGCAACTGCCCCTACCCAAATAAAGCCCAGCGTATTTTTTTTCATAGCCTAAAATTATATAATCGTAGACATAATAATAAATGAGTTTAAATTTAAAATAATTACAAGATAAAAAAGATATTTTTATATACCATGTTTTTAAATTTTCTGTTGTATCATATAAACTTGACAATTCTATGTATTAATAAATACTTTTTTAAAAAATGTTTAATGAATTATCCCATCAACTTGAAAGAAAATGATGCTAATTGAAAGTTAACTAGCGTTTAACTTTTCGTTCCCGTCCCGGCCGACAGATGGCTGCAGCAATCTACAAAACAAAATTAACTGAAAATAACTGAAAATGAATTTTATGCTGCTTATAGATGGCTAAAAGTATTAAAATAATGCATTGTAATCATGTTCTGAGCTGTTCTAAAAGTTTCAAATGTCTAGCTAGTCGAGAAGTTAGTTAAAAATCGATTGCAAGATTTGTACGGCACAAACACACAAACAAACAAGAAAGCGAGTTAATATGCATGGTAATGAGACGATGTTTATTCCTTATATATATATATATATATATATATATATATATATATATATATATATATATATATATATATATATATATATATACACTACTGGCCACCCAAATTGCAACACCAAGAAAGGCAAGAGATATCACAACAAAATTTATTTTGTAGATAACATGTTGACCAAGTATCAAATGATTAAATTTATAGACTTCTGTGAAATGTGGTTCCTGCCAAAATCAGTAGCCAGAGTAGCCGCCATTGTTGGAGATCACCGCTGCCACACGCCTCGGCATTGATTCAAAGAGACTTTGGATGAGTTCTTGGGGTACATCAGACCAAGCAGCTTCCACACGTTGCCTGCTGGTTGATCTGTTGTGGCAGCTGGGGATGGAATCTGGGTTAATCGTAGAGCAACCATGGACCACATGTTTTCTATCGGCGAAAGATCCGGAGAGCGAGGCGGCCAGGTAAGCAATTCAATCTGGCGATTGACGAAGAACCGTTGGACAATGCGTGCCACGTGTGGTCGCGCATTATCCTGTTGAAATATGGCTCTGGGCAAGCCCTGAAGGTAAGGAAGGACAACTAGCTCCAACACCTCGGAGATGTAGCGCAGGTTGTTTAAAGTACCGGCAATGCGTACTAGAGGTGTGCAAGAGTGATATCCAATACCGCCCCATACCATAATACCCGGTGCAGGACCAGTGTGACGGTGCATAACGCAGCTGTTCAGCATCATCTCTTCACGGTGTCTCCAGACTCGAATGCGACCATCGTGGTGTTGCAGACAGAAGCGTGACTCGTCAGTAAAGACAATTTCATTCCATTCTGCCGCCCACATCCTTCTGTCATCGCACCATTGGCGGCGGAGACGTCTGTGGTTCTGCGTCAAGGGTAGACAAAGCAATGGACGTCTTGCGGACAGACCACTCTACTGTAAACGGCTTCGAATGGTACGCGCAGATACTGGATGATGCGTTACAGACTGCATGTGCTGTGCTATGGTTCGTGATGTGACTGAGCGATCCGTCAGTGCCATGCGCACAATTTGCCTGTCATCGCGTGAAGTGGTGCGCTGAGGTGGATGCGATCGAACTCGCCGGTCCGTCGTACCCTCCTGCATCCAACGATCACATATCCGCATTACAGTTGTTTGGTTTCGTCCAACACGACTACCGATTTCCTTGAAAGATAATCCACAATCTCGATAGGCCACTATCCTTCCTCTGTCGAACTCGGATACTTGATCAAAAGATGATCGCTGTTTTCGACGAGGCATATTTGATCGTTTTTTTGAAAAAACCACAAGAAAAACACAATTGCCGAACTTGAAATCGTCAAAATCTCCAAGCCTTAAATAGCGCTTTGAAGTGGCGCCACAGGCGCGCGTGATGTGCGTCTGCGCTGAAATTCTAATCATTTGCATATCTCACCTCCGCTAATGCATGTTGTAAATTTCATGTTATTTGCATGTTTCCTTCAGGGTGTTGCATTTACAGTGGCCAGCAGTGTATATATATATATATATATATATATAACCCCAAGAGCCGGCTTTGCCCCCCCCCCCAAAAAAAAAAAAAAAAAACTCTGGACTGGAGCCGCCCCAGACAAATATATAGAAATTATTGTTTTAAAATAAACAAACTACTGAGTGGTGGTGGCTAAACGCTGTGAATATGCCTGTCTTCGTTCAATTACAATAAAACCAAGGCCTATTTCCTTATAAAAACAGAAGTGTTCACCTAAATACTTTCCTATAATCCACATGCTTTCCGTAAGTTTTACATTTTGACAAAATAATGAAATGTACTATAACTGTTCACGCATCATAAAGGACATTTCTTAACAATCAAATATAATTATCTTTAAATGTTACAAACAATGAACACAATTCATATTCAGCACATATTTAGTTTGTTTTATTCCTCAGACGTAATTTTAAAAGAACGGGGAGGAGACTAAAGTTCCCTCCCCCTTATTTTCACATCTTGCTGCGGTTATTTCCAGAATTCGTTTGCATATGAAAGGTAAAGACTCTTCTGCATTTTCGTTTGTAGTATGACATCTTTACACATATTTTCACTGAATATCTTTTCCGTGTTTACTTTTTCATTATTTGATATTTCTAAGGAGTTCTGTCGAGGAGTTTCCTATCGAGAGACTACAGAATATTTTCCGCTCTAGAGAGAACTTTTATTTCTAACTCAACGTAGTTTTTGTCACTATAAATTGATAAAAAGCATGTGACCGAAAAACTATATGGTTCATCGGCATTTGAACATTTCTTCGGAAAGGTAAGGCAGTCAATCATGATGAAAACATTAGCGGAAGCTATATTTTTTAAAACATATCTCATGTGAAGGGTATTGTCCTTCTTTCGACTCAGAAATTTATTCGAAACACTTGTGTAATATTGTTTTATTGTATACAGTTTTTAACACTAGAAAGACGGCTACCGTCATTTTGACAGTTTCGGACATACTATTGAGCTCTATGTCTGTATTTATGTCCTCAGGCCTCTGAAATTTTATGAGTTATTCTAATTTTATGCGAAATATGCACACACGTTTACAAAATTATATTCGATAGTAAAGAGAGGGAGAAAATGTTGTGCATTTCTACTAAGACTGAAATCCGTCAATTTGACGGCAATATAGAAAACGGGTAGAAATCTTTAAAATAATACCGGAAAATGTTAGCTACTTTTCGTCTTTTCCCCCTTTTGCAAATAATAGAAATATTGGTTCTTCGGAAATATTAGTTTTGAAAAATAAGGACTGTACAAACCATGCATATATTTTTACGGATAATCCATACCAGGTTGTCAGCTCGGCATACCTGCATAATGATATATCTAAATATATACTAATTTATTATATATTGGTATGAAATAGCTGAAAATTTAAAGTATTTAACCCCTTTAAAAAACATTAAATATTTTAAATTCTTAATTATATTTTTAACCCATCAAAATCACGGCGTTCAGTCTTTTTAGTAAGAAAAAAATTCCCGTCTTTCTAGTGTTAAAGTTCGAAAAATTTTTAATTCCTCAGATTATTTCAAAGATCAGCTAAAAAACATTGTCTCGTGATATAAAAGATGATATGATTGTAATGTTGTTTGAATTTTTACGCGCTCGTCAGGAAATTGCCAACAGGGAAAGACCTTCTTTTCGTCCGTCTTTAAGAGTATATGTTACCGTTATTTAAATTTCTTAAGACGAAAATATGTTATCTATTTATTAAATATGTGTTAAATTAATATATGGTATCTAGGTATTGGAAAAATAATTCAGATTATTTAAATAATTTTATAAGAGAATCTTTGACTACAATCACATTTACGTACATTACCCCATTCGACACCTTTACATGGTATGTATTCATTTGGTCATGTTAGAATTAAGCGTCGAAAATTTCTCTAGAAAAGACAATTATTTCCATTTACACTTTTAAAAATTTAGAATTCACTTTCATAAGAAAAAATTGTGTTGCTGTTTATTTAGGAAATATTGGTTCAATTAATTTATGTCATCTGCGTTTTCTAAAAAGAATTTATAAGATTATCATTGAATACCATTGCATTTTGTATAACGACTTTGAAAACCGTAATATTGTATAGAGAAGGGCTACTTCTACCCAGACTTGGGTGTATATAATTTGAAGTGGCACTCTAAATGAGTTTGATACAAACACAGTTTATACATGAAACAATGTTTATTGAATTCGTTGCACATATAGATTTTGCTTTTACAGCAATATGCATACGTACTACTTGTACGGTATATATATTAGCATTCAATAAAAATACACTTTGCAATACTCACAAACTAAAGAGTGAAACCAGCAGTTCTGCCACGTAATCTTTGGGCCCCCCTAAGCACAAGCGCCGGTTAACACCTGGAGCTGCTTACCTCGTAGCTCCCTCAACTCGCTTATCTATCAACCTTAACAACCTCCGAACTTAATCAAGCTGCTTGGTTTTTATACCAAGCGCGTATGCCGAAATTAGCATATCTCAAGCAGCTTCTTTAATCCATTCCCTCAAAAGTTCGATTCTTGTGAATTGAATCTTATGTATACCTTACAATTGTATGCAATACTTTGACATGTTAAATGTGGAAGATTTCTCTAGAAAAGACAATTATTTGTGCTTAAACTGTTATAAATCAGAAATTTACTTTCAAGGAATAAAAATTTTTACGTTTGTGCGGCATGTACGTACGTAGTTGATTGTGGGGTATTTTGTTTATTTTCTATTTCTATCTACGGTTTATTACCGATCGCCATTTTTCAAGACACCATATTTCTAAACCTAACACAATGGTAATCCGATACGAGAAAATATGTTATTACCTGTTTAGTCATTCGAAATAGGACATAGGCAGAGAATGATTAAATTAATGGAAGATGTAGTGTGCTAAAACGGGACGTCCTCGCACGCCAAATGCGTGGAAAGAAACTATCTAAGCTCAAAACAGTGAATGCTTTATGAAATAAGTTGATCCAAAGTAGCAGCTAAATTCGACAAGTAAGGTATGTCCATGCCTGCGAAATCTGCAGTCAGACGAATATAATGTTTAATTTTTGATAAAGGTTCGCTTTACCAAAATAAACCTCTAATTTCCGGTTAAGAGCATATGCAATTCAGGCCTTTGAGATGTTGTTTTTATTGTTTCAAAGAATAATTATTTGTAAGCTCATGCGGGGTTACACTTTTAATTACTTACGGCTGGAACCTTGGTCGTTCCACTTATGACGATCAAAGTATAGATTTCGTTTTACTCTTAATCGTATAAACATTCCATCCGTTTTTTGTTCTTTTTTATAAAACGACGACTTACCAAAGATCAAAAATAATTCAAGTCTTGCATTTCATTTTATTTTAAACTACAAATTGGGCCTGAAATATGTATGTCGAGACTAGCTGAATACTCGTGCTTCGCTACGGAGTACAATCAAATTAAATACCATGGACAATGTATGCAATTAATGCCAAATATATATATATATATATATATATATATATATAAAATTGTAACTGATATTTTTATAGACAAAATAATGTAGAAGAAAAAAATTGAAATGAAATAAAATAGTCAATGTATGCAATTAATTTGTATGCTTAATATCCATAAAACATACTAATTTGAAAAATTCTAAGAAAACTTTCATCTCAATTTGTCTAGTGGTTAAATTTTATCTTTAATGTATTTTAATATTTTTTGTCAATTTATTTCATTGTTATACACGTGACGCAAAATTAATTTAAAGTATCCCCAAAGGAAAAGAAACCACGTGATCACCTTTAATAAATTAAATTCTAAAAATTTATCTTTAAAAATTCACCAAAAATCAGAAAATGAAGGTAAAGATTCAAAAAAGAATTCATTTTAAAGGAAATTTTATGATATTTCTCGTGATATAAATTTTACAACCCTCAAATTATTATTTTTAATACAAACTTAAATTTTTTTTTACAAAAACTGCTTAGAAATTTAAATTTTAAAAAAACCAAGAAGAATTTTTCAAAAATCCTTCTTATTGCACTTCTACACTATAAGTAGAATCGCAATGCAAAATTTCAGTCCTTTAGGTCCAGTGGTTTGGTCTGTGCGTTATCTGTCAGTCAGTCACGGAACTGTTTATATTTATAGATTAAAAGCAAGTTGAATACCAAGTTATGATGTTTTTAATACTACGTGTGACTTTAATATTTTGTTATGGTGTGTGATACCCTATACCAGTGTAAAATAAACAAGTTAGTAAAATAAAATTAAGAATAACATTCATTATATTTATCACATAAAGTTAAATTCAATAAATAATTACCATCGAATATTTTGATACTTAACTTAAGCTTTCAGATTCTGACTCCATGCCAATCTTCGTAACGATTTTTTAAGAATAAATAACACATGTACTATTTCCTATGAAACGGAAGGCTCAATAATTTATTCTAGCTAGACACCCATTTACCCGTTGCCCAAGCAAAACAAACAAAATCGAAAAATCCAATCAACAATACGTGAAAACAGAACTTCATTTCTCGTCTGTCAATACCCATTGTTCTCGCTAATCAGTGCCTCACTCTTTGAAAAGATCGATACACTAGAGATCCCGTGTTCCCGTAGCGTACTTGGCAAATATAGCAACCATTAATTAAGATTAGTGCGTCTGGCAGCAGTGTCTCGTACGCACGGAAATAACTGACGAAACGCATATTTGTTTCGTATCAACATACGATCAAATTATTTCCATCAGGCTTTAACTTCCCACGAATTTCCCAAGCTAGGGGTTATTATGTTTGATTCAGAGTTGCAGTCGTAAATCTCCTGTCTCACAGATTGATGGAGAAAGTATTTTCCCCGATTTTGCTCGCAAGAGATAGTGTTGAGCTGAGAAAAACTATATATTGTTTCCGACTAAACAATCGTTTAGGGCAAACAATTATTCTTGAAAATTTTCGAACTCCAGTTTTCGACGACTTGCGTGTTTTCCGGTAATAAAATCTTAAGAGGAAGAAAAATATCAGTTCTGTTTATGTTCTAGTTCGTTTGTTCTTATAGCAGGCTTACTAAACACGTTATGATCTGACATGTTTTCCAGTATGTTCAAATGTTATTTTGCCCTCAATCGATTATTCTTCACAGTTTGATTTTTCTATGAGAATAGTAGTGAGGTTGTGAGTTAGTTCTAGTTGATGAGATTGTTTTCTATTTGTTCCGCATTTCATTCTTCAAATTTCGAAAGAAATATTACATTTTTTTACCAGATAGTAATTGCACTATTTGTAGTCGATAAATATTTCTGGTTGCATCCTTTAATAGTCGAGGGATACAAAAAAAGTACATTTCAGATGCATGCAAAGAGAAATGCATGCAAAAGGAATATTGATACAAAAAATTGAAGAACATACTTACAGAGGATTTAAGACACAAGTTCAGTTTATTGAACCTCTTGAGTTTTGGATGACAGGCTCCTATACTTTTATCTTAAAGAAGATTCGATAAATAAGTTCAATCCCTTCATTTTACTATGAGATTTGAACTTCCATCTATAAAACTCGCAGCAAAAGCGATTTGCGAATTCCTGCTTTAAACTCAGGTGATAGAAAAGCGGGCCCTCCTTGTACAAGCTTCAAAAGAAGCAATACCTAAGCTACAGCTTTCTGGAAAGATTGAGATGAATTTGAGATGATGTCTGTTAAGGATGTGAGATCACTTGAAAGTGATAAGCTGTACTTCCAATTTAGAATCAGGAATTATAATAAAAACGGCTCTTGTAAGTATACTGTATTTACCGTAAGTTAACAGGAAATTCTTTTAAAATGATTTTTAAGATTCAAGCGAAATTATGATAGGGTCTCTGGGGAAGTGTGCAGAATAATTTTCGGAAATCCGGGATCGATTTCCAAGTAAGCATAACTGTTTTTTTTTCACGTAAAAAAGATTACATATATCCCTAGATATGCACGGTTGATGCGTTCCACGACAAATCGTGTAAATCGAAACCGTGTAAAACAAGACACAGCATTCATATTAAACAAGGGGATAGGTGCAAGCCTTAGTTATGTTTATAATAACAATGTAAAAAATGCAAAGAGTTTATGCCGAAGTGAAGGCAAAGCAATTTAAGTAAAATGCAATGATAAATTATTTATTTACATATGTAATTCAAAAATTAACGTCTTACCTCGTATAGAACTGAACTAGGAATGACAGTATGGAAATGCAACAAAATCTACATTAATGACACCAATACTAAACGCAACGCAACGCAATGCAATGCTCTTGTGACGTCTGTGCAGATAATTAACGAATGCGTTCAATGTAAAACACTCAAATAATGAAACAACACATCTATACTTTTTTTTAATTTATAAAATTTAGAAACCGTGTAAAAGCAAAACCGTGTAAACTGAGTACTGTGCGAATCGAGGGACAGGTGTATATAATAGGGATTGTCGGATCAAGTCGTTGTTGCCATAGTTGTGGAAAAGGAAAAGTCATGATATTTCGACAGGGGGCCATGACCTTACTATACTCTCTAAAAGGGGTAAATGTGTTGGAAAAGAAACATCATGGCATGATTTCAGTATGTAATAGTCACCACACAGATATCTAGTTCCTTTTAAAGTGAAAAAGACTATATGGAAATATGGGGTTAATTCCTTATTATTGTAGAATAATTTGAAGATAATTTTTTTCAACTCTATGAATAGACTCAACTCTATACTCAGACAAATTATACAAAAAGCCTTGCCCAAATCAAGATGGAGATAAGCTAAATGAAGGCAATAAGAGATAAATAACTGTGATATATCAAACAATTAGTTTGAAATAAGGCACTATTTAAAGTCATATACAAATCTTATCGTCGTACTATTTCCTATAATTTGCCTACGGGCCCCTTTCCTTAAGTCGTCTTTCATCCGGTAAATTTTAAATGAAAGTTTGGTCAGTCGCACTGGGGCGATAAACATTCCCATTACTTTTTATTTTCCAGAAGATAACTAGAAGATAAGATGGGGATATGTATAATATTTTTGCATTCGCAATTTTAAATGGCTCATAGCTAATATGCTGCAAATATTAACTTATCTGGAAAACAAATGCAAATGTATAATACTTTTATATTTCTTACAGTTAACGTGCTAAATGTTTATAATGTAAGAGGACTTAAAAATGGTAACTAAAAAATAGGAGAATACGCAAAAGTCAAAGATATGAACTTTGGATATATTTTATTTCGTGAAATACTGAATATATCCTAAAAAATAACAGTAAGTAGTGAAAATGTATTCTCCAATGTATATGAATTCATTTTAAATCTCCAAAGCTCTTAATATCAGTAAAACTGGATAATGTAACATTTATATAAGCACTACCATAAGCTACAAATATATCCAGCAGATTCAAATCAACAGTTAAAAGTTTTTTTTTTATATTGCAAACTCTACATCTAGGATTTCGAAAAGAGATCTAAATGACATTCTGGTTCTAGGAGGGTATATTCACGCAAGGGAAAATTTGCGCTGGACAAATTCCAACGTTTAAGTCATAAAATGCAATGTCACTGGTGTGTAACTACTCTTGTATACTTATTTATGTTTCAGTAAATCTGACTTTGGAAATTGTATAAATACTGTTTTAACAGTGATCGAATGCCACATTTCGTAAAATAATGTAGTTTCTGAACAAGACGAGTTAATAGTGACATACTGCTTTTTTATACTTTTTAAATATCCCTCTTTTCAAAATCCTTTGAAAAAGAAAATATGTACTTAGTTAAGAAACGGGTTTTATATTTCAAACCAAAAATATTTTATATCTGCATTTGAGGGAAAATATCGCGCGTGGCTAGCTAAATATCATCGTAATTCTTTTATGATCTAATAAAGCATTTTACTCGAATTTGCGATTTTACAAATGCGAAGAATCGACAAATTTAACATTCCCTAGTCACGGGAAAACTTAATTACCATTTTAAATAAACCGAAATATAGTATTATGAATCCCCAGAACATTTGTGGAGAGCAGTTTTAATCTCAAAATCTTCTTTTATATAATCTACAAGACTCAAATTTATGGTTTCTTACTCGGAACGGGAAATTGAGGGTGAATTTGCAAACTAAAATTCCCTACTACAACAAAATCAATATGTGTAACATGTGACTAAATTTTTTTTCATCTCTTGTTATTTTATACTATATATTTTACACTGAGTTTGATAAAATCAAGGAGATAAATTAATATTACAAACGTTGAAACTACATATTATCATGAAAGATATAGCAACTAGTTAAGAAAAATTATCAAAACGGAATAAACATTTAGAGGTAGAATGGGATCTTTGTAAGTTATCTACAAACCGTGAGCACGAACAGTTTGATTCTCAACCGAAATAGCCGTAATTTGTCTACAGATAATAGTTAGGGATACGTAAATTTCGCATAAAAAATATCGAAGATTCGAAACAACAAAAAAATACAGTATATAAAATTTTGCATTTATTCGCAAAAAATATATAAATTAAAAAATTACAATTTATTTACTTGGATAGGAAAGTATCAACATTCTTAGTTAAAACCTAACATTGTATTAGTCTCCACATTATGTTCCTTATGTCTTTGCCTTCTGTAATTAATTACTATGTTGTACATGGTAAAATATCTCAGCATCTACTCTGTTAACGTGACTATAGATGCCTTTGCAAAGTTAAGGTGGCAGCATTTCGTTGCAATTGAAATCTGTATAACATCAACAGGAGTCTCTTGATTGTCTACTGAAAGTAGATGAAATACCCTTGATTTTGGCGCTCAAGATGCGTTCTTTAATCTACTTAATTGTACCACAAAACTTGATGGATGATTTTTACAATTAGATTTTTACGTTCAACTCTGGCACGAACAAACTGTCCGGGGGAAATTCGGAGCAAATCCAAAGGAGAGTGATACTTCTCACTTAAAGACCATGGATGGTCTTAGTGAAGCATTTATGTTAATAAACTATTACAGAGGCTGTTCCCACATTTTTTTAGACGATTTTGGTAAGCGGTAATGAAAAATCGTTTGCTGCAAAAGAAATAATTGCAATTGTACTATTTTTTTGAAAGTCAAAATTATCGTCTAAGGCTTGAAAGTTTTGTTTTTATTCAAAATGGCGTTTTTAACAAAGCAGTGGTTCAAAGGCTACATTTATGCTCTTTCCGAAGAGAAATATGCATACTCCGTTATCCAAAAACGATGTGAGAGTCATGGTTTTGTGATATCTAAAGCGTCGATAGTAATATCCTCAACAAGAAAGGAAAAAAAACGTCAAAATGGAGCCTCGAGTGGGACAAAACTTCCAAACAAGTATCCAAGGAAAAAACGGACATCTTCGACTATTGCAAAGGTACGTTGTTTAATGTCAAAAGAAAATCCCCCTAGTCAAAGGATAGTTGCAAAATCATTAAAATGCTCGGTTTTCACTGTAAACAAAATGATAAACTTTGATTTAAATCTTAAGAAAGCGAAAAAACGCAATGTGCATCGTCTTTTTCCAAATCATATCGCTGAACGCAGGACACGCTGCAGAATTCTATATGAGAAACACTTATCCAAAGAAAAATGGAAAACAATTGTCACAATAGATGAATCATGGGTGTATTTAAATGATTAAACAAAAATAGAGCCATTTATTATCATAAAATGGGAGAAAAAATTTAAGTACATGGTTCAAAGAATCGAAGAAAGTTTTTCTAAGGGATTCATGATTGTTGCTGGTTTTTCTTATAATGGCAAGTTAAAAATAAAGAGAGTGGAAAAAAATGTCAAGATTAAATCCAAATACTATCAGGAACATATTTTATCGCCAATTTTTCTGAATGAAATACCATCGCTTTACCCACACTACCATCAATCTGTGAGACTCCATCAGGACAAAGCTAGCAGTCACACATCAAAATTCACTGTAAATTTCCTAAAAGAAATGGAACAAAAAACTGGTATCAAGGCTTCACTGATATCCCTACTAAATCTTCCGATGTATCACCTATGGATTTTTGTGCTTTCGGACTTTTAAAATCTGCATTATCCAAACGTCGTCCCAAAACCGTTACAGGACTCTGGAAAGCTATTCAGGAGGAATGGGATAGAAAACCTCTTCTGACACTTCAAAAGGCATTATTATCCTGGAAATTGCGGTGTCGAAAGATAGTTCAGAATAAGGGATGTCAAATAGAACATTTAAAACGCAAGAATTTTATGTAATTTAGTTTTGTGAATACAATATATATCGTCCAAAAAATGTGTGAACAGCCTCTGTAGTATTATTACCTAATTTCGTTAAAAGGCCATTTATCACCAAGTTTTCACCGAAGAGTAGTAAAAATTTTTTTTTCGCATTTATTCACTCATATCGGCAAATTTCGCATTTTTGCGCATCTATTTCGTAAATACGAAAATTACGTATCCTTAATAATAGTGCTTTTTATCAATCGATTTTTACACATCAAAATTTCAGTTCAATACATCTAACCTAGAATCTGTCACTAAGGGCATCAAGCACATAATCTCAATATCAACAAATATACCAACTGATCATTCTAATACTCAGATGGATTACCTGCACCTTAGAAACGGAAGTTTTGCACGGTGTATCGACCAATATCGGGGAAAATCATAGGATTCCATGCAAACAAACTTACACTGATCAGCAAATAAAATAGTCTTTAACGAACGATATGGTAAAGATAAATTTGAAAAAAAAATCCATATCTGTTTTCCTTATGCTATAAGAAAAAAAAACATAAAATAAATAATCTGTAAGCTAAAATTCATGCCATATTAAATATCTCAAACAACCATTGAGCAAGTTACCCTAACTTAAGTTTTATAGATCCGTTAAAAACTTACTAGGTGGAATACGGTACAGAAAACTGAAAAGCTAGAAATTATAAACCAGGATTTAAATTTTTGATTCATAGTCGAAAGTCTAACATTGTCGTTATGGAAACATTGTATCAAAATTAAGTTTTATTCAAGAGAGAAAAATATAACATGTCTGTTTTAAGGAAATCGGTCGGAAACGCCGATATTTTCAAAAACAATGTGATTTTACATACATGTATATATAGCAGTGCTTTTTTCCTAAAATAATAGGTGGGTATACTGTGTTTTCTCCAACAAAGGTGCGTATTTTTAGTACTGTGTTTTCATACGTCACAGGGGGAACAAAAAAACCCGCTAAGAAATACTTTTTGTTATATATTAACAATTGATTCGTATGTTTCTTAATATTTTGCTTGAATTAAGCTAAAATAATACTTAAAAAATGGTGCTGATACACCGTATCCCCCCCAGATAAAAGCCCTGATATATATATATATATATATATATATATATATATATATATATATATATATATATATATATATATATATATATATATATATATATATATAATTAGCTAAATGAGATAAATAGTTATTATTACGTGCTAGAAATTAATCGAAAACTTACAAAGTAAAACTTTTGCTAAGTTAATTTCAAATCCTGTCAAACATTGATTGCTAATCGGTGCTAGATATTTATAACTTAATCGATAAATCAACAATCCTGCGTTTTCGCGGCTCCTTCGACAAATATTGCAACCATTAATTAACGTAGCTCTGTTGCTCGGGAAAGGGTAGGGCTGCCCCACCCACGAAAACAGAAAACGGAGCGAATATCGATTCCGATCGGCACCAAGCGATTCTATCCTTTCCAACACTCTTTATTTCCCACGGATTCCCGCACGGAAAGTCGCTTTCTTGCGCTCGAAATTATTGCCATATATCTACCACCCGACAGCTTGATAGAGAACATACTTAATCTGCCTTTGTAAAGGTGTGTCACAACAAATAAACCCCGATAGTTAAGTTTGGATTGATTTGCGTACGTGTCAGATTGGAAACCCACACGTAGGGACTTAATGTGACACGCAAAGCAATTTGCCACACTATATATCCCTGTATATCAGAAACGAGATGTAATTTCCGTCCCAATATGAGGTACAATAAAAGAGTAGATTAGGAAATTAATGCCAAGAATAGTTAAACTTCTCTCTCATTTCTGCTCGTAATGCGAAAATTGCAATTAAAATGCCGATTTCGCCATAAAAATTTATTTCATAATCGTTCAGAGAATGGAAACAGGAAATAAGGTTTCTCCAATTCAAAATTTCCCCCATTATTGACTCAAATATTTATTAAATGACAGGTACAAATGTAATGAACATATTTAACATCCTGTATAAAAAGAATCCCAATTAGTCAGAACTAATGGTGCTTCACAATTTCGAGAAGGCTACAGTGGAGCAATTTTAATAACTACCACAATATTCATTGTGTTTTGCTTGGTATAACACCTATTTATCCCTTACATCCTTTAATTAGATCACAATCACTATATATTTAGTTGAAAATTTAAAATGAGATTTGTTTGGATGGAAAATAAATTATGAGGTCTATTATCTTTAAACGTTTTATGATCTATTACCTTCTTCTACTTTAAGCAGGGAAAATTTCGAAGCAGCACAGACGCACATGAATTGATTGCTATACTCAGACTATCCATACACTGTTTGACTTACGATCCATCAAGTCATTTTATATATATATATATATATATATATATATATATATATATATATATATATATATATATATCTTATTAATGATGTCTCAAAGCAGCCCATATTGTTTAACTAAAAGAAAATCTATGAATATAAAAGCATATTGATGCAACTTGTAAAACTCGAATTAGTACAGACAGTTTATGTAAAGAATGTTTATGTAAATTTTTTGAGCGTATAATTTAAAAATCAATACTTTGATTTTATTAGAAAAAACATCTATATAATTTTCTTTGCATTTCAATTTAATGCATTTCTTTGTACCAATATTTTCAACTACAAAGCTGTCCAAACAACACAGCCATTAAAGATATCGAATAAAAATTCACGTGTCGTGTTCCTTGCCGTTTAGGTTATTGACAAAACATGATAAAAATAGAAATGTATTGGCTCGAGTCCACACACATTTAATATATTTTTCTTTTAAACGAAACGTGACATAGAAGTAAATCTTATACAGGTTTGTAGTTTCTTACTTGGAAATTCAAAACTGCGTAAACCTTATTCCTAGAAAGTAAAATGTTATTCATTAGAAACAGATGTATAGACATTTACACTTCTGTTTTAATTATCGAACTGATTATATAATTTTCTTGTGTTCTATTATAAACTTTATTCTCATATACGATTGCATAGAAGAGCCGATTTCACATGGCTGCATACAACATCTAGATGAAAAAGAAACTGCCATATTTATCAAAAGAATCCTTATCCGTATCTTTATACAAAAGAATCCAGATTAAACAACATAACTTTAAATTTAGGGAAATATACATACTATAAGACAAGTACATTGAGAATAAAATTGCTTGGTTCACTTCCAAAAATAAATACATAAATGGAAAAGCTTGGGTTTTGTGACACCAAGTGACTATTCAAACTCTATTTCAAAAGTATTGTTTTAAGAAGTCAAATATCCTCTTCTAATTATTGCTCTAATTGATATAAATGCATATTCTATCCAATTATTGCCTTATCTAAATACATTGTGCTTTACAGGTGCCACACAATACCCGAGTGAGTAAGTAACAAACATTCATCTCCAGCCTGCGTATTAGACCCCGCGGTCTACTCGAAGGGGTCAGGAATCGACGTAAATTTGTAAGCTCAGTTTTTATAGTCCTTGCGCAGTAAAAGTCGAGAGGAGGGTTCAAAAAGTTTTAAGCACATTCATATGTAAGGGTTTGAAGTACAGCTGCTTAGAAGCCAGATGGAGAAAATCGTAGATCCTTTAAGACTGCTGTGTACTAACCCTAGTAGATTCACTCAACTTAATAGTAACCTATGGAGAAAATTTGTCTACTATTCACAGCTACATAAATGCTGATAATCCAATCAAAATGGTATTTTCAGAAAGTCTAAAAATTTCTGCACCTTGCAACAGGATTAATTTTACAAATTCCGTTCACCAAAGGAATTTAGGATCGTTTAAAACATACTACACCAGAACATTTTCCCACAATAATTTAAATTTTAAAATGTTATTCGCATTTTTTTTAAACAAAAAACGTCCCAAGGCGTAAAATTTCTTTCTCTATTACGCAGTTCATTTTTAAAAAATATTTAAATTCGAGTCGGAAATGCTTGGACAAATTTTCTCCACACGTTAACATTTAGGTGAGCGTATCCAATAGGGTTTGTACACAGCAGCCTTAAAGAAACAAAATACTTACAAACCTATAATTCCAAATTATACCATAAATTGTACTCAATCAGTTTTATAACATAATTGAGGGTATAATGTGGGGACATCCTAACACAGATTTGTACCTAGGAAATAAATGTCTTTAAAAAGGTTTTCGGTCTTCAGGAATAACAATGCAGTTTTACCAAAAGGGGAAAACTAAAAGATCTTTGCCACTCGGGAGAAGGTTTTGACGTCACAAGATTATCATCAGAAGCCGGTGCCACAAAGCTAAAAAAATTCATAACATATTTAAATATTCATACAAATTCTTATTTAAAGTTGTAAATTTTATTATTGCAGCATTCAAGAATTAATCAATTTAAACTCAGTTTCTTACTCACATGGTTTTGCAGCCTAAATGCCCTTCTTTTAACATAAAGGCAAGCCTTTCTATTTTATGCAAATACATCTAACTTTTAGTTGGAATATTTATATGAAAGACATCCCTTTATATGAAAGTGTTCCCCAAAATTAAATTCCTTAACTTCGATTATTATATAAAATAAATGAGTTGAAGTAAAATACTAGTACAAAATTACCTGAATACTACCTTGCTGTATTTAGGGAAAATGTAGTATATAAAACTACATATTTAATGTTACAAGCGTTATAAGGTACAATATGAAATTCTTAATAAATTGCTGCCCATTATTCATACTTATTGATTTATAAAAACAAAGTTTTCCCATAAAAGCAATAAAATGTCACCGAATTTAAATGCGTACAGTTGTGAATAAAGCTAACCTCAAAACATGGATGAATACGCAAGTATCAATAAACCAATGGCGTGCTGATTTTCTCAACAAAACGAACAAAAGCATGTAAACAATCATTAAGTTTTATTTTGCCGCTAATGGGTGGGAATCTTTACAAAACTGGGAGTTGATGGAACTAACATCTCATTTTTCCACGGATCGTGGAAAAGGGGGCTGATGATTTCCTTTTGTCGTAAACACTCCCCGGCTTTTGTCTTGACGGAGAAATAAACGTCGTGTTTATTGTGAGGCTGCTCGAATGAGATTATTTTAACGCTGAAAGCATTTTATCTGTTCAAGGTCTATGAAATTTTCCGTTTAGTTTTATGCTTTGCTAAATTTCTTTACAGTTTGATGGCAGATTAGAAAGGGTGTATATTATGATAACTTTGTTTTTCTTTTGTCTATAACTTTTCTGAACGCATAGAGGTGTAACTTAAATACTAGTTTATGTTTTGAGGTTTCATTTATTCTATCGCGTTTCCATTTTTAGGGAAAATGTTAACCTGTTCATGAAAGAATTTTTGCAAAGCTTCGTTAGAATCGAGTTTAGTTTTACCTAAAGTGGTTAAAGGAAAATGAGGTTTTGGGCTTGAAAGTTTTAGAAATATTAATAGCGTCATTTTAATTAGAACTTTATTCATTGCTGAATATGAAAAGAATTAAAGGATAACACTGTGCGAACTATAGCTGCGTTTACATGGACAACAATAATACCCGGGATTTACCCGCTAATAGGGAAAACCTTCGAAGCCCGTTTACATGGAACCACTTTTTCACCCTGCTTTTACCCGTCTTACCGGAAGTAAAGGCCGTCACATGATTCGGCGGAAGTGATCCTCATACACCATCATTCCTTGTAAATCACGTTATGGGTTCGATCCCAGCCGGTGTCATACTTTTCCAAATTCACTGTATTGCTATTTTTAGCTTTCCATCTTCGAACTCCGCATTTATCTCGTTACGAAGTGTATGGTCCTTATTATGGTTAAATTTTAAAAATAACAACAACAAAAAAATCATAAAACTTTGAAAATCCAAAAAGATGGAAAAACTTACAAAAATATTTTTTGTATTCTTATGATATCTGCTTCTCTGGGCCTCTTAATATTATTACTTTTTTGTTTTCCGTGGATCATTAGTCTTATCTAATTTTTCTTCTAAATTTTCTTAACTTGTAACTCTATATTTTTTCTGTTAAAATTAACTTTTTTGTTTTAATTTAACTTTACTATTAATTTTTTTTTCTTTTACCCGCGTTATTCTTATCTTAATATTTTAATTAATTACTTAAAATTTTAACTACTGAGCACTCCCACCTTGATTACATATATCTTGCTTACAGGAGATAAAGTCGACACGACCAATGCACTCCTCTTCTAAAACACAATTACGTCTGCGTCTATTTGTTATTTAAATGCAGCACATGTCAGTCGCTGTTGATAATTATAGAACGTTTACGATTGTTTTCTGTTGTTTTTAAAAATAAATTTAGAAAATAGATAGGAAAAAAGGAATATAAGAACTAGAAGATTGATGCAGATATTAGATATAATCGTACGATCTATGGCTTCATCGCTAAATTTAGTTTTTCCACAACAAAGAATGTGGGCAAAATTACGAAGCTCTGTTTGGTGGGAAGAAATTGTTTTAAATTCCTGAAGTAATAAAGACTGGAAAGAAAATTTTCCAATTGATAGATGCATTTTTTTAAATTATAAGATTAATTGTAAGATACTTATTGTTTTAATAAATCCTTTTATAAAATTAAAATGTAATTTTGATTTCAATTTTGTTTCAGTAATTTTTAGTCATGTATAAATAAAAAAATCATAAATAGATATAAATAAATTTTTATCTGTGAGTTCTAAAATAATTAATTTATAAATAAATTTTAATGTTACGTTTAATTATTGATAATACTTATTAAATTTATTAATTTTACCATAACACTTTAAATGAAAATGTTACTGAAATTTTATTGAAATGAAATTTTATTTCTTATTTTACATACCAGATGGCAGTACCATTCTATTTATAATGCAATTGGAGATGGTTTTTTTTTTTTTTTAAACTAGATGGTCAGATCAAGAAATAAATGAAATCCTCCGGAAAAAAATAGGCACTTTTCTACTGTTTTCTTGAAAATTATGCGATTGTTAAGGGGTTCCAGATCCTTCCATCGATCATTTAGCTGCATTTTCATGGATTCACACAAGTCCAAACCCGCCATGTTATATACTCCCAGCTTTGAAATGCATCATGGGTAATTAGCGGGTTTTATCCTGGGTCGAAGCAGGGTCGAAAATCAACCCTGCATTTTTCCCTATCGTAGGGAAAAAGTAAGAAACGACCCTGCTTTTACCCGGGTTTTTGGCACATGTAAACGGCACTTATGGAATCAAACTAAGAGTGTAGTTTAGCCTCAAATATTTAATATTTAAATATTATAAAATTATTTTTTTAGTTTAATTTTAAAGTATTGTAGGTAATTTTTAGGTTCATTTACTTTACTTAATCTCGTTTACTTTTTTATTATTTCACTTTGTTTTGTTTTGTTTTAAGTTTAAAATATTTGCCTTTAATTTATTTCTAAAGAGTCAGCTGAAAGTACTTTATCTGTTCAAAGTTTATGAAATTTTCCGTTCAGTTTTATGGTTTGCTAAATTTCTTTACATTTGATGGTGGATTAGAAAAGGTGCATATTATGATAACTTTGTTTTTCTTTTGTTTATTTCTGGACGCATACAGGTGTTACTTAAATACTAGTTTATATTTCGAGGTGTCATTTATTCTATCGTTTTTCCATTTTTAGGGAAAATGTTAACTTGTTCATGAAAGGATATTTAGCACAGCCTCGTTAGAATCGAGTTTAGTTTTACCTAAAGTTGTTAAAGGAAAATGAGGTTTGGACTTGGAAGTTTTAGAAATATTAATAGCTTCTTTTTAATTAGAACTTTATTCATTACTAAATGTGAAGTGAATTAAAGTGTAACACTGGGCGAACTATGTAATCAAACTAATAATGCTTAACATCCCATATTTAACATCCCATATTTAATATTTACCTATATGTTATGAAAATACAATAAATAGATTTTTTTAGATTAATTTTAATGTATTACTGGTAAAGTTTAGGTTTATTTGCTATACTTAATCTCATTTACTTTTATTTTTATATTTTATAATTTTACTTTGTTTATTTTGTCTTAAGTTTAAAATATTTTACTTTAATTTATGTTTAAAGAGTAAAAGGTATATGGTTCTATTTCTTATTTACCTTGCGAATCCTCTAACGGTCCAGGCACACTATAAAGTAATAGGCATAAATATAAATAATTCTTTATTTTCTACGTAGAGGTAGACTAACATAGACCGACTTGGGGCTTCAAATAGTAACACAACAGTACCGCAACTTGCGGTACTAAGAAACTGAACTTTAAAGTCATAACGAACCCTTTCAGGCAGAATATCCGTTCACTAACAATACCCGTAACCATCGGGCTCTGAAATAACTATCGAACTCGTGCAGCCACCTAGGCTAAATACTAATACGTGCTCTATCAGTTAAATACCGCTATCACCTTCAATCTAACTTTTCTCGACTCTTTCGTATCTCTACTAATAGCGTAACGCACTACCGTACAAATCTCCACTCCCTTCTTGGGCTCTTGACAACTCAGCGTGTGTCACTTAAATAGACCAGACACCTGCTTCGAACTCACTTCGACTGGCCTGCACTGCGCAGCTACCAGAAATTTGCATCTGAGCAACACGCGAACCCTACACTGGTACGATTTTTTTCCTGGTAGAAACTTTGTATTAAGTCATATAAGTACTTGAAAACAAACAACACTGAAACATCTCATTAACACGTTTGCAGTTTTAGAACTTAAGTTCTGAATTTATTATTAAGTGTTCTGTCTATTTATTTATCATTTTTTTTACAATACGGAGGCACTTGTCGCGAAGACATTCGCCTATAATTCACGGCAGTTTTTGCTGGCCATTTTATTATAGGGGCGTCATATAGGAGGACCAGCATTGCCCCCTATGAAGGGACGACACAAACGGAGGCATTTTAGTGGCGCTTTGCCAGGATTCTATCCGAACACCCTCAGCATCTAAAACCAGCGCGCTCTATCACAAGGCCGCCACGGCTCGCCCTATATCACTGTATACGACATTAAAAATGATGAAATTTTCAAAATACACATTTGAAATGTTTTCGGAAAGGGCGTGTAACGTAAGAGATTGAAATATCCATTGTTTGAGATCAATCCATATCAGTCCCATATACTGACAGCCGACTATTGAAAAAAAATGAAGAAAATAGACCATTACGGAAACATATGATAAATACACAATGGAAAAAGTCAGTACCATTGAAAAAATATCTATATATAAACAAGTAAGATACTTAAGGTTAACATCGCGTGTCGATTGCCTACAAAAATAAATAAATAAATGAGTAAAACAATAGGTATGACATTATAAATGATACTTCCACGTTTCACCAGGATAGCCAGAGCAAATTTACACAATAAGGGCACCGAAAGATCTGTGGTTCTGGACCTGACCCCGCAAGTAATCAATATATCCTATTTTGATTTCCTGTACATTATTATTTTGATTCTGTTTTTGCGATGTCGAAAATGCTCAGTGGTAAATCAAAATAAAATAATCAAAACAAATGTGATGCACAGCTGAACTTGACAAAAATCTTTAATGACGCACACTTACAACATTAGAAAATATAAATACCAGGTAGTCTCTTCTAACGAAACTACCTTGGCGTATTAACGTAGGATTACTTATCGTTGCTTACTTCTTATATATATATATATATATATATATATATATATATATATATATATATATATATATATATATATATATATATAATCAAAATTTTGACGCATTTCGGTATTTTTCTGTTTATTGCTAGCCTAAGCGATACAGACTTGGGTATGGCACGCTGCCAAAATTATAATTCGTGACACTGGACATCTGAAATTTTGCTTTCCGGAGAACCGTTATGGAGGAACGTAATGCTACGTTAAAGCATAAAGGGAAATTAAGGGTTTAAAAACCTAATCAATACTACGAGCATAGATCTCGTTCTCTCATAGGAACACTCATTCCATGTCACAATCTAAATCAAATATATTTTAGGTAGAGAGGTTACGAGATTATCTCAGTCAAGCAGCGCCACCAAACGTCGTCTATAATTACTTTAACACAGTATCTCTACCTAACTGAAACTTTATCAACATTGTTATATATATTCAATAATTTTATTGGTAAAATAAAAAAAAAACTGAAACTCCTTTAGAAATTATTGAAAGATTTTTGAGATGTATTTCAGATTTTTAGCTGTATTTTTTTTATCCTAGAAAAGAAAAGACGCTATAACTTGTTTCCATTAATAGAATAAATTATAATGTCGACATTATATTAATAATTATTCCTTCGTATTACATATATATTCTAACTGTTCTAATTAATAGAATAATATGAATAATACAATCCTATAATAAATTATTTTCCTTCTTTCCTATCTCGAAACACTTATAATTTGTTTTGATCCTTTAACATTTATTTACTTCTATAGTATATATTAATGTCATCCATTAAGGTCATTGATTTTTTTCATCAAGAAATGGTGGAACTGCTATGGTTATGCATTATTAATGCTGACTTTCTCAACGATTATGTGTCTCACCAAGTTTTTTTTTTTACGTAGACATGCAAATTTTAGCTCTGAAGCATTAAGTTAGTGAACATACATATTCATTTTGAAAGTTCCAGTAGTTTTTAAAATATCTTTGGGCATTGATTAACTTTTATACTGGTAACCGTATCCATGGTTTGTGACATTAAACTAGTGCATGCCACATTGCATGATATGGATTTGCCAATCAGAAATATTTTCTTTACAATAACCTGAATGTTATCAACAATTTTTATAAATTCTTTAAGGGGACAAGGAACCTCCGACCTCCAATTTTTGAATTTTCAATTTTTAACTATATAAGCAAAATTAGAATAATTAATATTCTTTTTTACTACTTTGAAGACCATTAGAATCCAAATTAAGGATTTTTTTGCAGAATAATACTTGCTTTTCAAAAAAAGAAATGCTAGCATTTTTAAAAGGATCAATGCGCAATCCATATTATATAAAAACCTTAATTTTTTAAATATAAGTTTACCGTACATGTGTGTATATATATATATATATATATATATATATATATATATATATATATATATATATATATATATATATATATATGGCGTTTAAAGGCAAAGTGGTGTAAATGGTGGAATTGCAAATAATTATTATTTGCAATATTACAATAATTATTATGAGTTATAATTTCTTCAATTTATAGTGGATTTTTTTGTAGTTCTTGCAGTAAAAGGCTTTGGACTTATACCACTTGACTTACTGACTTACACCACTTTTCCTGCATACATACATTGGCGTATTAACGTAAACTACCTTGGCGTATTAACGTAGGATTACTTATCGTTGCTTACTTCTTATATATATATATATATATATATATATATATATATATATATATATAACTACCATAGCACATATATATATATATATATATATATATATACTGCTGGCCACTGTAAATGCAACACCCTGAAGGAAACATGCAAATAACATGAAATTTACAACATGCATTAGCGGAGGTCAGATATGCAAATGATAAGACTTTCAGCGCAGACGCACATCACGCGCGCCTGTGGCGCCACTTCAAAGCGCTATTTAATGCTTGGAGATTTCGACGATTTCAAGTTCGGCAATTGTGTTTTTCTTGTGGTTTTTTCAAAAAAACGATCAATTATGCCTCGTCGAAAACAGCGATCATCTTTTGATCAAGTATCCGAGTTCGACAGAGGAAGGATAGTGGCCTACCGAGATTGTGGATTATCTTTCAGGGAAATCGGTAGTCGTGTTGGACGAAACCAAACAGCTGTAATGCGGATATGTGATCGTTGGATGCAAGAGGGTACGTCGGACTGGCGTGTTCCACCTCAGCGCATCCACCTCAGCGCATTACTTCACGTGATGGCAGGCAAATTGTGCGCATGGCAATGACGGATCGCTCAGGCACATCACGAACCATAGCACAGCACATGCAGTCTGTAACGCATCATCCAGTGTCTGCGCGTACCATTCGACGCCGTTTACAGAAGAGTGGTCTGTCCGCAAGACGTCCATTGCTTTATCTACCCTTGACGCAGAACCACTGACGTCTCCGCCGCCAATGGTGCGATGATAGAAGGATGTAGACGGCAGAATGGAATGAAATTGCCTTTACTGACGAGTCACGCTTCTGTCTGCAACACCACGATGGTCGCATTCGAGTCTGGAGACACCGTGAAGAGAGGATGCTGAACAGCTGCGTTATGCACCGCCACACTGGTCCTGCACCGGGTATTATGGTATGGGGCGGTATTGGATATCACTCTCGCACACCTCTAGTACGCATTGCCGGTACTTTAAACAGCTAGCGCTACATCTCCGAGGTGTTGGAGCCAGTTGTCCTTCCTTACCTTCAGGGCTTGCCCACAGCCATATTTCAACAGGATAATGCGTAACCACACGTGGCACGCATTGTCCAACGGTTCTTCGTCAATCGCCAGATTGAATTGCTTCCCTGGCCGCCTCGCTCTCCGGATCTTTCGCCGATAGAAAACTTGTGGTCCATGGTTGCTCTACGATTGACCCAGATTCCATCCCCAGCTGCCACAGCAGATCAACTTTGGCAACGTGTGGAAGCTGCTTGGTCTGCTGTACCCCAAGAACTCATCCAAAGTCTCTTTGAATCAATGCGCGGCTACTCTGGCTACTGATTTTGGCAGGAACCACACTTTACAGAAGTCTATAAATTTAATCATTTGATACTTGGTCAACATGTTATCTACAAAATAAATTTTGTTGTGATATCTCTTGTCTTTCTTGGTGTTGCAATTTGGGTGGCCAGCAGTGCATATATATATATATATATATATATATATATATATATATATATATATATATATATTTATAAACATAATTGGGCACTGAATTGTTTTTCTAAAACCATAAATATTTTTGTAAATCTACCTGTTACTTTTTTATGATTTTATTTTATTTCACGGTAAATTTGAAAAATAATTTTGGTTTCAAAGAATGATGTACAGTTTTGTGAAAAACACTTCAATTAGCAATCCCGTGTAATTTGGAAGAAAACAGCAATGATACCAGAACATATTTAATGGAATATGATGTAAGAAATATTAGAAACATAGACGTCAATAAATATCTGACACAAAACTAAAACAAAATATCACATTCTTATATAAATGAAGCAAAAACAAATTGTGATGGTTAAAAGTTAAGCATTGTAAGAATCTTTTGAACATCTATTTTCATAAAGAACATTAAAGTTTTTAAATAGTTTTGTCCCCTTAAGGATTAATACCAGTGCGATATTTCTGTCGGTTATAAATCAGCTTGTTAAAATAAAACCAGGCCATGCACAAACAGATAAATAATTAAACATTTAAACAAAGGAAACATTTCCCTTTGTGTTCAACCCAATCATTGAACCTAACTATGTTTATTGTAAGTCATCGGTTTCTCTGAACTACTTTGTTGTCAATAAGGAGCATCGATTCCCACAAGGAGCATCTGTGATCAATATCAATGTTGTTTGATGGAAGTCAATAAACCTATGACCGAGCCATCTCGTCCAAAACGAGATAAAATCTTTAGTAGCAGGCACTTTTGCCACTTGTAGCCAAAAATGTTTGGGAAAATGATAGCAGAAGAGAATGTGGCATGTTTCCATGATGAAAACGAAAAAAGGTTTAAAAATTATTCGTTTATTCTTAGATTGTGAAAGTTAAATGCAGACTGGCTTGTCGAAGGGGATAAGAGCATCGGCTCTAAAATATCAATTTTCTAATTTCAGGCAGATCCTTTTTTTTGTATTAACAAGCAGCAGTTTAAAATTCATATTCTGATTGAATATCTCTTTTATTCTATCCAATCTCTACTTTTGTAATTAAATTATTTATTATTTTTTAATTATATTTTTTAATTATGTTGACGGAATATCTTCATGTTATACCAATTTCATAGCCTTATTACAATGACAATAATGTTACAAGCCTAAATTCATAGAAAAAGAAAGCTTGGTGTAACTAAAGTTGAAACTTAACAAGAAAATTGTATTAGAAAAATCAATTTGAAGTAAAGGCTAACTGAACTTGTGCATAGATACGAATATTTCACATGAAATTCAGAGATGCTGTCTTGCGATCAATAGTAGTAAGAAGAAATATATATTACATGAAATCAGAATTGAATGCGACTGGGAAACTTTAACAGTTAAAACAGGGGATTTTTCAACCTAAAAATATATAGCATATATGTAACATATATATAGTTGGGAAAGATGAACTAATAATCTGAAACATCAGCACATAATCTTAGCATTAGGATTTCACTATTATTGACGTGAAAAAGTGTTAAAAGCAAATAAACATATTAAAATCGTAGCATCACACCTATATTTTAATACCCACATCTCGTATACCTTTACACCACGGTAACATAACTATTATTGATTGTAAATCCAAAGACACATAAGCAATAATAGCTAACAATAATTTTAGTAACACACGTGATTTTCAAATAAATAAAAATAATGTATGTTAGTGCTTCTCTAAATTTACGTAAAAGGTATAGAAGGAAAGTTATATTTGCTTTCCTTAAATTTATGTTGACCTTATGCAGTATAGGAAGCAACAAATGATATAATGAAATGTTTGTTTCCGATAAAGTATTTTATTTTTAGCAAAGCGGCCGGGAAATACCGTGCTCAAACCTTTTTGTTGAAAATCAATAAAAGAACAGAAGAAAAGCAATCATTGTGTATGTATATTTTGTATTACGAGAAATATGCAGAATGTCAAAGCATACTGTAAGCCAATTTTTATCATTTAATACATGAGAGTATCTGAACAATATCCGTTGATAAAGGATTTGCTTTTATCATCACATGAATTCTATTCCAGTTTACATAAACGGAAACATTTTTGTAGAAAATCCATAATAGCACAAGAAAAGCGATCATTGTATCCATTGTAAGCGATCATTGTAAGCGATCGTTGGTACCATTCTTACCTTATGCAGTATAGGAAGCAACAAATGATATAATGAAATGTTTGTTTCCGATAAAGTGCCGATAAAGTCCGATAAAGTGCCACGGCACGCTGTGCCGTGGCACACTAGTGCGCTGCGAGGTGATCTTGACTGTGCCGCGGTGATTTCGACGATTATGATAATAAAAAAATTAACCACCGCATTAAATAGAAATTTGTCTAAGTAAAATATTCCTCTAACTTTTCGTTAATATGTAATTTTTCTGGGTCAAACTTATACACAAAACAAAAACATGTTATTAGCCATACATTGTATGTATGCTCTAGCGTCATATTTCTGGATTTCAGTTAAGAAAGAATATCCACAAATTTCTGACAAGGCCATTGCAATGTTGCTCCCATTTTCTGCGACATACTTTTGAGAACAAAGTTTTTGACACTGGTTCTAATTGAAAAGGACAAACGATCATATTTAAAGGGCCTTGACCATGAACTGTAGCTCTTTCTATTATAGAGCCAAATATAAAACGCACATTTATCAAAACAATCTCAAATATCTCATTTATAAATTAGTTATGTTTAAATTATCTTTGATTTATTAGGCTTAAGTAAAGACCAAAAAACAAATTTTAATATAAAAATTTAAAGAGAAAATTTTTTTACTTGTAAACTATAATTTTATATTTTTGTTCTTGTGTTGGTGTACAGTTCAAAACGATTTATATGAAACTTAAATGATTATAATTATCTTGATACATAGAGCAACTTTATTGTGTTTTTTTATCTAATAAAAACATATACGTATTTATTGTAATTTATATATTTGCAAGCTTTTTCTTGTGGTGTGCCGCGGAATTATCGAAGAAAAAAGGTTGTTGTGCCGTGGAAGATAAAACGTTGTGGAGCTCTGGCATAAAGGATATATATATATATATATATATATATATATATATATATATATATATATATATATATATATATATATATATATAGATAGATAGATAGATAGATAGATAGATATATATGTATGTATGTATGTATGTATATATATAAGATATTTTAGAATTTAAACTTGAAGGGGGCTAGGGGGGTGTTTCTACGGAAAGTCTGAATTAAAACAGTAAATGCCAGATTATTCACATTTGATAAAGCAACGCGAGAGTGCAAACGGAGTTCAGTGGGGAGAATTGCAAGCCTCGTCACTGGTGCTCAAGTAGAGAGCTATTTTTATAATTTCGCGTGCCAAATTTATTGCAAGTAAATCAAAAGAATCGTGTGGAACATTCCATGCAGCGTAAGCAGATCATTCTAGGCGGGCTTGAAACAAAGGAATAACTTCAGAGACGATGTAGACTTCAAAGGGCAGGTCGCCGCTAAGAGATTGAATGAAACGGGATTAAATTGATTTGAACGGAATAAGGATTTTAATTCATAGAAATTAAGTGTTATAGATAATTAGCGGAACGGTTAGGTTTAATTTGGAGTCGAGATATTTTATGTGAAGTAATAAATGTTTCGAAAAGCTTAGACTTGTTTTTTTCCCTCTTGAGCCACATCAACTAGAATAATGATGACCGACTGCAACTTGAAGAATTAGTATTCCGGCCTTCGATGACTGCATGATGAAGTAACTTGGGGAAATGGATGTTTTAAAGAAAGGCGTGAAATCAAACCGACATATATATATGAGAAGAAATTTATAGAACATAAAAATGAAGAATATAAGAATGATTCATCAATCATTCTCTCAATGTTAAAAATATATATTTTTCCATGAATATTATTTTTTTTTACCTTTCTATGATTTTTTCTAGTTTACAAAATTATACAACGCCCGGTGGAGTAGTGGTTAAAAGCGTCAAGCTACCATCCCACATGTCCAGGGTTTGACCCTGCGACTGGGCAAATTCGACTCAACATTTTATGAGTGGGTAGATAAAATAAGGACCAAGCATGCTTTGGAACTAAACTCTGGGTGTCCCGCGTCATGTTTACCACCTGACTGAGGCATATGCTGCATGGCACCCGAAGCCCATGGTCAAGAAAGCGGAGATGGGTACCACCGGCCTTGGTCCACAGCTGACTGTTGAGCCATGAGTTTTTTACAAAACTATACAGTTATAACACAAATAGCTACATGCTGAAAATAACCCAGAAATATTATTTATATTCAATATCGTTAGAAAAGACAAGAAACCTGTCATATTATTTTTGTTTTAAAGTTTACTAAAGCTGGTTTTACATGAATACTGTACAGTTTGGAACAGACGGTATCTCTATTGTTGATTGATTCAGAAAATTATGTAAAAATTTTCTAATTAATATCTGAAGTCATAAAACAACGCTATATTTCCTTCTCGTGCACTTTATTACATATTAAGTCTCAAAAGTAAAAAAAAAAATACATAGAGAGGCAATACATCCCAGTAAGGAACGCTATTATCCTGAAGTTGGAATCAATTCCAAATATTTAGAATTGGCAATCGAGTAAAATTTAAGATCCCACAATTTAAGATTTAAAAAAAGGTGGTACTCGATACAGAGAATTATATTGCAAAAGAGAACTAGACTTAACCCGTAAGTAGTTGCGCGTTGGTCGATTACTCACAATTTTTCAATTGTTCCCCTGTAACATCCCTCCCCTTAAAATTGTATTGATAAGATTCCTGGTAAGTGACCTTATGTATTATTCCTACCCACGTGTGAGATACTAAGATATTCTCCCGATATTCTTGAACGTTATAGCTTTTGAAAGATGAAAACAGTCGTTTCGAGTGCGGCGCGACTACCGAGTCAGCAGGTTTTTGCACCTGGCGGCATAATGTTCTCAAGCGCATTGTGAGTACCATATTTGGCACAGGACAAAACGTTACAATGGACAACGGGTTTACATGTGTTTCTTTAGCCAAGACACTTTTAAAGGAGCATAATTTGACAATGGTAGGAACATTAAGAAAAAATAAAAAGGAGATCCCACTAGCATTCTTACCTTCAAAGCAGAGAGAGATATTTTCCTGTGCGGTTTGAAGAGATGTTACTTTTTTTTCTTATGTTCCCCAAAAATGCTGCTATTTAATTGATTTCTACAATGCGTAATGATAATTCTACTGATAACCCAGTAAAAAAGAAACCAGAAATAATTAATTTCTATAATGAGACAAAAGGAGGTGTGGACTTGAGATGAAAAGAAAGCCTCATATTCCGTATCAAAGAAAAGTAATACTTAGCCACTTACTATATTTTTCTCTCTTAAGAACATTGGTGGCATAAACCGCCAAATTATATTTCAACGAAATACGGGAGATAAGATAGCACATCGTCATCTTTTGAAGAAACTTGCTATTGAATTACTGAAGGAGCACATAAATCAAAGAAAGAAAATATCAACTTTACCCAATCCTTTAAAAAGAAAAATTGATGAATTCTGAGTCGAGCAAAACTTGAAATAAAAACAATGATTACTCCAAAGATATTCTATGTCATGGATTTTATATGTCGTCAGGTAAAAGCTATATCTGAAATAATACATTCTACAATGTTTATTTAAATGTATATTTTCAGAGAAATTTTAAAAAAACAATGTATCACTTTTCTGCACTTTTCGTTTTATAGACTTAACCGATTTGGCAAGTGGCTCATTAATCATAACCTTCATATTTCCAAGATAAAAGCGTCAGCTGAATAACCAGAACGAAGACTAAGCTTGAATATTTCGGTGCTTCATCGTTCGGCCAACAAAACATCCACCGTACAAAAATGAGAACACCAGGATAAATATATGTACACAAAAATAATGTTCGTTGATAGATATTGCAAGTTTATATGACGATGTTGTCATTATTTAACGGAGACGTATTCATGAGTTCCCACAGAAACGCTAATGTCAATTTTTCATGTACAACAGTTCTAGATCCTGTCTGAAAACTGACATTTCCCGATTCGTTATATTAACGTCGCCATTCCATGTGGTTTGGATTTTTTGTCCATCATCAGTGCTAAATTTTTGGTTGATTGTTGCTTTAAATACCAACGTCCTTTTTTTCAGCCTAATGACATTGAATTGTACATTCTAGTACTATATTTACAACTAACAAAACTCATACATATGCTGAGTTGCTATTAAATATAACTGCAGAAATAAATAAAATTAGATATTGACACGAAAATAACATTAAGTCGTAAATTTCCTTGTCACGCGATACATAATAAAGGTTCATTCAATGCGTTATTCCCACTTTTCAGTAAATAAAATCGTATTGTTCAGACTGAATATCTAAAAACCTCCATTTTACGCTTGAACTAAAATATATTCATATCTTCGGATCGAAGACAGGAATTGCTTTAGCATAATTACATTTAAAGCCAGGTTTTATCTCAAAATATGACTTAAATGAAGAGGAACACGAACTGTTTAACGAAGCATCGAATGACACTTAGTACAGTTACAATGCAACATTTATCTAAATAAAGTCTTTTGTGATTATCTTAAACTGAAACTTTTAATAAGTAAACTTAAATTTTATAAAGAATCCCAGGTGAAAATAAACAAAGAAGCATAATGCACTTAACACTAGAAAGACGGCTGCCGTCATTTTGACGGTTTCGGACGTACTATTCAGCGCTTTGTCTATATTTATGTCTTCACGCTTCTGAAATTGCATAACTTTTTCTAATTTTACGCGAAATATGCACACACATTTACAAAATTATATTCGATAGCAAAGAGGGGTAGAAAATGTGTTGTTTACCTACTTAGATTGAAAGTCGTCACTTTGACTTCAATATAGAAAACAGGCAGAAATCTTTAAAATAATACCGGAAAAAATGTTAGTTACTTTTCGTCTCTTGCCCTTTTTGCAAATAACAGAAATATTGGCTCTTCGGAAATATTGGTGTTGAAAAATAAGGACTGCACAAACTATGCATATATATTTACGGATAAACCATACCAGGTTGTCAGCTCGTCATACCTGCATAAAAATATATCTAAGTATGTACTAATTTGTTATATATTGGTATGAAATAGTTCAAAATTTGAAGTATTTAACCATTTAAATGAAAAAAACATTAAATATTTTATATTCTTGATATTATTTCCAACTGTCAAAATGACGGTGTTCAGTTTTTTTAGTAAGAAAAAAATCCCGTCTTTCTAGTGTTATAAAGAATCATAACAAGCGTGCAAAACGCTTATATAATAGTAGTTTAAAATTTTTACACAATTTTGGGTAAAAACAGTGCAACACCCGTGAAGAAGGAGCGAGATTCGAACTCCCGCATCTGCTACGAACCCAGCACTTTGAGTATTAGACCCTACTTGTGGTATGGGGAAATCTTATTGTGCTAACTCCATTCCTCACACTTTACGAAATCTTTTGTAACCATTGGCAACGCAGAAAATGTAGGATTTTTGGGCTATCACCACAGACTATTGCCTGCTTATATTTATTTTATTGTAATATTTTCCCAACATTTCTATTGTTTTCACCTCCTACTGAGATTAAAGTATTAAACATACTTTAATCTCAATTTCGCAAAGCTTTACTATCTTTCTTTCAAATAATGGAGTGATATTGTAAGGTCCATCCCACGAATGGGCTATTTAAACCTTCAGTTGTTCTTTTCTGACCACTGGTTCATCCTTGCGATGTAGGAAAATCTCAAATTGTGATTTCCATTCTTAAGTATTTCAGTAATTTGTATTTAGGTGTAGTAAATTTTTACAATATAATATATCTACTTCTGTCCGATACAAATCCTAATTATCAACAAACGTGTTTTTGTGATCATATGAAGGTCTTATTTGAATAGTGGTCCAACTCCACTTTAAAAAAAAAAAAAATGGAGTTAGCCTCCCTTTCATGTTCATACAAGTCATTTCTATCCTATTTTTAAACTGGTACTCCTCCAGCTAATTTCTGAAGCCAACAGAGGGCATTACAAATCAGACGTCAGCAGTCATTTCTCAGCACTCATTAGACTTTAAGGCTCTGTACCTAAAAATGAACAAGAATGGAGTTGGACCACTATTCAAATAAGGCCTTCATACGAGCATCCTTAGAGGTTCCTCACGGAGGAATTTAGGTAACGTTTTACGACATTTGCTATGGTTTAAACTCTCATATTTTCTTTTTCAGGTATGCATCAATGAACGAAGTTGATCTAGGCTTTAAATATAATGTATTTATAAATGTTATCGATAACAAATCATCGTGCAATCCCGTAGTAAATGAATATGACAATTTCACGTTAGCACTCCTTTGATATAACCTAAATTGGTGTTAAGTCAACAAGATTAAGCAGTCTCGTGTGACATCGAGATATCAAGTATCACCCTTGGAGACAAATTTGAGTGACTCTCTCCCGTATTCCAATAACTGGTCAAACGAAACAGAAAGACATTACTTCAGAGATGGTGTTTAAGGATCACCCCCCCCCCCAATACCATGCTGCAGCTTTCGTATCGATTGCCAATGGATATTCTATGCATAGAATAAGGAAATATCTTGAATATATCGCATACCCCTGAGGATTGTTTCTCATAAACACCCTATGTTTCATAAATAATTATCTATATTGTAGGTAAAATATTGAACTGTAGTATGAGAAACATATACCAAATAACGTTCTCAACAATTGTTTTATAACGTCCATAATGACACAAAACCGAATGAAAAATTGTTAATAACTGATTTCTATCATTAACAACAGATCTCAATGTATTTTTAACAAAATTACGCCGCAAATTGTATTGATTTCCGTTCGATAAAGAAAAAACCCAATCAGGATAAGAGCATGCTGAATCGAAACCCGTGATAAGTTACGTGTTTGTAGACGTACGAATTCTGATATAATCCGTAAATCTCTGTCAGATCTTGCAATTGCAAAAGGGGAACAACTGACCAAAAAACTGACCTATTTTGACACTGGTTGAGGAAACACGAATATCGAAGCTGGGGAGGATGGCAGAGTATTTTAGGGATTCATCTAATCATATTTTAGGACAGAATAATTTGTGAATGACTGATGAATCCTACGCTTCAGCTAGGCAATAGCGTGTAACAGCGGATACATGGGCATTTTATGTTGTTATTTTCTTTTTATGTTCATTTTAACCTTAACTTTTGAAATCGTAACATAACAACACAGTAATTTCTTATGAAAAATAAATTATCTCATTAAAAATATAAAAGCATTAAGTAAAAGTTTATTTATTATGCTGTAGTATATAATGTACCTATATTTTCAAAAGATTCTTATTCGTATATTTAAAATTTTCAGCAATATACTCATTTTTTTTACTTATAATATAGGCATTCAATCCGGACGCTATCAAAAGAAATTAACACTGAACGGCCTTCAAGGAGATTTACAGGTTTAATCTCCCACATATTGATACTGAATAATTTTTTAAATATATTTAGAATTTATATCTCTGGTATACATAAAATTTTATCAATTTACAGATTAAAAAATGTATGGATTAGGAATATTTTGGACATCAATAGCAGCTTATTGATTGATCACTATGAAGAGAAAAAACAGTAAAAACTCAGAAGAATTTAAGCTGGATATCGTCACAAACACTAAACTATCTCATGCATAAATACGATGGGGAACAATATGCAAAGACAAATTAATACCTTGGCATGGTATTATGGTTTCAATGGTTTATATGTATTGCATATTTTAAATTACATTTCGGCAAAACATATCACATGAGTCATAATAAATGAAAACTCACGCTTTTATAAAAGCGATTATTTCCTCGAGTATTATATGAATATCTTATAATTAACAAATTCTAAACATTGTAATCAAAAACTTTTAAAATGATCTTACAGTAAATAATAATCGCAAAAGCATTTAACATCTACATACATAGCTAAAAAGCATGTATGTTTAGCTACAAAATATATTTAGCTACAAATGCATTTTCTTTTGATAGCAAAAAGAAATGTTTAAATATGCGAGTTTATTCATTAAATAATTCAAGAAATTTCCATTCAGTAAGAAAAAAACTTGAACATTTGTAATTTCCTTTAAATTATCACAATATTCTTTAGCTTTCAAATCCAGTACAAATTTAATGATAAAAAAGGCTTTCAGATTGCTTTAGTCCCCCCCCCCCCATCTATCAATTTATCTATCTCTCTCTCTCTCTCTCTCTCTATATATATATATATATATATATATATATATATATATATATATATATCTTTATATATTGAACTCGTAATACTTTTATTTAACAAAATAATAAATCATATTTCATATTTTACGAGATACATGACTTAATCTGGAAAATTTAACTTTTAGGATTTTCCGTGGTCGCATTTTCATTAACTAACGCGGGTAATTGGAAATTCAGTGAAACTATGCAGTTACCCTATTTAAAAAAAAAGATTTATCTCATCGATTCTTTTTATTGCTTTAACTTTGCTAAAACATTCATCAGACTTTTAAAAAATCAAACATTATTATAATTTCTTTTATATATAAACACTAGCTGAAAACCCGCACTTCGCTACGGAGTACATTCAAATTAAATACAACTGTCAATGTATGCAATTAATGCCAAATATATATATATATATATATATATATATATATATTTATAATAAATGCGACGATCAATGTATACAATTGATGCAAAATATATATATATCTATATAAAAATCGTAAGGAATATTTATTTTTTTTGATAATGTCCAATCGTCTTCCGCATTAGCAAGAAAAATAATATATTTTTTGTCTATTTAGTTGTTATGCACGTGACGATAAATTTATTTAAAGTACCAGAAAAGAAATCACGTGGTCATCATTTAATAAATTAAATTCTAAAAATGAATCTTCAAAAATTCACCAAAAATCAGAAAATTGAGGTAAAGATTCGAAAAAGACTTCATTTTAAAAGAATTTTTATGATCTTTCTCGTGATATAAATTTTATAACCCTCAAATTATTATTTTAAATGCAAACTTAAAAAAAGTTACAAAAATAGCTTAAAAATTTAATTTAATAAAATCTAAGAAGAATTTTTCAAAAATCTTTCTTAGTGCACCCCTACACCATAAGAAGAATCGCCATGCAAAATTTCAGCCCTTTAGGTCCAGCGGTTTGGTCTGTGCGGTGTATGTCAGTGAGTCAGTTACGGAACTGTTTTATATATATAGATTATTTAATTTTACTATTTTTTTGTATTTTTCATCATATTAGAATAAAAATTCTCCAACTTTCATAATTCTACATTTATAATCTTACAAAGCTATTTTACGCTTTCGCGTTTAAACTAAAACTCTTTTTACAAACTTCTGTTCATGATCCAGATTCAGAACGATAGAGGTGGAATGGTGGCTCTGGACGCCACATTTCTCCAAATCTTTCGCAAACTTTTCTCCCCATTCGTGAACATACCATGTAGAGAAATCTTTCATCGCGAAATTCGAAAAGCTTATGCAGAAGACCAATGATAATAAATGACACCGAACTTTCTTCCCTGAACTTATAACAGAAACTTTCATTACTAAAATGTGTGACAAGCTTCTTCATAAACAAAAACAAAAAATAAATAAATAAATAACTTTTTTATTGGACTTGACGGTGATATCACAAATTATTTAAAACATTATTAACTACTTAGATCTGATATCACTGATATATTGTTGTCCTCTTAAATTGTCTACAAAAGTTTAATAGATTATAAATTTGCTCTTTAAAATACTCACGAGACATGCTACTTTATATTCATTAAACATGTATATGTATTTTTTAGTTTGAAGTGACATAATTATCCTGTGCTTAACTTTATTTTTTAGCTATAGTACCGCTGGAAACAAATTTTAATTAAGGTAAATTGCATTCTAAAATAGCATATTTACAGATGATAATGTATCAGTTTATACCATCCTAAAGCAATAAAAAATCTTTTTTATGCTTCATTAAAATACCCAAATCTAGATCTATGAAAATTAAAACTTTTTTAACGCTAGTTTTGAATATTAGCATGAAGAATCGATAAAGTTATTTAGAAAGTTTATAGAAATCTAATTCACTAATTAAAATCATTATAAATTTAAAATTTGGCGTCAGTTTCCTTTTATTTCTTACCACAATGAAGAGTTACCAGTTGTTAAAAATTTCTCCTTTGAATGCATCGATATAATTTTTTTATTATAAAATTATATTATTTATGTTTTAGATATTTGAATATTAGAACTGGACTTTAATTTATATGAACTAAAATGCTACGGCGGAATTTTCGCAAAAGAGTTTTATAACCAAATATTTTCACTCTCTTCCTAATGTAATGTTAATGTGGTTTAAAACTATTTACTGAAAAAAAACGCAAAATTTTAGGCGAGAAATTTGCATTATTTTTATTTATAAACATTTTATTAATACAATTATTTAATAATCATTAGAAAAAAAGAATGTACGAAATTATTTTATTTGTCTTATTAAATTTAAGTTATTTTATATTTGAAACTCTTCACTGAATAACTTATAGATAAAATATGATGTTATCATTCATGCTAATTCGTATCAGGTGTACTGGTTGAAAATATTCAGTTTTGTAACATAATGAAACAATGTCTCATCTTAAATCTTAATACTGTTACATTTCCTTACAAAATGATCCTCATATTTCCTTCCCAAAATGAGAAATATATTAAAATAAAAATAGATCCAACCACATTAATGATTTATGATGTTGGAGATTTTCCTCTTTCCTTTTTTTTTATCTTTAAACCGAGAGTTTACAAAATGATAAAACTTTTCCTGTATTGTTGCCTGCGATCGATCGAAGTTGGGATTAAAACTCCGCTACTTTGTGAAATAAACTTACTAGATGTTTTTAATTAAAGCTCTTGTCGAAAAAGTTCATTATGGGGGATGAATTAACCAACTCATGAAATTCATCTTCATCGGAAACACTTCATGAAAAGTAATAACTTTGTATTAAATTATAATGTGAATATTTTTTCTATTTTGCTCAAAGAGTGGCCTAAAAAAGTATAAATACAAATATTTACACATTTTGGGTACTTCATCATGCTTAGAATTTGTTGATCGAATTGATTTACCCATATTTTCAATATAAGAACCCATATTTTACTTCTCAGGTTGCTGTTTCGTCTTTATTTGTAATATATTTGTTTTAAATTTTTTTATTGATCTATTATATAAAATGCCTATGAATATACATCTATATTAGAAACTTAACTGAAAACAATGGGACATGTTTCCTCGATGCGAATTGGTGAGCTTAAAAAACTAAACTCCATTTTGTAATTCTTCAGTAAAAAAAAAAAATCGTTTCATGGGAGTACATCTATCTAAGCGCATTTGTTTATACAAACACTGCTTAAACACCAAGCGTTTAATATGACAAAATTGTTCCAGCAGCGTTTGCAAGCCTCCAGTAATAGAAGTGGGTATTTTTCTGTGCTTACCTGAAAGTCAACACGGTGAGCGGCCTGTACGACTTGTGGCTGGCGGGGTCAGCCATGGGCTTCCCCCAGAAATCGTTCTTTAGTAGATCCCAGACCGGGTTCGATCCGATCACGTCCGGATTCCCGGTCACTGCCATCAAGTCATCGTGCACGAAATCCCCGCTGAGAGAATTCAGGTAACAACCGGAAGAGAAGAAGATGGCCAGCAGCACGGCCGAAGTCCAGGCCGGCAAGGAGTCCGGCTGGCCGGACCCACACCTGCAGGAGATGATCATATCGCGCGTGTTGTTGGTCAGAAGTCACCGACCGAGTGACTGGGACCGCGGGAAGTCTGAGGAGTAGTGTCTCCCGATCGATCTGCGTTCGAAAGGAAGGGCGATCATTGGGTGGGGAACTGCGCTTGCTCCAGTCTTCCCGCACACCTTGCGACTGCGGGGGCAGATGCATGCCGGACGGCCCGGATAAGGTAGGACAGAGGACTGATGGCATTCTTCCGGGACGGTGGCCCGAAACACGTGAAAAGCATTGTTTACTATCTTAATAATACAGAGCGTTGCTTCAGTCCTAACATTGCTGCTTGTTGATGAGTACAAATGATTACTTGCTTATAAATATTTGGAAAGTATTTGTGAATATACGTTTATGCATGATAAGTTACTTGCATCACAGATGATGTATGTAATGCGCTTAAAATTATACTCTATCATTCTAAGAAGGTATATACAACAACCAATGAAAACAATCAGAAAAATAATAACCTCACTGTTTCACTATTCATTGTTATTTGTAGTGAAAATTAAGGTTTTTTCTATTCCCGGTTATGCCCCTAGATAATTAATATTAGATTATTAATATTGAATAATTACTCATTCTTTGTATAAATCCCGGAAACCCATAGCTGATTACAGTTTTTAAAATTTATTACAGCCTGAATTCATTAAAAAACGCATTGTTCTTTCTACACATTATACTAAGTATTAAAAGTTAGTAATTCTGTATCTTTAATACATAAAATAATCAAACTTTTGATGAGTTCAGTTAGTTTGTATATTTACTGAAATAGAAGATAGATTTAAATTATGTGTCTGTACGGTATCGCATTAATTATACGGAAACATTAGATATAAATAAATTTAGGGGTCTTTTCGTTCATCATATTCCAAAAACTCTGTTACATTAGGCGTTTTATTTATTTCTATTTTTTAATTAAAATATTCAATAAAACATCTATACAATTTAAGGTAAAACACTTTTTTTAGTTTCATAATAAACGGTGTAATATTCCAACATCTCTTAGTTGTTTTTGAAACAAAAAAAGGAACGGTTTATGAGCCCAGTGTGGTTTTCAACGCTTCAGGCACTTTGTGTATTACGACATTTGCCCATCCACATCTTGAATTTGTTGGCTTCTTTATTATGGGAGCACCATATATGCGAGCCAACATTGCCCCTAATTTTAGCCTTGTCCTCGGACAAGTAGGAATTGAACCTACAACCTAGCTGGGAAGGCACTCAGAGAAAAAAAAAAGTGGGCCAAACCACCGCTCCTCTCCGTTGGCATAGGCAGAATGTAAATTTTGCTATTACCCTATAACGTTTATTACACCAAAATATCACGCAAACAGGGTTTCTATATATGCATTGCTTCTTTTCCCGCCCTCCTATTACTTAGAGCAATATTATCAACAGCATTACGGTTTTACCGAAATCAAGAAGTCTTAGTAATGAAATGTGTATCTATGTCTGTTTATATTATTCCTCAAACGTGTACGTAAAAAGCTTTTGGGTGTGACTTATAGCTTGCGAAAGTTCACGAACTATCCTTTAAGAAAAGTAAGTCTATGTTATTTAGGAAGAGAAAATGTTTTCTCAGGTAAGTCCGCCAGTAAATTTGTGATAAGTTTGTATCCTTATGAACGTCCCTAACTTAGGAGTTTGTAATGAGTCATATCGTTTCTAACCAAGAACTTAAGTAAAAACTGGAGTATTTACGTTGAAACTTTTACAGATGTATGCTTAAAATTTCTACCGAATATTTTTGTAAAAAATCTATACTGCCTTTTGACTGCGTAGCTTTTTGTACACCAGATATTTAAATAATAATTTAGAATTTCTCTTACTTATTTAAAACCATTTTTAAGTCTAATTCGGGCCACTACGTATATAATGTTTGTGGTTATGTAAAATACTATCTTACTATTGTTCCCAAAGATCCGTAAATTGTGTTTCAATGAGCTCATACAAATAAATAAATAAATCCAAACTCTGTAGGATTGCATACTCGTAATGGATATTGATAAAAGCAGAACATAAAATCCTTTAATGTGAGTAATAATATTTGATCTCGTATTAATGTTAACAAAATAGAAAGGAAAATTTTATAAAGTGAAAGAAATTACCTTAAGTGTTTCAGAACTAGCTGAAGCATCAGTTTCTAGAATTATATTCAAAGACACGCATTTCTAAATTGGACACCTAATTTGGAAATAACCTGTAAGCTTAGACTTTAAGATTATCTATAAATTTCTTCATTTTCTAGTGCTGACTTTAATTGGCCAGAGTTAAATAGTAAAAAAGAAATTGGCAAAGTTCAATAACAACTAAGTTTTATAGCTAAGACTGAACCTACAACAACTTGAACATAATAAAAAATAGTTAACGCATACAAGTATTTCGTACTGGAACTCATGTAACTAAAACCCTACGCGCATTTCTAAATCCGTGACTCTACTCTCTGATCTAACTAATAACTTCTTACTCCAGTCACTAAGCTTTCCTATTTTTCAATGGTTAAGGGGAAATGGGACCTTTAACCTCATTTTTTTAAATTTTCAAAAATACACTCTGTATACAAAATAAGAATAATTAATTGTATTCTTTTTTGCTACATTAAAGACACTTAGAATCCACAAATAAGTATTTTTGTGGAAGTATAGAAACTGTTTTTCAAAAAATTCTTCAAAACTGCTGGAATTTTTCAAAATGCTTCATGCGTATTACTTTATGGTGATTGTTTCAAAATTTCTCGGGAATGTTAATTGAAGTGTTTATCACAAAAGTGTGCATCATTCTTTGAAGCCACAAATATTTTCCAAATTTACCATGAATTTTTTTTTCAAATAATTAGACCATGAAATAAAGTAAAGACATGCAAAAACATACATAAATAACAAGGAAATTTTAAAATAATATTTATGGCTTTCGATTCATACAAAAAAATTTCAGTGCACAATAATGTTTATATAAATATGGTAAACTTATAATAAAAAAATTAAAGATTTTAAATGATATGGAATACGTATAGAGAATTTTGAAAAATCGTAACATTCTTTTAAAAAATACATTGAAAATAGGCCTTATTCTGCCACGCAAATCTTTATTTTGAATTCTAAGGATCTTCAACGTAGTAAAAAAGAATATTAATTATTCTCATTCTATATATAGAGTTGAAAATTGAAAATTAAAAAATTCGTGGTTGAAGGTCCCCTTTTCCCTTAAAGGGGACTGTTGACTGATGCAATCGCTGGGTGGTCGACCACTTCTTTCATCCACATCATATACCCGCATCGTTCAGTTTGTTTTGTAAAGCTCAGTGAAATTCCTATAAAAGTCTCCCACCTGTTGAAAAAGTCATCCTGTCTATTTTTCCTATGAATATTTATATTAAGTGTTTTTGCCCCAAGAAAGAAATTATATATTTTCAAAATGAAAGCTCATTTTAATTATTTCACATGTATCTCACCTTATGAAACCATTTTCTTATCTTTCTTCTAGATCAGTGGTTCCCAACCCACAGAAGTGTGCTTACCACTAAGCCAGAAACTGAACCATGTGCGGACCACAATCCTCCACCGACTTGAGGAGGGGGGGACCTTCCGGGGACTATAGGGGGTATAGAATATCCCTAAGGCAAAAGGAATACAGGATTAACGTACTCACATTCTAACGTATCATATTTTAATAATAAAATAATTATGTTAAACTTTTAAGAACTTTTAATTCAACACCTGATAGTCATCGGATATATTTAGCCCATCTAGTTCAGTGAACATTGATTTCAAAATCCCCATTTATTTGGCAAATTTTTTATATGTGGTGCCGGACCCCTCCCGGACCACCGGTTGAGAACCACTGTTCTAGATGATCGCTCATTTAAAATATTGCATATGTATCTAGTGTCTGGAAAATAACATTACCTATTTTCCATAAGCGCGGGTTCATTTCTGTTCTTGCTGAAGTATCTCACTTCACGGAAAGCCTCGTGTTGCCTATTTTCCACATGAACTTTCATTTTAATTGTTACATATGTATCCCACTTCACGAAAACGTCCTCTTATGTGTTATAATTTTATATGTTTTCCATATGAACACTCATTTCAAATCTTGCTTAAGTATCTCGTCTAATGGAAGACAATCTATTTTCCATTAGGGAGCGCTCATTTCAATTCTTTCTGAAGTACTGCACTTCACGAACGCATTGTGTTATCTATTTTCCACCATGGACGCACATCTTAACTGTTGCATAAGTATCCACTTCAAGGAAATGTCATCTGAAGTGTTCTCCATCTGAGCGCTCGTTTCAATACTTGTCTAAATATCCCACTTCAACAAAATATCATCTTATCTATTTTCCACATGAGTGCTCATTTCAGTTGGTGCATAAGTGTCCCATCTCGCATAAACGTTATACTATCTAGTTGTTTTTACATACCAATTCGCGTTATCATAGCTTCGCGTCCCGAGCGCGAGTGGTCCGCAAGATTAATGAATTTGACCATAGATTTTATTTTATAATGACACTAGCTGAAAACCCGTACTTTGCTACGGAGTACATTCAAATTAAATACAAGGGTCAATGTATTCAATTGATGTAGAAAAAATGAAAAAATATATTTACGAAAAAATCGTAACGATATTTTTACAGACAAAATAATGTAGAAAATATATTAATTAAATTCTAAAAATTAATCTTTAAAAATTCACCAAAAATCCGAAAATTGAGGTAACGATTCCAGAAAGATTTCCACTTAAAGGAATTTTTATAGTTTTTCTCGTGATATCAATTTTTAACCCTCGGATTATTATTTTAAATGCAAACTTTAAAGAATGTTACAAACAATGCTTAAAAATTTAATTTTAAAAAAATCTAAGAAGAATTTTTCAAAAATCTCTCTCAGTGCACCCCTACACTATAAGAAGAATCGCCATGCAAAATTTCAGCCCTTTAGGTCCAGTGGTTTGGTCTGTACGTTATATGTCATTCAGTCAGTCAGTCAGTTTCGGAGCTGATTTATATATATACATAAATATAAGCAAAATCTTAGAAAAAAGTAATGCCTTACGAACTCAATGAAAATTATGTTACTATTTTTTTCAAAACCAGTAACATTTTCCTAAAAGCTTGGATAAATTATTTTAAATTTAAAAACATGTTTCTTTAAATAAATTAAGGGTCATGACAAATGATGAATGAAAAAATTAATACGAGTAAAGAGGCATCTTAAATAAACTTGCCACAGTAGTTATGAATAAAAAACTCTCCAAGATTTATTAATACATCATTAAACGCGTACCTTTTTCTTGTATTAATTTGAATGGTTTATATTAAAAACACATTAGTTTTCTTCCCAGTGAAACATATAATGTAGTAAATGAAATATTATTTAATTGCTACTGATATCAAAGCCAAGAAAATTATCAGTTAATGGATATTTTACTCGTTTATCCATTTTTACTCCTAAACAAAATATCAGGATGATGTAAAATACAAAAATGGCATCAAATCCATTATCAATTGTTCATCATAAGTTTGCAAAACTTTTTCTGAAATGGTTGCCAAAGATTCCTTGAAATAGCATCTTAAAATTGATATTTATGACATTTAAATTCAATTCTGAGAATCGGAAACAAGTTAAAAACTTTTTTCCTCCATATATCTATTATGATGAAAGTACTGATTAATATCTCTCTATGGATACTTGCCAATTCGTTATGATTTTATTTTTGTTTTCTTTTGTAACTTCAGAAGAAGATGATTGAATTTAATTTAAAGGGAATATTAAGCATTTGAGATGACTTGTGTTGCATACAATGAAATAAAATACAGCATCTTAATATAGTTTATGCAACAATGCATTTTAAATTGTTGTATTTCAGTGATAGTAAAGTTTGAAAAAATATTCTATCCTTGAAGAACATTAGATGTAACTGCTTTAACTGATAATTATATGGTAGATCATTTCATAAGCAGTTGATGTTTGGAACAATGGTATGAAATAATTACGGGCCTAAAATGATGAAAAAGCTTCATATTCTTCTATTTTAAATATTACAAACTTTTGACATTGTGGAGTATGTGTATATATATATATATATATATATTTTCTCTTAAAAACTGGTATTTTGGTACTTAACACATTGTTGACAGACAATTTTATTTAACTCTCAAACGGCACAGTGGTTTGAGACGAAATAGATGGTATGGTTGGGTCACATCCGACCCGATCTCTTTTATGATGAAGTTTTTGGTAGAAATAAGTACACAATAAGCATTTTTGTTGTACAATAACATTTCTTGATAATATTTGATGTGAAAAAACCCTTTTTGTAGAAAAAAATGACCAACGAATTATAATTTTGTTGAACAAAGAAAATCTCTTTGGCATTTACATAGAATGTTGTATATATTAGGTCTAATATGTAATCTAGTCTACCGAGTTTTAGAAGTTAGTAAAACCAACTTTCCGAGCACAAAAAATGTAAAAAATAATATATACTGACACTTTTGGCCTTCAAAATCGAAATAAAAAAATTATAAAATCGAAAATAAACAAATTTTAAAAATGACTAGTGATCAGGAAAAATATTTTTTAACAAAGACACTCGTATTTACTTATTTCTAAGTCTAGTAGGGAGGTCTAGTAGGTCTCTCTGGTAGGGTTCCTTGTCAACTCGATCTCTTGCAATGAGAAGGGAGAGTACGGGAGGGGAAAGATACACCCTTGGGTCGGTTCCGACCCCAACTGTACCGTTTGAGTGTTAAATACTTGTATATACCCAAGTCACAGGCAAAGACTGAAATTTTGGAGAAAAGTAAGACAATTTAATTTTCTTAAATCTGATTTCTTTATATTGGTGTTTTAGATTCACAGTTTTAATGGTAAAATTTAAGGATTTTCTGAAATAATAGTAAATGCAAATAAACCACAGCAATAAAACGAGGCAATCGACTGTTCTCTTGATCAGGAGGCCTAACCGAATCGGTTGCTTCAAGGGGGGAACTTTCTGAATAGGATGCAGGTCTAGTCAAAAGACATCCCAAGGCCCCGAAATCCTCACATGGAAACAGAAAGTCAAATACATTCTCAAATTATCAGGGTAGGGGGAGTTTGCCATTGTAATTCTGTTCTGTTCTTTTGTGTTCATTTGAGTACTGTATTTCCTAATGAATTTGACTTTCTGTTTCCACATATGGGCATCTCGGGGCCTTGGGATGTCTTTTGACTAGACTCTTATTCTGAAAGTTCCCCCTTAAAGTAACCGATTCGGTTAGGCCTCCCGATGAAGAGACGGTCAATTGCCTCGTTTTATTGCTTTGGTTTTTGTATTTCCTATTATTTCTGCAGAATCTTGCCTTTATGTTGCATATAGTGCTAAATTCAGATTTTCTGTTATTTTTTTTCGGCTGTCACTGCTTTCTTCCTGTAATTTACTATCTTAATTTCTCTGTTGAATTATTTACAATGAACTAAGTTATATGATTTGCTGAAACTCATTTCGGTCATAGTAAAGGTCATAGGTACTATAGTAATTATTTGCTGTAGGAATTTCCTAGATTAATCCATGGATTTAACTTCTGAATTGTTTTAAACATTTGCTTTTAAAAACACGAGTTTTTTCGGTGCCGGCCTACAATGTGTTAAGAAATAATTGAAATGCGATGAATTTGTTAATTGATAAGGTTTTACATAATTACGGGAAATATTTTACACCTTATACAATATATAATCCAATGTACAGTAGAAGGTCTTTAATCCGGTACGTTCGGGATCTCAATCGAGCCGAATTAGCGATTGTGCCGGGTTATTCAACGTCAATAATTTTAACAGGAATACCAAAGATAAATCACTCTATATAAAAATGCAGGCGATTAAAACATGTATTTTACGTGCATTCTGAACCTGTGCAGACAATATAAATATCCGACAAAGTACATACATATAGTATGTATGTCGTCATGATAGCAAGTGTGAGGTTTAAAGAAAAACATCGAGTACAAAAATGCACAATATTAAAATCATGCATTATGAAGTTTTTATTTTCACCTTTTTCGAGATGATTAATTATCTCTAGTTTTTGCTGTATAGTGAGTCACATGCTTACTCTAATTAGTTTTATTAACACGTGAAGAACTTGTGCTGGGCTTCGAGAACATTGTCAAACGTGATTTGTAACCATTAGAAAACAGGAAACACTGTACTGATATGAAAACTGAACTGACAGTTTGTTAGGATACGAACGGTTTGAGCGAACGATAAACGCGGGAACAAGGGTCCTAGACAACACCATATAACTGCGTGAAACTCAGACGAACTGGAAAGCCACCTGACGGGTATAGCCAGTGCAGTGGGGAACGTCGAATACACACGAAATATCCGAACGCTGGCCGCTCAATCGGTGCCGGATTACAGAATGTGCCGTACCGTAGAATGCCGGACTAAAGAGAGCTTCTACTGTATAAGGTCATAGGTACTATAATAATTATTTACTTAAAGAATTTCCTAGATTGACCCACGGATTTAACTTCTAAATTGTCTTAAAACATTTGCTTTCAAAAACGCGAGTTTATTCAGTATCGGTCAACAAAGTATTAAGAAATAATTCAAATACAATGAATTTTGTTAATTGATAAGCTTTTTACATAATTACGGGAAATATTTTACACCTTATACAATGTATAAGCCCCCCTTTTCTGTTTTAATCCACATCAAAAACTACTCAATGGATGTAACAAATTTTTGGCTTACTACCTAAAAAATGAATTGGTTGCTTCCTACGTTCTAGAGGGAAAAAAAAGAAAGAAACACGTTGAAAAAAAAATTTAGGAAAATCCATATCGTCATTTTAAGAACTCATACTACAACTCAAAACTCATACACTTCACATCCAGATGGGATTTGACTTGAAAAAAAAAAGCGATGGAAGTGCATGAAAAACAACTGAAAAATATTTATTATATTTCATCGATGAACATTTGAAGAATTTTATAAAATGTTATGCGTTTCAGAAGATGTTAGATCTATTTTGGAATTTAACAAATTTTAACGCAATGGGAAAGACGTTAAAGATTTTTGAATAATTACGTAGCAAATAAATTTGTTGTTTAACGTGTTATAAAGAGCTAAGACATATATTACAAAGCATAACAAAAAATATTATCGTTTGAGTTTAGAGCTGAATATGTTTTATTTTCAACTCTCAACTCGTAATTTCTCTGAAAATGCATGAATAGGCTTCACATTCAAAAGTGACTCGACTAAATGTTTACTGCAAATTTTAAATCGCATTTAACTATTCGACTTCGTTGTATGTATCCGGATATCCTAGTCACGTGGTCAACGCATTATTACACTTGTTGGAAGCGTCGGAGAATCTACAAAACACTTGCAATCTGCTTGCTTATATCTACCTTTATTATTTTGTCACTAATGCAAATTACTGCTCACGTAAAGTTGCCTAATTGTCATGAACCGGTTACTCCTTCACACACCTCCCGGTGAATGAGACGTACAATAGATGCGCACATTAAAAATCACTCCAGGAAAGCAAATTAAGAAAAATGAATTAGAATCTGAAAATAATGCTATGTCCCTCTAATTTTTTTCTTTCTTCCAGACTGAAATCGAAGAATATTTATTTTGAAATGTCGAAAGGCCTAAAATGTTGTATCTCGTTTTCATTTAATTTTTATTCTTTTACTAGTACTTTTTTCTGTCATTAATCTACAAATGCTGTGCAAAAATAACATTAAACTAATTAAATGCTTTCATGTGTTTAGATAGTATATATACATGAAATATAGGGGATAATGTGCAAACTCTAAATGAAACAATAAGATAGCAGGTATGGATGGTTAAAAAAATATGAGAAGCTCTACAAATCAGCGGGCCTTTAACTGCAAAAAAAAAAAATAAATAATAATAAAAACCTCATAGCGCATCAGTCCGCTGTGGAGAAAGACCGGCTGTACTCATCTCCGCTTTCTTGACCGTGGTCTTGGGGTGCCATACAGCATACGTCTCAGTCAGGTGGTCACCCTGACGTGGGACCCCCAGAGTTCATTTTCCTAGCATGATTGGTCCTCATTTTATCAATGGTCCTCATTTTATCAGTGGTCCTCACTTTATCGATGGTCCTCATTTTATTGACCCGCTCATGGGATGGCAGGCTGAGTCGACGTTTTCTCAGTCGAAAGGTCGAACCCTGGACCGGCGGTATGGTAGCTTGACGCTTTTAACCACTAGGCCACCGGGCCTTTTGCCATCAAGGTCCAAACATGAGCCTAAAATTAAATTTTGCAAACTTCACGATTTTAAATTTCTTCAATATCATGTCTCGTGTATAGAAGGCATTGATATGTTTTCTCTCTTATATTTGAGATTCTTTGAGAAGAAATTATAAAATAATTAGCTTCACAGTAGACAAAATTTTAGAGTAAAGATTAGAATTCTCATAGCTAATCCTTCCCACGTCATTTAGTGGTTAAAGTCACTTTCTCCAACGTAGTGAGCTTGATTTGAAAACCCGACCTAGGCATGGATATTTTTGTGCTATCCCCTGTTAGGGAGGTATTTTAGTTCACCTATATAGTGCCACTACAATAAAGAAGGCAGTAAAAGTCGTGGTGTGGATGAGTGAGTGTCGTCTAACTAGGTGCCTGCAGCGTTGGAAAAAATATTCTAGGAGAATTGCCTTATGACTTACCAGTTGCCATCACAAGTACGGATGACCAAAAGTCCATAAAAAGTTTAAACATTCATATAAAAGGAAGAAATTGTGATAATAAGTGCACTTTGCAAGAAAGGTCTCACGTGGAAGTCGGATTGTTTTTAGCAGCAAAATAAAAATTTTAAAAAGTTACTGGTAGAGTCACTGGTCAGGCTTTGCGAGCACTTCTACTCCGTGGACGATTCCGCCGCCATATTATTCCTAACGGTTTCCACCGCAGTAAAGCGGCCCTCCGCCAACGATGGTCTTCCATTTCGTGGCCGATCCTCCAAATTCTCGTGTATCAAGGTCTTTTATTGCAAGACTGATTTGCATAATTTTGCTGAATTTTGCTGAATTTCTCTCATGTCAACGCCCTCTAAAAGTGACTTTTAAAACTTTTTAAACTTTGTTTGGCTGCTAAAAAATTCGACTTCCTTGTGAACCCTTTTTTGCAAATCGGACTTCTTTATCATGATTTCTTCCATTTTTATGATTTTTTAAAATTTTTACGAACTTTTGGCTTCCCCTATATAAACACATTCCCTGTCCACGAATCACACTTGGCTCATTTATACATTTCCTTGATGGATATAAAATGAAATCCCACAGACGTATGTTAAGATTTTGTTAAAGTTATAAGTCTTTTGTTACAGTTTTGCCACACCATCTTATTAACTCTACAATGCGTTACAATCTTACCCTTTCTTATTAGAATAATACACTACCACTTTTCCAAAATAAGTATGTTGTCTAACTCTTGAAAAGAATTTGCAAATTTGGCGCTTAATTTTGACTCTTGGGGAATATTTTTCATCATGAAAAGCATAAGCCAAATATTGAACAAAACATTAAATGAGTTACAATCACATAAAAAAACCGCATTGAAAATAATTTTTATGCGTACACTTCTGGTTACATATATATGATCAAGAGAAAAACTTTATATTTAGGCAAATAGCAAAACCATGCAATGCAGGGTTAATACTTATACTGCCATATATAATCATAATATGCTCGAAGAAATGTAATGTGTGTAGTATCTCAGAAACTTCCTTTTGCTGAAACCTTACAGCGTGTCATTGCATTTCTTTTCTGATACGGTGTTCCTTTTGTCAAGAATAGTGCTGGAGGCTCTCTGATGGGTGCTGTCTCTTGGTATTAATCCAGAGTCCTCTGACATCGGAGGTCTACGGATTCGTTCTGGTGGATTACATGCTTCCTATGCTGCAGGACCGTCATAGGACCGTCTGCAGGACTATCATTTGAACACAGATGTCCTATTGACCATCTGTGTTTCCAAAGTGGTAACGGACTCAGGCATCAAGGGAGATGTGTCAACATTTTGTTTGAAGATCATGAGTATGAGGGACATCTATCCTGGCAACATGTCCGACAAATGTTCCATTATGGAACATTTGTCGGAACATTTGTAAAAAAATATTTGATAACGTTCTCTCCATCCAACATCACTGGAACACATTGGACATTTATTGAAGGATGAATGGAATCAAATTCCGAAATTTTATTCAGAGTACTTATTCACCTCAATTCCCCTCCAAATTCATGTTGTGCAATAAGTCAAAGGTGAGCCTTGATTAAGGAAACGTTCTGCAGAAACGGTCAGTTATTTTTCAGCGATCAAAACTAAAAATTAAAAATGTTACTTGGGATTTATTTTCTCCTACGAACCTAATAAAATTTTGTTAAAGTATTTGGTTAGACTACAAGCTATTTGAAAATTACTTAAGTATTTCTGTTGGTATTGCATAAAGTACGTTATTATGACATATGATTTTCTATATAAAACAAAAATATAATAAGGGATAAATAATAAGTTCTATTGTACAAAATAGTTCTTCCTGTTGTTAAACGCATATTTAATTAAGAATCTTATATACTGGACTCATCATAAAGCCAAAAAAATTCCTTTCAAAATCAACGGTGAGTATAATTTTAAGTCTCAGTATATTTGTAACAAATGAAAATTAAAATTTTATAGACTGACATCTCATCATACATGAAGGATAAAATTAATTTCTTAATTATACAGGAAGCCACCAATGTTTTGAATTATATCTGCATTTTTTTTACCAATGGCTAGTTTAATATGAACTTCATAAATAATCAGCGATCGTATGAAGTTTGAACGGGAATGGGAAATTATGTCTCTTCAAAATAATTAGGTGTTATAAATTTTCAATCTATAATCCGTAATTTTAATATGTTTTTAATGCATTCATAATTCTAAATTTCATCAAAATTTTTCTTTCATTTTATAGTTTATAACACTCAGTAGAAACGAGATGCTGTACTTTAATGATATTTGAATAAAAAATAATCAAATTAAACATCAAGACAACTACATAAAATCATTTTTAGAAGACCAGTTTATAACAATAGAAATAATGTTCAGTTGTAATAATAACACCAATTATTCAATATAGCCGGCCAGTTAATCTAGTTTAGAAGTCAAAATGAAATTCCTCGACATTTATAACATTCTCTCAAATGTTTTAAAGATAATGGAAGAAATAAAATTATCAAATTGTTAATCTTAAAAATTAAAGTATCTGAAATAAAATCATCCTTTTATAATTGAATCTGAGAAATATTTTACGCCTGTTTGGAACATATGAAGCATAAAAGTAAATGATTAAAAAATTGTAATACAGAATTGTCTAGAGAAAATAATGTAAGTTATATTACCGTATGACAATTATAAGAACTTAGTAACAAAGTAATAACTAGAGAAATTAAAAGACTTAATGTTAGTATGCAAACAGCATTTTAACTACGAATTAATGTATTACAAATAAAACTTTTATATTTCCTCCCATTCTTTCTTCTCTTTGAAAGAAATACATTAATTTTAATTGACGAGAAAATAAATATAGTGTTAATTTTTTTCATCTGGAGCAGGAATGGAATGCACTCTTTGTTTTTCTTCGTCTTTCAGAAGCGATCCATACATAACTACGATTGCATAAAGGTCAGAAAATAAATGAAAAATATTTTGTTTTATATAGAATAGACATCACAGTTCTGTCTTATATAACTTATTAATAATTTTACATGAAATTTAAACTTAACAATTTGCTTTTTTTTATAATTAACAAAAATTGTAGGAAAAGTACGACCATTATTTAATTTAATTATGTTAAAAAACATAAATCAATATTTAGCGATAAAGTTTAATAAAACAATGATTACATTTTTTACATTAACTTTCCTTCGTAACCTGGAATACTGTAGAAGAAACGCAAAATATTGGCTAAACTTAACAGTCTGGTGTTGAAGCAGAGAGAATTTAAAACAGCAAAAGACCATATTAAAATCTAGAGAAAATATAAAAATGATGAATAGCTCTGGATTTAACTTGTTCTTATGCGGATCCTAAACTAGTAATAATTTAAATTTATATTCAGAATTTTAAGAAGCTGTTATTTACTGATATATTACATTCCACAAGCTTTGTGTATCTCTCTATTCTAAAAAAAAGTAACTCCCGCTGCCGCTGTCAAAAGCTTGTCACGCTATCTCCTCCGAAACCACTGGGATATGGGGTCGAGAGCAATACCAATGGATGCAGAAAAATGAGGGGACCAAAGTAAGACATGTCTCGTCCTTGTTGGACATTTAAGTTTTTTTTATTTTATGTTTTGTGGGAAAATATTGACTTTTTCATCTTCAGATTACGATAACTCTCCAAAAAATGATCGTAGAATTTTGATCTTTTTACAGTCTAAGACTACAGACATTTCACTTTCAAACTAGACCTCATTTGTTTAAAAGTATTTTAAAACAAAATAATATTTTTATCAAAAAACGAAACGCAGTTTTCAAGCAATATCGTCCCCTATGTGGATGTAATACCGATGCTCCTCGAGTTTTTATCTTACAAAGAAAATATTTACACCATCTGGAACCTGAAAGCTTTGACATTCATGTAATCCTGATTTCAAGTCTATATATTAAATTTTCGATTTTTAATTGAATTTTAAAGCCGAAAATCACCCCTATTTATCTCGCTATTAGCCATAAGAGAGGAGCAAGCGTAGCGAGCCTAGGGGCGAAGCCCCTAGTGTAGTATAAAATGCATAACCATACAATCATCATAATCAGGCATAAACAGACAATTTATGCCTGAATATCAGCGACATCTCTTGAAGATTTTCTTACGCCAAAACTAACATAAAAAGTATTTAGAAAACTAAAACTCAACTGATAGCTTTCATCTACGCTTATAAAAATTGTATTCCATCTATATTTCAATAATTATTAAAAGTTTGAAAAGATTTTTCCGTTATATAAAATAGCATTGCAAGGCAAGTAGACTTAGAGCTACAGAGCAGATTAAAAGTACTGAGTCATGATCAACCCACACAATGGATAATAGATTCCAGACATGATGAATTCTGTTTTCTTAGTGTTATGTAGACATGGAAGTGTCTAAAAATAATATTAAATTGACATAGAGAAGACTCTTAATTCCTTATATGATATATGAGAGGTAACATATATCAAGTTTAATGTCATATCCTTTGTAAATGTTCTTGTATGTCCATATTTCAACTTCCTTATTGAGGTTTTTTTTTTTAACCTCCGTAATATAAATGACGTGAACAACTTCCATCCAAAACTAAGTTGCCTAACATTTGATTTTCTTACCTCCGCCTAGTTAAAAAAAAAGAGAAAAATTCTTAATTTTTTCCCTGAATTAAAAACAAATATGATAATGAAAAATTTAAAAATGCTTTTTCTAAAATTCGTAAAATTTCAAAATAATTAAACTTTGTTGAGATCATTGGAGAATTTGAATTTCTCCTGCAGGTGTATGATGTCTTCTATAGCTAATATTTATACCTCTATAAGGTTTAAATTTATTTTTATCTTTCGGTATTATCCTTTATTTTGAACGAATGAACATCTAAATAAATTTTGTAAATTATTATATGACTTTTCACTAGTTCAGTATAAATTAAAAACTTAACCGAAAATTTAAAGGAAAATGCATTATTTATAAGAACTATGAAGCACTACAGGATTGGTGTATTATGGTCGTTTGATTCATAAATCCACGTATATTTTATGGGTTATGGTACAATAAATGAGAGACTTCATAATGATGAATAACGTTAGAGATTATCTACCTCACAAAAAATAAATATGTTCATTCCATTTAAAAATTATAAACCTATTCATTCGTATAACCTAAGCGTGTATATTTGTGGCTCAAATTTAGCAATTATTATTTTTTATGTACACAGAAGGTGGTTAACACTTTATGGAAATGATTTTGATAGTTAAGTTTTATGCATAAATGCCGTATGTTTTGCGGCGATTTGTTTCTATCTGATAGCCATGGTTTTTGACAATAGCTCTAGCTCGAGTTTTCTATGAAAGTAAACTTTTCCTTAGTACTGTCATGTCAATTTTTCCCATTCTTTTTTGACCGTTTTTCAAAGTCCGTTCAGTGTTCTTGGATGCCGTTTTCCTAAGGCTCGTTTTATTAAACCGAAAACGCAAAAGTCCATCGGAGAAGCGTCAGGTGATTTAACAGGTATTTCATTAAATGGGATACACTTTATCTGATTCTTTCTTTGCTAAATAAGTGGCAGTTCATTTAGACGTGTAACTAGAGGCTTCTTCTAGATAGAGCTCAACTTTATCAATGTCATTGCCATAGGAGCCTGGAACTTCTTCAAATGTTGGTTCTAAAATACTCTGCTGATAGTAAAGTGAGTTAATTTTAGATTTACTTGTGACTTTTTTTATAATTAATTCGCCGTTGTAACAAAATCCTGTAACTACCATGAATCCCTTTGAGAAATTTCTTTACACTGACGAAGCCATTTCGTGCGGTCATTCCCGTCAGTTCAAGAATAGAAAATGGATCTTTTTTTATTACAGTCACTTAAATACACCCATGCCTCATCGAGTGTTACCACAATTATCCATTATCCAGCAGCTAGATGTTTTTCATATAATTTTCTACAACTTGTTCTTCTTTCAGCAATACTTTTTGGTAAAAGCAAATAAACTTTAGGTTTATGCATCTTTTTTTAACTTCAAATCTTTATTAATGATTAGCTGAAAACTCGTTCTTCGCTACGGGGTACATTCAAATTAAATACAATGGTCAATGTATGCAATTAATGCCAAAAAAACCGAAAAATATATTTATAAAGAAATCGTATGAACAAAATAATGTAGAAGAAAATATTCAAATTAAATCTACTAGAACATTCTAAAAAATATAGTACAGTTAATATAGTATAGATTGAGGAACATTTCTTTCACTGTATTTTAATATTTTTTGGATAATCTCCAATCTACTCCCGCATTAGAAAAGAATAAAAAATTGTCAATTTATTTCGTTGTTATGCACGTGACGATAAATTAATTTAAAGTATCACGAAAATAAAAGAAACCACGTGATCAGCATTTAATAAATTAAATTCGAAAAATTTATCGTTAAAAATTCTCCAAAAATCAGAAAAAGTAGGTAAAGATTCCAAAAAGATTTCATTTTAAAGGACTTTTTAGGATCTTTCTCGTGATATAAATTTTATAACTCTCCAATTATTATTTTAAATTCAAACTTTAAAGAATGCTCCAAATTTTTTTTAAAATTTAATTTTTAAAAAATCTAAGAAGAATTTTTCAAAAATCTCTCTTAGTACACACCTACACTAAAAGATAAATCGCCATGCAATATTTCAGCCCTTTAGGTCCAGTGGTTTGGTCTTTGAGTTGTCTGTCAGTCAGTTACGGAACTGTTTTATAAATATAGATTTTACTTACAGTGTCAGACGACATTCCTAGTTTCGATGCAATGGATCTTTGAGTCGGAGGCTTTTCTTTTAGGTTCAGAGACTTCACTTTCTTAATATTTACCTGAGTTCGAACAGTCTGAGGATGAGGTTTCGCGGTCATGCTTTCATTTTTACTTTCAGTTAGAAGCTTTTTTCTTTCAAATTTAATATATTTTAAATACCTGTTTTGAAATGCCATAACCGCGATTTTTACACTGCTTTATAATTTGTTGATACGAATATTTCTCCTCGGAAAGCGCAGTTACGTACCTTTCGAGCCGTCAATCAATTTTAGGAGCCATTTTCAACTTATTTTACATTAAACTTATTTTAAAAACTTATTTTACATTCCAATCAAAACAAAACAGTAGCAGACGATTATTCTGAATTTGCCAAATTTTTATCTCAAAATGCAAACGCCAAAATTAAATTAAAAAATCTTTTCCATAAAGTGCGAACGACATTCTGTATAATTACCTGTTTCAATGTGACCTACTGTGTGCTGCTCTCTAAATTATTTAATATTAACAAGAGAGTAAATACTACAGCACACCGACGTATGTTTTTGATGCATTAAAACTCCTCACAATATCAATTCTTAATCACTGCATTCCGTAAACTACCAAGATTTTTTAATTGCAAAATAAAACATAATGCAAATTTAAATAATTTAATAGATGCAATGAAATTAACGATAACGGTAAATTTGTTTATTTATTATCTAAACTCCATTTTATTTATTTTGCTTACAACACAACAAAAAATGTAAATCATCAATTTTCAGTGCTGCTTTTTTTTATAGAAAATTTAAATTGTGGTTAAAGAACATTCAGTAGATAAGTTTAATTTCCGTCCTTTGGAATGCATCTTTAAATATATAAAACCTACACAACATAAATTCTCATGCACCACTGAATGTATGGTAGGAAAATTTTTAAAAATTAACTGAAGACAGAAAATATAGATACGATTTTTAAATTTAAACTTTAAAAAAAATTGCGGCCCTCGAAGATTTTAGATGATTAATCCAGGGATGCATTTCTTTTATTCTTGAATAACACAAAAATGTTGTTTTCTTTCCGATCGTTGACCGAAAATATATGTGTTATTTTATTCTAGTTTCTCTGCTCTATTTTGTGAAATTTTATCAACCATAACCAAAAATTTTTCGAATTTCCCATTTCCCGTCTCATTTCACTTTCAACATTTTTGTTCGTCTTTCTAGCTGTCATCATTCAAATTTAACTGCCAAACAATTTAAGAAAATTATGTTTTTTCTGTACTTACGTTATTCTTTTAATGCTTATAGCGTACTGGAGTATTTGTTTTACTTAAATCGCGTATTTGAAAAAGAAAAAAAACATCATTGGCCATATTTCAGTTCGAATGCTGAATCTAGCATTCAATTTTTAAATTTTGCGAAGACCACATGAATCTACTGTTATCCGAAATATTTTATTTTCCCTGGTACCACTATTGCCTTGCGTTTCGTTCAGGCCCTGATTTTCCATTGGGCCCGGTAGGCCCGGGCCTAGGAGCCCCCGAATGTTACTCCCCCTCAAAAAAAATTATTTTAAAAGAAAAGAAAGAAAAAAATTCCAAAATCAATTTTTTTAAACTTTTTTAATAGCAGTTATTTTATATATCCTTTCAAATTTGATTGATTGGTTGATCATATGTATAGTTATATGTATAGTTCATCATATCTATGTTATAGTGTATATAAGGGATATAGTGTTATATAGTGTTAATAAGTTTTTCTGGTTGCATTGTATTGGTGTTTTAATGATGAATTGGTGTTTTAATATTCTATTGCTTTTCGTTATTTGATAATGTTCTAGGCTTCTACGCTTCAAATAGCCAATTCTTGGTAAAATGGTACTTTCCCAATGTTTCATGATTACTTTTTTTGTGTGTCAATTTTGGAAATTTTACGCGCATATTAGTGTTAGGGGGGCCCCCATCCCGATTTGTGCCTATAGTCCAGAATTTTCTAAATCGGGCCCTGGTTTCGTTACAACAATCAATTTCCCACGTTCATTTTCATATATTCAAAATTATTCGTTAAAGTTCACGTTTGCTTTTAAAGTTGTGGTCCCTTTATTCAGTATATCGTTTCTCAAGATCATCAATTACTGTGTTTTTATCATCATAATTTTGCCTCTTTTTTGAACCGTCGATTCGAAGTTTAAATCCCTATAAGATGCCTTTTGGAAAACCAGGAATGACATTTATGCTTGTAGTTACAACGCAAAATGCATCTAAAAATTTACTTTTGATTAAATAATTTTCACTAAAATCAACGAGTCTAGTGCTTTTACAAGCATTGAATACATAATTATAAAAAGGCTTTGAGAGTAGATGGTGTCAAATAAATTTTTAAGAAGATTTTTTGGTAAATTCAAAAATCTCCGTTATCATTAGGAGGACAGTTTATTGTTAATACCAACTATTCCCGGTTTCTTGCTTTATACTGCCTATTGCTTACTGTTTAAATATTCATTTCACAATGTCACGGCTAAATTCAGCCCTTCTTAGCCTGTTTCAGAATTTGATTGAAACAGCTATCCCTATTTGAATTGGGGCATCACGGTAGGTTTTTAAGGCTAATCTCTGAGGCATTATTAAAATTACAATTTCTGAATCCATGACCAAGTAAGACAGTCCTAATTAAAATGCAAAAGCCAATTTTAAAACAAAAACTTAACAAGAAAATTTATTTACAAAAATATTAAACATTAGACAATTACGACATATTCAGTTAATTTAAGTGCAGATTCACAGCGCCTGCTCTCAGACCCATGGTTTCAACAAGAGCTCATAAAAAACACGTCTGCTCGGGCTGGATACTACATGCCAATCTCCTAAAAACACAAAGTCTCTGCCTCTCTCTCGGCTTGAAAAATTCGGTGGTGGTCATCCTCTTTAAATCGCTTTCCAAAAACCGGGGGCGCGGCAAATTATCGGCTGACAGCTCTTCTTAAAGCCGAAACTGTATTACATTCCAGTGACAAACTCGCATAGAGATATCGCTATTGAGAGAAACACAACTTTACGACGGTGATGGGAGACGTTTCTGTTTTCCAAACAGTTACCCCCCACAACTTGTTAGAGAAATCGCTATGCCTGGGATTAACTTTCAGGCCAAAAACTCAGGCGGCATTTGTTGGTATCGTTTTTTAATCCCCCCCGTGTTCAAAAATTTCGGTGGGAACTTGAATTGGAATCCTCGAAAAATATGCAGCTGGTCCGTGGGTCGTGAGAACCGCACAATACACGTGACGTTACAGAATGTTTCCTCTACCATGATAATCGTAGTAATGACTCTGATGGAGACTGACCTGAACACGACACTAAGAAAGATGATGTGATCACGCAATCATTAAAAATATTCTGAAAACTGTTCATTTCCAGTTGCCATATTAGAAACATAATTTCAGTGAGATGCCTAGCCAATAAACGCTGAAAAAAATACATCTCAACTTCTAGTAGTATCTGTTAATGCTGTCATCGTTGCTAGCTTGAAAAAGTTATTAACATATCAAAGGGCTCAATAACTTCGAATATAACCGTTTTGAGTCCTTTTGATGGATTACAAAATTATATACTTTATAACAATAACATTCAGGGATTGAAATGGGATGAGCCCCCTCAGAGCACTAACTTCTAATAATAATAATTTTTGGCTCATTTTAATCTTTTCTCCTATTCATTGAACTGAGTTTGAAATTCTAAACCTTTTCAGGAAACGTTCAATCTTAGAAGGGCCAAAATATAGTATCATATGTAAAGAGTTTCTAAACCTTTTCTTTACGGGGGTGGGGTAGAATGTATCCCAAGAATGAATGAATATATATATATATATATATATATATATATATATATATATATATATATATATATATATATATATATATCAGTAGAACCTCGATTTAATCGAATCCCTTGATAAGTCGGAGTTTTTCAATTCCCCTTGAACATGCCTAACACGAGAAATCGAACCTTGGTATATCGAAATCCTAAGTAATTCGAAGTTTTCTCGTTCCCCTTCAGGTTCTATATATATATAATATATATATATATATATATATATATATATATATATATATATATATATATATATATATATGTATATATATATATATATATATATTATATATATATATAATATATATGTATATAATATATATATATATATATATATAATATATATATATATAATATATATATATAAACCCCTTAATGGCCGTTCTTCTAAAGGGATATGAAATTCCCCGTTCTGAAGAAAGAATCGCAGAAATGGGCCAGCAAGCTAGAGGTTAAATTAATTTGTTTAAAATTATACATTTATTATAATGGAAGTAAATTTAATATCCGGGCCTGTGAAAAATGTACGATGGAGCACGAAAAAAGGCACAAACCTGCATTCTACCTGATAATTGAAAGAATTGCCTTAGTTTCCCAATATCATACTTTCACCCAATATCTCATTCTGCTGAAGCCAGAATTCGTTAAAAACTTTCACTTATCTATTAAGCGACTCAGCAAGATATTTCCCCGTTTAATAGAACAGAAAAATCCCCCATATTCTTTCAGGGCTCTCAGGAGCAATTTTTTGGGAGGGGAAAGGAACGAGGCCCCGTCCCTTTCCACAGCTACATCTGTTTATTTCCACATCAGTAATCCGATTTTATCAGCATCCGCCTCGAACTACCCGAAAGAAATCAATTCTCGCCAGGTCTCCGCGGGATGTAGGGCAAACAGACGTTCGAAGGAAACTGAGGAGAAAATGGAGAGAGACAGCCGAAAAGCTGCGATATTTTCCCGCAGATACCGATATGGACTATAAAGCATGCATTAGGATTTAGTGATTATGTTTCCCCAAGTTTTCAATGCCAACGTGATCGAAATTATAGGACGCTGTTTGAAATTAAATAAAAAATAGCGTTTATTTGGCATTGTTTGAAACGTAAATATTATACTCGTCCCAAATTTCGCATGTTATTTTTGTTCAAACAAGATTAAGATACTTTTTACTAATCTATTTCGTTTATATTCCCAATCTAATAGCGACAAGGTGGAAATTGCAGGTGCTGTTTGATATAAAATAAAATGTAGACTTTATTTAGCTTAGCTTGAAATTTAAAAGAAATTATACTCTCCACAATTGCCACACGTTATTTTTGTTCAAACAAGATTAAAATACTGTTTACTAATCTTTTTTACTAATGTTTCAAATACTGACAGTGTGGAAATTATAGGTGCTGTTTGAAATAGATATAAAACCTAGCCTTTATTTGGCGTTGTTTGAAATGAAAATATTATACTCGTCACAAATTTCCCATGTTATTTTTGTTCAAACAAGATTAAGACGCTTTCTACTAATCTGTTTCGTTTGCATTCCCAATCAAAAGAGAGCCATTTTAAGTGTTTCCAGTACCGGCAGGGTGAAAATTACAGGTGCTGTTTGAAATAAAAATAAAACGTAGTCTTTATTTAGTGTAGTTTGAAATTTAAAAAATATATAGTCTCCACAAAATATGTCACACGTTATTTTTGTTCAAACAAGATACTTTTTACTAATATGTTTTACTAATGTTTCCAATACCGACAGGATGGAAATTATAGGTGTTTTTTGAAATAGAAATAAAACCTAGCTTTTGTTTTGGTGTTGTTTGAAATGAAAATATTATACTCGTCACAAATTTTACACGTTATTTTTATTCAGACAAAATAATTTTTACTAATCTATTTCGTTAATGATCTCAATCCGAAAAGAGCCATTTTAAATGTTTCCAATACCCACCGGGTGGAAATTGTAAGATCCTGTTTGAAATAAAAATAAAACCTAACTTTAATGTGGCGTAGCTTGAAACGAAAATATACTCTTCACAAACTTCCTACGTTATTTTTGGTCAGATAAGTTTAAACTATATTTTATTAATTTTTACCGTTTATGTTTCCAATCCAAAATGATCAGTTATAGATATCTGAATGAAAACCGCAATTTGTTTACTGTAAAAATGAAATGAATTACTGGTTCAGTAATTTTACACCTATGAACATAATACAAATATTCGATTATTGAAATATGAGATAAATTCATATTTACTGAGATAATTTCAATTATATATCAGTGTCTAATATTAACTGCCCCTTGTCCGTATTAATTTGTTTATCGATTGCGACTGAAGAAAATTAGTAAACTGGCTTGTTTGATATGTAAATGATAATGTAAATGACTGTAATACTGAGTATGTAAATGACTGTAATGACAAATTTATGTCTTTATTTACATACTTTGAAAATGCAATCTTACGCTATAACCAGACGTTCTTTACACACAACTCAGTTTCATTCACAGCTTTCCACAAACAAACACTCCGTAATGAATGAATGAGGGCTGCTTACCTCCTGACGTGTCCGTTAAAGGCCATAAATATGACGCAGTGGCAAACTGACCGAGAGCTATGGTTAGATTAGGGATATGCAGTTCTCTTATACGCTGGTGTTCTTGACCTTAAAAGTTTTATGAATATCCATATTAAATGAAAACGATTTTTATTTATTCCTCTTGCTACATAAATACATATTGCGATTTTTCATCTCTCTTTACAACACGTGAATACAAACCTTGATCATTTGTAAACAAAGAATCATAGATAAGAAGGAAAACTTCTAATAAAAATTCAGCATGGCAAAAAAGTTGTTTTTACTTTATTCAGATAAATAAAAGCAATGAAATGTAAAATGTAATAGATGAAAAGTGCCCTTACCCAGGCTAAATTACGGAAATATTCAATTATATTTTTATGGGGCTAGAGAGAGTTGAAGGAAATATTGAACATAGGCATAATTATATTACAGAACTACATTCATCGAAAGTTTGATTCAAAGTATGTAACAGCAGTTCTATAGAATAAGGTGGTTCTTTTATAAACTTTTTTCGCCATTGCTGTACATTAAGATGGATGTTTTTACGTAAACATATGGTGTCTATACATTTATACAAAATCGATTGAAAAGAAAAATTTCGTATGGGAATTAATGTTTCGAAAACGTTAAAAATAATAACTTAACCCATCCGACTTTAAAATTATTTTCTTATAACTTATTTGTTCAATTTTTTTAAATATACCTCTCGGTATAACCAAAGACTGGCAACTTTCCAAATACCATTACATCAAAGACTATTTTAATGCCTGTCTAAGGCTCAGATCATTTTTTCAATGCAAGGTTGCAATAGTTTTTAATTTGTATGGAACTTCATATAAAATGGAATACATCGTTAACATACATATTCATGAGTTTTTTCGTTTTCTTATCAGGAAATGACTGTATAAAATTATAAGATTTGAGTCATACTAAAATTTTGGCTTTTTTTTAAAAAATATATTGTACTTTTATAAAGTATAAGATAGGAATGCCTTTTCTAGAGGGAATTTTACACGCTATTATCTGCATATCGGTAGATTGCTAGACAAAATTCTATAAGACAAGCACTGCATTTTAAAACGCCCCAGGTATCTTTTATTTTGTATTTCATTTTGAGTGGCAGCAACATCCTATCTTCCGAGATATAATCATTTGATCACTAGAAAAAATCAAGATTTTTTCAAAAACTACCCTTATTATAGAAACAAAAGTTAGATTGTTAGGTGTAAATCTAAGAGAAGCTTAGCGGTTAACATGCAATTCAATTGTAACCCTTAGAAGGGCATTTTATTTAAAACTAGATGTATTACCCGGCTTCGCTCGGGATTCAGTTTCTGTTAGTTTTTTTCAATGATTAGCATCATTTTATGATGTTCTGAAGTTTTCGCTAAAATTCTTTTGCTGTAGCAAATAGCATTAGTTTGTTGTCGGTGCTGTCGTTGTTCATCGCTTTCCTCTCCTTTCGATGTTGAAGCTCGAAGACAATCGTAAGTTCGACGCGTTCAAAGTTTCTTCATCAGTCTCACTGCTTCGAATCACTACAATTCGAAATCTGTTACCTTCGAGCTCTTGGGAATGTTTTATCTTCAGATTCTTGTGTGAGTCTAACTACATTTCGAATTATGTTGGCTTCGCGCTCTTCTGTTTTTTTTTTCATCACATTGCTCATTTCTCAACAATCTTTGATATTTTCCCCTTACTTCTGCAGGATTAAAAGTTGCTCTCCTCTTTTTGGGCATTTTAAAGCATAAATTTACAGCTAGTCAATAACGTTTGAATGGATTTATTATTATAGAAAAAGAATCAATAATGTTTGAATGGATTGAGATCACATTCAATATTAAAACACAGCAAATCTGATAATTATTATAGAAAAAGAGTATACACGTATTTCATGCTCAGAATTCTTTCTCAAAACTAAATCGTCTGCTACGTTTAAATGCCACTTTCAGACTTTCTTAATTATAATATACACGTATTCCATGATAGTAATTCTTTCTCAAAACTAAATCATCTGCTATGTTTCAATGTCCCTTCAGTTATATAAATCACCACGTCAAGGCTAAACGCAGGTGTTTCTGGCTAAATGAAAGTGTCCTTCAGTATATTTGAATTTTAACAGGTAGCTTGTGATAGCTTCGATTCATGAAATGGATAGATAACACATTCATTGAAAATAAATGACTTTCCATCCTTATATTTTCATTTTTAAAAAGAAATATTCCGGCGTTGCCACGTACATGAAAATAATATATCAAATTCATTCTTGTATGCTCCAAAATATGAATAAATCCCGTTTTTAATTCATGTCTATTTATTTTTATGGAAATGTTAAAATTTAATTGGCAACAATGAAATGTTACAATGGCTTTGAACAAAAATATCCGGGGAGAAGTCCCATATCCTTGGCTGGGAAAATTGGCGATTTTGTTTGGGCGATTTTCAATATTCGTTGATACCGCGCAAACTTGTTCTAACGTAATTCGGGAATGGAACGTCGTAGCGGGATGAAAATAGTCTATAACCTTCGCGCAAGTTCAAGCAATAAGTTGACCAAGTTTCGTCGCAATCGGATGAACAGTACGGCAGCGCATAAAATACGAACAAACAAACAAACATTCATTTATATATAGATAGATAAATACATTATGATACTGGTCGTCATAAAATGTTTTCGTTTTAAATCAACTCAAGTATGACATAAAGAGCGTAACCATACAGAGAGAGTGGAGGTAAAATGTAGAAAACAAAGCACCAAGCAATGTTCTGAATTTTACAAAATTTTTCTCGGCCAACCAAATTTATACAGAAATAACTTCAGACAAACGGAGTGCGACATTAGAAAAGGGATAATGTGGGATTAAAGCTACGTTGAAAAATTTTACCCGTACTCCATAAAAAGTAAGATAGCTGGTGGAAACATTGTGCAGGGTGGTAATCTTGAAAGATTTACATTTTTTTCTGAAACATGTGATTTAAATATTTTCTAGAAATGCGCTTCGTACACAAAATGTTAAGCCCTTTTCTTTATACAATATTTTTTACTTTTCTGTGCTATTGCAGTTCAGATGAAAAATATCAATTTTTTGTATGTGGCTGAATGATTTGTTCTTGCTGAAGTGTGTGGCTCTGGATTTATAGAGCACAACAGGGGTCAGAATCCGTCTTAGCTAGTTTCCACCTCAATTTTGACAAAGCACCCCCACGGGAGACATCTGGGGTGGGATAGTACTCTTTGCCACCCTGTCTAATCTCATAGAGGGACTTTCCGGTCTACGGATTTAACATGCCCATTTCTGGTGTAGATATGCAGGTATATTTTATGGCGCGTGTCAAGATTCTATCCGAGCACCACCATCACTGAAAGTCAGAGCACTATGACAAGGCTACCTCGAGCCCAAAATACCAATTTACAGCAATTTATTAAAGACATACGAAATATTAAATTATGGGTTTTTAAAGCATATCTTACTTTTTATACTTATTAAACTTTAAATACAAATCTTTCGTTTTAAATCATGGCTTTAGTTCTAAAATACAAACTTCTACGTTTTTTCCATAGCAATATTTTTTTCTCCAGATATTTTTAACTTTATAGTATATTTAGCAAAGAATTCAGCTAAATGGGTTCAGTATATTTTGTAAATACAGAATCATATTTTACTAATCCTTTTGTCTTTTATATCTTTCAAATAAACATTATTGTGATATATATTTCTTCAAAATGCCAGAAGTCTTTTAGACAGATAGATGCAGAAATCACGCAAATTGACTCATAGCATAAATGTACATTTTAGTTCAGACAAATAAAAATCGATCGACATTCTTTATATCAACCTATTTCGAATTCATAGAGGTTTAATGCCAGAAATTTCCGTTTATGTGAATATTGAAAATGAGATATCGATTCTTTATAACGAATTCGCACAACACTTTTCCAAATAACAGATGTTCTAATGTATTAATTCTATAGATCATTTCAAATCTATCATCTAAAAGGTATATATTAAGTTAAGGAAAACTGTCTGGATGTGCTACGAATTGGAAATCAAATTCTCAATTTTCTGCACAAAAAGTGATAAAACTACTACTACTGAATTTTATTATTTACAATTTCTGCAGCAGTCTATTGAAAACATCGGAATTATGACTGTCCAATAAAAATTCTAGTTTTTGTTGAAAAATGAATTACATGAAAGCAGCGTACATAGTGTATAGACTCGGTATTCGGTAATAAAATAATACTAACACAAAATATATTTAAAACTAACTCATGGCACAACAGTCCGAATTGCTTTTCAGCACTGTGGACCAAGGCCTGCGGACCCATCTCCGCTTTCACGACTGTGGGCTTGGGATGCCTTACAGCATATGTCACGGTCAGGTGGTCAACCTGACGCGGGATCCCCAGAGTTAGTTCCGAAGCATTCTTGGTCCTCATTTTATAGACCCACTAAAGGAATGGAAGGCATGAGTCGACCTTGCCAGTCGCAGGGTCGAACCCTGGACCTGTGGGACCACCTGTTGAATCCTACATTCGAAGTGAAGTGAAGTGTTCATCCCATGACGAAGTGAAGTGAATTGTGCTATTAGTCATGATTTAAAAGCAACGTGCTTTCCACCTATGTATGTCTTATCTGTATAATGTTCTTCTGACGTGGCTCTTTAGACTGATTAAATGCAAAATTCTTTGAATTGGAGCTATGTGTACGTGCTCATTTCACACTAATACAGTCCACTAGGGTAAAGTAACTCCATTTTTGTGGTCCGTCGAGCCACCAACGAGCGTCCGAAAGTATATTTAAAAATGAAAATATAACTATGGATTTTTGCTGTTGTTGTTGTCGTTTCTAAAGCCTTCTGGCTGGAAGTCCAGGAACAGGTTCATATATGCATCAAGCTAAAGTGTGAGGCTCTGGTTTATTTAGCACCACAAGAGTCGGAGTCCATCTTTGCTAGTAGCCACCTCAATTTTGACCGAGCACCCCTAGGGGGGACATCTCGGGGAATCACACCCCCTCCCTCCCTCTCTGATCTCATAGAGTGACCTTTCCGGTCTATGGATTTAACGTGCCCATATCCGACCTAGTCTCGGTGGTATTTAATGGCGCCGTAAGCAAGCGCGCTACCACAAGACCACCTCGAGCCCACAATGGATTTTTAAATCAAACAAAGGAATTTCCCAATTATATAGTATACTGAGACTGTTGTGCATGTTATTGAATTTTCAAAGTACTCAGCGTTTCCTTGAATTCAATTCACTAGAAGTCGTATTACCTCTGAGATAGCGAGTTAAACGAATAAATTTATCTCGAAATGTAATCAAAAATATTTTTTTTTAAATTTTGAATAAATATAAGGAAAATAAATATTAAATTTTATTCCGACAGGGTAACATTAGACTATCTAGTAAAATAAAATGTGTTTGAATCAATATTTATCTGGATTCCTCGTTGAATTACGCTTTTATGTTATTTCTATTAGTAGTTATTTTTTGTTTAATACTATTTAATTTAAAAAGTACTATTTACTCTCCCTTACTTTATTGCTTTCTTACTCTATTGACTTTCCCTTACAATCTTACTTCATATAACCCTTTGTATGTTTACTATTTACTTTGGAAAGTACACAAAATTTTGTAGGCGGTTATCAATTAGTGAAGTAACTAAAAATTGTAAGTCTAAATGAAATAAAATAATACGAGTTATCCATGTAGCTAAAATCAACGGGGAAAAGTACATAAAACGAACTGTTGAAAAAATAACGTCTGATATATAAGTATGAAGCAAAAAATAAAATCACAAATTTATAAACGAGGTATCCTATTTCGTAATGACAATAAAAAGGTTCCAAGTTTATAGAAGACATAAAATGAAAATTATTTGGTTTTCAAACAATTTTGTTCTAACCCGTATAAATATTAGATCTATTTTCAGTACTGTCAGGCCGACAACAATCTTTCGTGGGGAATGCTATTCATTATCCATTAATACTAATAATATTCAGTTAGAAGTGATGGTAGAAACTATATATACACTCATGGACAAAAAAATTAGCGCACCAAGAAGGAGTCGCCAAAATGAAACGAAATTTTACATACGTAATGACTACTTTGATATAAGTAAATGATAAGAAAATCAAAGAAAAAGGATAATTTATTTCAGAGAAAAAGTCAAAAGAACGGAGGAGTTAATACTCCGTTGGACCCCCTCTAGCGCGAAAGCACGATGCGATACGATCGGGCATTGAGTCATACAAGTTCTGTATGATGTCTTGAGATATTTCGTTCCATATTTGCTGTAACCTTGCCTCTAGTTCGTTCAAACTCGTGGGATGCCCAACTCGTCGTCCCAAATGATCCCAGATATGCTCGATTGGAGACAAATCTGAGGATCGGGCAGGCCAAGGAAGGGTAGTAACAGTGCGGAGACAGTCTTGTGAAACCCTTGCCGTATGATGCCGAGCATTGTCTTGTTGAAAAATGGCTCCTGAGAGCCGTTGCATGAGTGGCAACACATGTGATTGCAGGATTTCATTAACATACCGCTGGGCTGTCATGGTGCCACGGAACAATACTAGGGGTGACCGTGTATTGTAGGCAATGGCACCCCATACCATCACACCAGCTGTAGGATCGATGTGTCTCTGTACAGCAAAGGCAGGATTGAAGCGTTCACCACGGGCTCTCCACACACGAACACGATTGTCATCACTGCCGAGATTGAATCTGGATTCGTCGCTAAAGACGACCTGGTTCCATTCCGCTGCAGTCCAGTTTCCTCGTGCGCGGCAAAACTCCAAACGGAGGCGTCGATGGGTGGGCGTCAAGGGCAGCACACGTAATGGGCGCTGCGATTCCAACTGTTCTTCAGCCAGGCGCCTTCGTATGGTTCGAGAAGACACAGAGGCCCCTAGTGAAGGTGCTACCTGTGCCTGGATGGCGGCCGATGAAGCAGTTGGCTGTACGCGTGCATTTCTTACGATGTGGCGGTCTTCTCGACGACTGGTCTGTCGAGGGCGTCCTGAGTCTGGTCTTCGTGTACATGACATCTCTCGGGTCCACTGGACCCAACACCTCCTCACAACACAATCAAAGCGGCCTAATTGACGAGCTACTCGCCTAGCTGACCACCCAGCTTCCATCATCCCGACGATTCTCCCCCTCTCAAATTGCGACAACTGCTTATATTGTCTTCGAACACGGCGTAATGGCATGTATATCTCAGCTCTTCCTTTGTAAATGATTCAGCACACTCAAACCAGCTTTGGTTACCTGTTTTATACTCCACAGAGTACGATGTTCAACGCCCTCTACCGGCTATACGTAATGCGCAATCACGCTGCATTTCTAATCATTTGCATATCTCCCCGACATGTACCTTCATTGCAAGTTTCGTTACGATCCCGCAATTATTTCTTGGTGCGCTAATTTTTTTGTTCATAAGTGTATGTCGGAGTTGATATCACGCACTTCATTATATCATCAGTTCACCTGTTTTAATCCGCACGTTACAGCCGATGGTCCGGTGGAGGTATAACTCATACTTGAATCTTCTTAGCATTGAAGTCATTGTAGTCCGAGTAACACAAATACAGTCTTTAGATTTCCCAAATATCTTTATTAATACACGTACATTTCTCAGCTCCATTCTTAATACTATCGTTTCACTATTTAACTCATAATGGCTAAAAATTCGATTGCTTTAAAATCCCTTCTCCGCTCATCTCGATTTCTTCCGTCCGTACTCAATTATCTTAGCATGCCCAGCGGCATATCTACACTCTTTGAAAGCCTACATTTCTCTAACTCTTATTCTTTTTTCACAAGCAAGCCTAAAGGAAATCTGCTTAGCTTGCATCGAATGTTCTTGAATTCTAGAAGGAAGCTCTGACGTCACATCCGGTTGCATAGTGTGAAAAAGCCCAAGTAAAACCCAGTCGAAACTCTATAAGTATCCTTTCCCTCCTCGTGAATTCCTCAAGGCCATCTCAGTTAAATATTAATTGTGTACAAGTAACGTCATCTCTAGATTAATTTCAAAACTAAACCCCCTTTTGGCCAAATATAGTAGTTTTTTAACAGTAATTTCGCTTTTAATCCCTTTATTTACATGTTGATATCTCTTATATAGGATACGATTTTACTCTTTTTTCTTATTATTTTGAGCCTTCCGTTAATATTGATTTATATCTTAAAAAGATTGAGCATATTTTTTCGAATAAAAGTTTAAAGAGACTTATTTGGTGCATGGATGCCAACAGTAAGTCTGAGGTCGGGTTTAGCCCTGTAATTGACTCCACGGGTATTAATTTGAGCGAGTTCTACAGTATGTGGTATCTGTTTTCGTTAAATGGATTATGGACCTACTTTTAGTACGACGCAGAGAACAAGTTATATAGATGTTACTGTTGTCGGACAGGAACTTCTTCGGCTTGTTGAGAAATGGTGTATACCTGAGTATGATTCTCTGTCTGATCATAAAATGATTTCTTTTGAAATGAAAATCCCAAAACCTAACAATGCTTTTAGTATTTCTGAAACATCAAATCTCTTTAATATAAAAAAAGCAAACTGGAAACTTTTTGACTTTCTTTGTACTGGTGCAAACTCGATTATTTTAAATTCCATAGAAAACTGTACTCAACCTGACATTCTGAAATTATGCGTTCAAGATGTACAGAATTTGATTGTTTCTGCTGCAGAAAAATCTATTCCTTTGAAAAAATGTGGTTCGCATAAAGTTCCTTGGTGGTCGAATGAAATTTCTTGCATGCGGAAACGGTTGAATGCTGCTAGAAGGAGATATCAAAGAGCTAAAAATTCCTTTTTAAGGGAAATTTATAGAAAAAGCTATCTTACTATTAGGGTTAAATACAATTTAAAACTTGAGGAAAGTAAATTAAATTCTTGTAAGTATTTTCTTGCTGATATTACTATGCAGAATGTTTGGAAGAAAATTTATACTTTTGGGGTTAAAACCAATTTTCCTAAAAGGCTTGAAATATCAGGTATCGAAGTTTCTCCTGGTCATTTTACTTCATCTTTTGGGGGATACAATTGATTCTATATTGAAGAAATCATTCCCTTGTGATTTTCAATTGCAGGATAGTTCTATTCATAGGTCTTTACGTGACGAAGCTGAATTGGTGTATGACGTCGATGATGATGTTCCTTTCTCTAGGGCGCAAGTCGATTGTGTAGTAGAAAATTTAAATTTAAACGGGGCTCCAGGATACGATAAAATAACAAATGATTTAATTAAGAATTTTCATGGTAGTTGTCTTTCTGTGCTGATGGCCTTGTTTAATGCTTGTTTAAATCTTGGTGTTTTTCCGAGGACCTGGAAGAGAGCAAAAGTTGTACTTATTCCTAAAAGTACTGAGCTATCGAGGACAAATATTGATAATATTCGATGCATCAGCGTACTTCCTTGTTTGGGTGAGTGTCTCGAAAAACTCTGCATAAATAGACTTAACTACCATCTACGACGATCCAGCCTCTTGAGTGAGGATCAATATGGATTTACTCCTCAGAGGTCAGCTGAGGATGCTTTGATCCGCCTATACAATATTGTTAAGCAAGGAAAACGTAAGAATTATGTGACCTTTCTTATTTTCTTGGATATTAAGGGTGCTTTTGATAATGCATGGTGGCCTGGTATTCTGCACTTGCTTAGATGTCTTAAAGTTCCTAAGAATGATTTTTACCTAATAAAGAGTTTCTTGCAGGGTCGCTCAGCAGATCTTACATTGGGAAAAATCACAAAAAAATTTGTGTTAGAAAAAGGCTGTCCTCAGGGGTCCGTTATGGGACATTTTGTTTGGAAAATTATTATGAATGACTTGCTCTGTAATATCTCAAAATTCAAAATAGTTATAAAATTTCTTTTTCAGACGATTTACTGACTATTGTTCAGTGTAAAAACTTTGATGATGCCTCTTTTATATCTCAAAATATCCTGGATTACATTTTTGAATGGTCGGAACTTTATAAGATGGATTTTAATTCTTCAAAATCTAAAGTTATGATGATACATAAAAAATCGAGGCCGGCTCATTTAACTCTTGAGAGTGAACCTATTGAAGAAGTACAGCAGATAAGGTATTTGGCAGTTATTGTTGATAATAAACTGCAGTGGAAGCAACATATTTCTTATGTCTCCAGCAAAAGTGAAAAATTCTTCTTGGTTTATTGCGAATTGCAAAATACACTTATGGTGTTAAAACTGATGTTCTGAAATTGATTTATAATCAGGGTATTGTACCATTGATCTCTTATGCTTCAGGATCTTGGGGACACTCCTTGAGAAAGAAAATAAATAGTAGACTTCTTAGAAGAATTCAAAGAAGATTTATCCTTCGTATTATTCGGGGTTATAGGACAGTTAGTTATGATGCAGTCTTTGTTATTTCTGGTCTACCGCCTATTGATTTAATTATTTTAAATAATCTTGAGGTTAAGAGGAGCCATATAAAAGACAACGTTTATAACACCCTGGATGGGAAGCTTCCTATTTCTTGTTTTCCGCACCCTGCAAGTAGGAAACCTATTATAGTTATTAACTATGCAGAGGATGTTTTTCAGGAATATACAACTATATGTTTCATGGATGGTAGTAAGCTATATGGAAGGGTTGGTCTTGATTTTGTGATTTATGAAGATGGTATAGAGAATGTTACAGCTCAGCATCGATTACTTGATGAATGTTCTGTTATCCAGGCCGAACTTTTATCCTTAAACCTGGTTGTAAAATCGATTCAGGATTCTTTCCGTGAGAGTGGAACGCTTAAATATCCTATTTTCTCAGATTCTCTTTCTTCCCTCTTTCTTTTGCGTAATACGGCTTCTACAGAAAAGCTTGTAGTAGAAATTCACTCAATTATGCCCGATCTTGAAAATGTTATTGAGATTCATTTTTCTTATATTCGGGGCCATACTGGAAATCTTGGCAATGAAAGAGCGGACCAGTTGGCGAAAGAAGCGACTTTTCATGAGATCGATTTAGTGATATCTGTCCCGGAGTCTCACTGGAAGCGTATTGCTATGGAAAAAAACTGTCTTGTACTGGAATACTGAATTTCTTGCTTCGTCAAAGGCATTGTGGACAAAAAGATTTTTCCAAACTATTTTTCAGCGTTTAAAGTGTAAGCACTTTTCAACTGACTGTAACTTAACTCAAGTTTTAACTGGCCATGGAAATTTCAAGAGCTATTTGCTTCGTTTTAATTTGGTGACCAGTGGACTTTGTGCTTGCGGGGATGCTGATGAAGGTGTTGAACATTTTCTTTTTCACTGCAAATTACATGCGAGTGCCCGAACTATCTTAAAGGCGGACTTGAGACGTCTGTCCATTTGTTGGCCTCCTGGTCTTTCTGATCTTGTTAAGAGTGTTTGAAAGTCTTGCTGCCTTGCGAAATTTTGTTTGTAATTTAAATGTTTAATTTCTTCTTGTTTTGTGTTCTTCACTTACTTCTGTAAGCCTCATGTTATACCTTGTGGTGCATGAGGAGATTTAAAAGATAAAAAAAACTTTAAATTATCTCATCCTTTTAAAATCCCTTATATATATATATATATATATATATATATATATATATATATATATATATATTCCTCCCTCAACATGACGGATCATTCTTTTATTTTCAATAACATGATGTTTCAAACCATAAATTTTCCTTTCAGAAAAACTAAATCGATGTAACTGAGTTCATTTTCTTCATCTTTCTTCTGATTACAAAGTCTTACATTTTGGTGCAAATTATTTAAATGAAAACTTTTTGTGAAAACTTTACTTCTAGACGTGTGGAAAAACAAAATTGAGAATGCTATTACGATTTAATAACTCTTGATTCGAATGTTATGTATAAGGTTGTACTGAGGAATAGGGATAACTGAAAGAAAGTAAAATGATCATAAATTTTAATGTATATATATACATATATATATATAATATTTAAGTTTTGTCCCAATATGTTAGAAAATTTCTAAAAAAAAATTTTTAAACCTAAAATCTTATAAAGTAATTGTGACATCAAAACTAAAACAGGAAAATATTTTAGCGTTTAGAGTAAAATTTTCCAGTTACTTAGACATCATCTAAAAGTTTTTCTTTTGGGGGGGGCTAAATTTTTTTAAGGTCACGATGATAGAACTACTTACGATAAATGCTTGAATAATAATACAAATTTTGCTACTGTTACCCTGAGAACTTCTGTCGATGTGCGATAACTGAAAGAAATGTGACTCATTTTGCCACAATTTGTATATACAGTTCCCTTTCATTATCCAATATTTCATTTTGCATACTGTGGCATTTAGTAGTGTGTTAGCATTTTCATAGAATTTCATGCTTTTGGAATTTAACTTGTTGCGTAATATTACAACTATTTGTACCATTGTAACTAAAAGTTGCATACTATTGCAAAAGTGATTACGATTGAAGCTATATTATTATCATGTACTAAGGAAGAGAATTGTTAAAATCTAAAAACTAACCAACTAGAGACACAGGTCGAGACGAAACGGCTGGGGTGCTGCTGGCTTATGTATCAGTGTCTGAGGGTTCGAGTCTTCATGAATTTTGGAAGCCTGAATTCAAAGCATAAAACTTAGTCTTTTTAGGAGTTGATGTAGCAAAATATCCCTGTAGGAAAAGAGGACCTTAAATCGCTCATCCAACCTGAGAGGAAAATGTCTTAAAATTTTTTGTAGAATTCGTCAGGGACTTACATCCTTGCTACTTGTTCTATAGAGAAACACCTGCTTGGCTGTTACATATATCTATAGTTTTCCATGGTTATTTCTCCATCTGATAGATCTTCATCTTTCATTATATTAATCAGAGATTAGTTGAAAATAAATATTCAAGGGAAAGCAAAGTACCTCACGTTGCGAAATCCAGAGTCATATCGTATTTAAATAACTTAACAACTTAAATAACCTCACTAATGCTCTCAGGTTAATTGCGAGGGTAGTCATAGAATATAGCATATCACCTTTTACCAGCCTAGTCTAACAAATGGTTAAGCATATCACAACAAATTTTCATCAAGGGAGGGTATAGAATTGCTGAAGGGCTAAATAAAAAATATATAAATATGTTCAGGGGAAAAATAATAAAAATTCATTAATATATACATATTTATATTCTTTTATTTATTTATTTACAGTGTTCTATAAAATATATTCAGTTTGTGATGGCAGTCATATAAAATAACACTCCTTCACACCAACGAATCTTATTTGAAAAGAGAATACCGTTCTCAAGGTCAGGAGTGTCAGGTTCGATACAAGCTCAGGCAGACAGTTATTAAAACCCTTATTCCTATATAATATTAAAAAAATCCGCATCATGCAGAATTTATACATCCTCCAAAGTGTTTTGTTTCAATGTATTTTTCATAGGTGAAAACTATTTCGCATCCATCATCTGTTTCATCTCCGTAGGCATGAAAATCAATTACAAACATAAAAATGAAAAATCGTTCCGCGGCCCGGAGAAATTTATCTCCATTTCTCCATTTTTACTCCCACAGTCGAAAGAAACAGAAATATGAAGAAGAAAATGCTGATTTATTCCGAATGGATTGAAATTTTTATTTGTACGCCTTGATTCCTCTGGTCGGGAAATCAACAATCTGCAGTGGCATACAAGAGGTTATTTCTTTTTGCTTGAACTGAGATAAATTGGTATTCTCTTTCGCCTCTCCTTTTTTTTCTCATGGCATTGTGATGCAGATTGAGAGGAAAGATTCCCGTGGCTGTAAAAAAATTAGATTAGAACGGCTGCGAAAGGAATGTATGGAGGTAAATGTCTTAAATAAACAATGAAAGTTAAATTGATCCTAAAGCAACTTTCAATGCACTATAAGTTTCTAATGGGAAAATATATTTCGATGCAAAATTAAATTTCAATAGAAATATTTTTAAGGTCTCTTCTCTTGCTTTTTTTTTTTTACAGAAAAATTTTAAAACAAAATGTATATCTTCTTGTAGATAACTACATTCATACTTTAGTATACAAGTTCAGGCCCTGATTTTCCATTAGGCCCAGTAGGCCTGGGCCTAGTGGATCCCCAAAAAATTTTATTTTAAAAGTTAACAACAAAAAAAATTCCCAATTCAAAGTTTTTATAAATTTTACCTTTTTAGAAGCAGTTTTTTTTTATATTCTTTCAAATTTGTTCAAACAATTTTCTAAACGAGTTGCAAATCTGCCCGATGACAGCATTTATAAGACACACAGAAGAGTGCATACAGTCTTCCAGACCAATCAAATATCACGTTTAAAGTTTGCAAATGTAAGAAGTCATCCGATTGGTTGCAGTTGGATGCTACGCTTATACACTGATAAGGTTGGCGAGATACTTGAATCGCAGAAAAAAAATCATAATCAAAGATATTATAATTTATGTTCTTTATTATTTTCTCATCAATGCAAATATCTTTATAGTTTTGTCTGGTTGCACTGTATAGTTTTTTTCTGGTTGCATTGTATTTGTGTTTTAATGATGAAGTTAATATGTTGTATTGCTTTTTGTTATTGATAATGTTCTAGGCTTCTAAACCTCAAATAGCCAATTCTTGGTAAAATGGTACTTTCAAATTGATTCAAGATTTTTTTCTCTTTTGGTGTCACTTTTGGAAATTTTATGCCCACATCAGTGTTAAGAGACCCCCCAATCTCGAGTTGTGCCGATAGTCAAAAATTTTCTAAACCGGACCCTGTACAAGTTACAAATAATTCCATTTAAAATTCCTCTATCAAAAGGCAGCATAGTTAAATTGATCCTAAAGCAACTTTCAATGCGCTTTAAGTTTCTAATCGAAAATATATTTCGATGTGAAATTAAATTTGAATAGAAGTATTTCTTAAGGTCTCTTCTCTTGCTTTTTCTCTTACAGAAAAATTCCAAAAAAATGTATTTCTTCTTGTAGATAACTACATTCATACTTTAGTATACAAGTTACAAATAATTAATTTTAACACTATCAAAAATCAGAATGTCCAGCTCTCGAAATCACGGTTACTAGTTAATTGGACAAACGAGCTTTATTGTTACATCATTACATTTTGTATCACAAGGTTTTCATCGCAGTAAGTGTCATACAAAAAATCAACAGTTACAATTATGCGACTTTTTAAAAAATCTTTCAATGTTTTAAGATCATTACAAATTGTAATATTTATAGGCTGTTCAGTTTAACTAGTCTATCTCAGAGTCGGATCAGAGATTAATCTAGAGAATTTTCCAGTTTTAAAAAGTTTTTCTGCATTTCGTTGTTAAAAATCCCATACTTATTCCACTGACACTCTGGTAATTTTAACATGATGTCAAAGAAATTTTTAGAAGCAAAGCATTCTACTAACTGACTAGTCTAAATAGTATTATCATTATCTATTTTAATGTATTTTAATTTTCCTACTAGTTTAAAAGTTGATTTAAGAGATTCTTTAATACACTCACTTTTTTATTATGATTTTTCGTTTTCTAAAAAAGTTACAAATTTATAATCAAATGCTTAATATTGTTTCATATTTAAAGATTCTAAAATATTAATAATTTAGAGAATAGTATTGCAAATGAATGGAATTTTATCAACGAGAATCGTCATTAACCTGAAGATTTTACCTAGAAAGAAAATTGTTCCTTGGATGAGTACTTTAAACAGAAAGTGTATGGGATTAGAAAATATTTCCGTTTGAAACAAGAGGCTATGATTAAAATATCTCAGAATTTTACATAAATATTCAGTTTTTTACATACTTTCATTAGCCTTTTTAAATGAATAAATCTGTTATAACTGAGCTGGAGAAATAGAGGTCTATCGTTAAATGGCCCTAAATTTGTATTTGAGAAGTTTAAAAATACTGAGGAAAAAAACACACAAAGGTTTATATTCTATACGATCCTAAAGAAACTCGTACTCAAAGCTATTTCCTCTGGTAATCACATGAACCTAATACATATGCGATTACAAATCCAAATTAAAAAATTTATGGCAATAAATACTTTAAATTGTAAAAGTCAACATCACGAAAGGATGCTATGCAACATAAATTCCAAAACAAATGAAAATGTGCTTCTGATAATATTACTTAACTTCATGAGTGCAATTATAGGTAAAAAATGACAAGCAAGAAACAGAAAAACAACGACACAAATATCCGAATCAAGCAGAGAATCTACACCATATGCATATACAAATACGGTACATAAGCAGTGCTATATCTGTATAATAAAAACCTGGGCCTACAATCTATCAATAAAAATACATCAATAAGTATATTAGCTAAAAATCCACGAGTAAATTAGTACGCTTAATGAAAACAATTCGTTACGGTTAGCATTTTTTCTTACATAAAAATGATGGCTGCAAGTCTTGCCGTGATCAACTATTGGTGATTTCTTAGTTTCCTTCTTTGAAGACAAGTTTTCAATTCTTTCAGCATAAATTTGAAAGCACGTTCTGTTTAACGAATTTGGGAAAATAACCACCACACGATGTTTTACTTATCACAGTCTTTAAGGATATCAATCAATACCTTTATTAAAAGGAAGTTCAGTTTTCAAAATTGGATACTGATAAGTAGCAACAGAAAAAAATATGCTTATTTTCATAAAAATGTTTATTTGCTTTGTTTTTCACTATTCACTTCGACAAACTTAAAAGTCATTTAATTTACAGACCTAAAATTTCTACCTCTTGAATTTTAGAGCCATAAATTTGAAATACATTCTAATACTTTTTAAAAATTATAACTTTTTTTTCTAGATCAATGTGTTTTGAAGGTATAAATAAAAGAAATATTATTTCTTTGTTAAAAAACCCAAGAGGGTAGATGTCAGAAAAGAAGCAATTTAACCATATCATAGCTATACTACCGTACAAAATCAAAAATAACTTTTAAAGTGTTATCATTTTATGCGTAACCATCATTAGCCTCGCCTTTTAAGAATACCCTTCTTAAGCTAATGATCGACAACACGCGGTCTAAGTTCCCCTCAGATCCATCTACTAAGGTAACATTAACCAATAATCACGCTCTTTAATTTGATTGAGGTTCACCAAGATCGGACATTAACTATTAACCGCCGGATTAACGATTTCTAACCACGATCCTCGCTTCCAATTTCTCTTCTAGCCGGGAGGAAAAAGGCACAGAAAATTCTCTTAATGCTATCTGTGGCTTGTTATAGAACATGTAGGGGGGAAGAAAAGATTTCTCCCACATAGTATCTCCATCTGTTGGTTTCCACATCTATTATCCCGATTTATAGATTTTTCCCCAGGTTGCCTGGGGACGAAACAATTGTTGTTTGGGCCTGGGCCACCTATTGGAATGCAGGCAGAATAAAAAGAGAGTAATGTGCGGAGACGGCCGATAAAAACGAAAAAAATGTAACATATATTCAATAACACGATATATATATATATATATATATATATATATATATTGAGAGAGATAGAGTTAGTTTTAACCTAGGTGAACACGTCAAACATGAAAAACTTTTCGTAGTATACCTTAAAACCAACCGAGAAAAATCCTTCAAACGACTGTACAGGGATGTCACTTAAAGCAATTTCTTAACGAAATGATACATCAGGGATAAATAAATAAAAATTTTTAAAATTCTGCTGTCTTTTAATCAAGATTTTTATTTAAAAAAATATGGTACAGTGATGAAAATTTATTGTTTAAAAATTGAAATAAAACTCGTGTTTGAAAAAGAGAATGATTAGCCTCGGAATAAGAAACATACCTCCTACTTTCTGCACAGACGCGAGGATCATTACACACCCAAGCATGACCCCAATCTGGATGATATCAAATTCACATTCCTAGCCGTTTTATTTATCTTTTCTTTTTTGTAAAATTTAATTACAGTTATTTCCGATGTTTATCAGTGCAATTAATTGTAGTCCACACTTGAAGGCATATCCGGAGAGGTGGGGGAGTCAGGGAATTAAGCAAGACACACACCCTTAACTTATAGAATACCCACTAGATTCTAAAAGCTGTAATGTGAGTGATTATTTTTGTATATTCAGCCTTTTCAGATGTTGTTCTAGCATTTTGACATAAACCCCTTTTATTACAGCTAATTATCCTGTCTAGAAATTCAAACCGGTTGCAAATCTTCTCTGTAAAACTATAATATTCTCCATCTGACTGTTTATTCCTCATACTTGCCTAAATATTTTAATCTTAATCGATCCTATATTTGAAGCTTTAACATTAATGGCTTTAGACCCAGTTCTCGTAGTCACGTTCTAGGAACCTGAAGACATTATGTTCTATCTCAAAATGCAGACACCTTAATCTGTCGCTCTTTACTCTGCGACTGCACATCATTTGGTCGCCGTAATAAACCTTGACTTTCAGTCGCTTTCCCAGAATTAACGTCTGATGGATCAAGTTCGAATTTCTGCAGTCGATGACTAGATGGACAGGTTTCCAAATATCGACAATTTATTAATTGCTCCTTACTGAATGGTTAAAACGTCTACATATTTTCACCGCAGGCAGGAAAACTAAAAAAGAAAGCTATTTAAAAACATTAGATTAATAGATAATACATGTTCCAATATAATATATATATATATATATATATATATATATATATATATATATATATATATATATATACACTCATGGACAAAAAAATTAGCGCACCAAGAAGGAGTCCTCAAAATGAAACGAAATTTTACATACGTAATGACTACTTTGATATAAGTAAATGATAAGAAAATCAAAGAAAAAGGATAATTTATTTCAGAGAAAAAGGCAAAAGAACGGAGGAGTTAATACTCCGTTGGACCCCCTCTAGCGCGAATGCAGGATACGATACGATCGGGCATTGAGTCATACAAGTTCGGTATGATGTCTTGAGACATTTCGTTCCATATTTGCTGTAACCTTGCCTCTAGTTCGTTCAAACTCGTGGGATGCCCAACTCGTCGTCCCAAATGATCCCAGATATGCTCGATTGGAGACAAATCTGGGGATCGGGCAGGCCAAGGAAGGGTAGTAACAGTGCAAAGACAGTCTTGTGCCCTTGCCGTATGAGGCCGAGCATTGTCTTGTTGAAAAATGGCTTCTGGGAGCCGTTGCATGAGTGGCAACACATGTGGTTGCAGGATTTCATGAACATACCGCTGGGCTGTCATGGTGCCACGGAACAATGCTAGGGGTGGCCGTGTATGGCAATGGCACCCCATACCATCACACCAGCTGTGGGAGCGATGTGTCGCTGTACAGCAAAGACAGGATTGAAGCGTTCACCACGGGCTCTCCACACACGATCACGATTGTCATCACTGCCGAGATTGAATCTGGATTCGTCGCTAAAGACGACCCGGTTCCATTCCGCTGCAGTCCAGTTTCCTCGTGCGCGGCAAAACTCCAAACGGAGGCGTCGTTGGGTGGGCGTGAAGGGCAGCACACGTAATGGGCGCCGCGATACCAACTGTCCTTCAGCCAGGCGCCTTCGTATGGTTCGAGAAGACACAGAGGCTCCTAGTGAAGGTGCTACCTGTGCCTGGATGGCGGCGGATGAAGCAGTTGGCTGTACGCGTGCATTTCTTACGATGTGGCGGTCTTCTCGACGACTGGTCTGTCGAGGGCGTCCTGAGTCTGGTCTTCGTGTACATGACATCTCTCGGGTCCACTGGACCCAACACCTCCTCACAACACAATCAAAGCGGCCTAATTGACGAGCTACTCGCCTAGCTGACCACCCAGCTTCCATCATCCCGACGATTCTCCCCCTCTCAATCTGCGACAACTGCTTATATTGTCTTCGAACACGGCGTAATGGCATGTCTATCTCAGCTCTTCCTTTGTAAATGATTCAGCACACTCAAACAAGCTTTGGTTACCTGTTTTATACTCCACAGAGTACGGTGTTCAACGCCCTCTACCGGCTATACGTAATGCGTAATCACGCTGCATTTCTAATCATTTGCATATCTCCCCGACATGTACCTTCATTGCAAGTTTCGTTACGATCCCGCAATTATTTCTTGGTGCGCTAATTTTTTTGTCCATGAGTGTATATATATATATATATATATATATATATATATATATATATAACGAAAGATGGGGTTACTTTGTGACTTCAGGGGTAACTTTGTGAAACACAGTATTTTTTCCTATTTCGGACTTGAACCGTGACCGTGATACCGGGCAGGCGAATAACAATGCCTGCAGCTGGTCCGAAATACAGAGACACCTAATGAACAGTGTCCGAAGCTTTTGCGCGACATTTGTGTTCGCTGGCCAGTGTATTGTTCAAACCTGATGTCAATCTATTGACTCAAACTTCAGAAATTTTGTGTGCTAATAGCTAACATCTTATACAACCAACTACTACAGGAAATTATTTTTTATTGTCAATATGTTGGTTAGATTGTGGAGCAATATAACATTTGTGTAGTGATATTTCCGAGACGTATGGGAGCATAACTTAAATATCGAAAGGTGACGGGATTACTTTGTGACACATTGACACTGTCACAAAATAAACCACAAAGTCGACAAACTCCTCTAGCCGCTCGATGTTGCATTTTTCAGTCCTCTATAACAGTGCTCACCAACCTCTTAATCGCCGCGGACCGGTCAACGTTTGATAATTTTACCGCGGCCCGCTGAGGGGGGGGGGGGGCTATGACTGCAATTTTAATTCATAATCTTGAAATGGTTAATAAACAATAAACTAATTTAAAATAGTTACAAGGTTTCTTTCGTTACAAAGGTATAAATTAGCACAAATCCGACAAAGTCGCATTAACCCGAGAGAAATACACCACAGTAAATAAAATGGAAATAATTTAATGTTCCTTGGGCGGACCGGTACTATTTGATCCATGGACCGGTGCCGGGCCGCGGCCCGGGGGTTGGGGACCACTGCTCTAAAATACCACTGGAGAGAAAGAAGTGTTGACTATCTGGAAAAAAACTACCCAAAGGAGCAGAATGTGCCAAAAGACTAAGTTCCTCATCTTCTCAAAGAACTGATGACCGTCCTGGGCACCCGAGGACTCTTTGGTGAGAAAGATATAGCTAAATCTATCCAATATTTGCAATAGGTATACATAATTGTATATCAAGCTACTGATAAGCGTTTTACTTTCTAACTTTGTGTCAAGTAATTTTTCCTCTTGGATTCCAAACCGAATACGCAGATGTGACAAAGTAGCCCCACTGGGCAGGGCAACTTTGTGACACATTTAAACTTTAATATCTCAATGGTAATAAAAGATCCGGGTTAGCGCAATACAATACTACGTAAGGAAAAGATGTACCAATGTTTCACAGTTTTCGTTTTGGGCTACTTTTAAACTTGATCGGCTGGCACAGGAAAATTTAAAATCCGTCACAAAGTAACTCCATCTTACGATAAATATATACACACGAACCTAGAGATAGATAACCTAGAGATATATGCCTATAACCTATAGATATATTGCAAATTTATACTGCATATCTCCGAACCTAGAGATAGGCAGTATAAAGCATATATCCCTCTGATTGATTACAATAAGATATATATTTTTTATGTTTTTCCAACTTACACAAATTCTAATGCTATACGTTTAAAATGTCAAGAGCAATTCAAGCCTTTAAAGATATATTTTCCGTTGACAACTTCCAAAATTATATACATAATAATATGTTATATATGTTCTGCAATTAAATGTACGTATGTAGTACAGCCGAACCAAGAGATATAAAACAGAAATTTGTAAAAAATACAACTAAATGTAAAATAATTTAACAAAGCAAGATAATTATTAGCAGGAAGAATGTAGACAAAAATAAACAGAAATCACGCACTCAGGACTCAACGCACCATAATGCAGGATTCTGTAGTAGTAACGAAACTAAACCCTATATCGAGGAAACCGATTGGTCTCGTCATCAGGAGGCCTAACCAAATCAGTTACCTCAAGGGGGAACTTTCTGAATAGGATGCAGGTCTAACCAAAAGACATCCCAATGCCCCGAGATCCCCACTGAAACAGACAGTCAAAACAAAAGAAAAATACACAGACATCCGGCACTTAGGGCTCAACGCACCATAAATGCAAGTACACATACAATCCTAAAGAACACAAATGAAATGACAGAAATGCAAAGAGGCGAACTCACCCTTATTCAGTGAGTAACGGTTATAGTCAAATAGCAGTCATTTTATACCCTAAGAGTTACACTACTGTAGCAAAATTACAGCGCCACACCCCATTGAAGATTTTAAGCAACAAAAAAATAAAGAAAGTGTGATATCAGAACACCCTGTCTTAAAATACCTTAAAATATACCCGAGTCTAAACTTGTGAACCATGAAATACCATGAAATAATTTCAAGACTGTTCATAAAACGTATAGCATTTTATAACGTTCATAAACGTATAGCATTTTGTTATTCGTAGTTACACCAATTCTAGTGGTCTACATACGAGTAAAATTCGTATAAAACGTCATAGCGTCATTCGTATAAAACGTCAGAGCAATCAAAGAAGTTAAAGCTAGATTTACTCCCAATAACTTCCCAATTAACCTACAGATGATGATGCAAATAGAAACTTTAGATGCAAAGTTATACAAACCCTATCGATTCATTTAAGCTCTAATATTGAATGATACGCCTACATTTTAGAAGACAAACTGTACAATTTATTGCAGAAACTGCAGTATTCTATTTCCTCCAGAAACCCTCATATATTCCTCCCATATCGATTGTCTGCCATAGGAAAAATTGGAAGCTGGGAAATTGAGTTATATTCTCAGGGGTATTCCACAGACAGAAAGGGTCACGAGTTTCTCCAAATCCGTCTGTTTATCGTGATTCCGATTAATTATCCTACTTAATTCCATTTTCTGCTGTGCAAGAATCAATGCATTCTGTCCTCGATAGCCAATTGCACGTAACGAAAGAAAATATCTCTCTTGCACTGACATCATTTCGTGCATGGATATCGTTTGTTATGAGTCTAGAAAAGAAAGAAATATGCTATAAAAAGTCAAATAAAGGAGAAATATGGAAGTCATTTATTTCATATTTTATTATGGGATAAAAAAAGGAAAAAAATCGTGTATTTCAAAGTAAATTATTACAATCCTTGACTCTTTACAATAAAAATACATAAATTTAGAAGTTTCGAGTGGGGTTGTAATGCAATTACTCATATGAAAATGCAATTGAGTTTCTTTTCCCACTTGAGGCACACATAAATGAATTCGATGTACCCGATTAACGTACGATTATTTATTGTTATATTATTTCTTTTGATGTCATCTTCGGAGTGCGAGTTATTAATAATCGAAGTAGAAACCGGCTGAGGGATATAATTTTAGTTTAGTTTAGCCAATTCTGTTAAAGTTTTCTTCTTGAAAGTATTAGTCGAATTTATCTCGTTATAATTTATCTGTAATTGCTTATTTAGTAATTTAAAACAAGATGTAGTAATCTGTATATATAAAACAGTTCCGTGACTGACTGACAGATAACGCATAGACCAAACCACTGGATCTAAAGGGCTGAAATTTTGTATGGCGATTCTTTTTATAGTGTCGAGGTGCACTAAGAAAGATTTTTCAAAAATTCTTAAATTTTTTAAATAAAATTATTAAGCTGTTTTTTTAACTTTTTAAAAGTTTGCATTTAAAATAATAATTTGAAGGTTATGAAATTTATATCACGAGAAAGATCATAAAAATTCCTTTAAAATGAAAACATTTTCGAATCTTTACCTCCTTTTTCTGATATTTGGTGAATTTTTAAATATTAATGTTTAGAATTTAATTTATTAAATGTTTATCACGAGATTTCTTTTCTTTTTGTGATACTTCAAATTAATTTTGCGTCACGTCCATAACTACGAAATAAATTGACAAAAGAATTAAAATGCAGTAAAAGATAAAATTTAACCACTAAACCAATTGAGATGGAAGTTTTTTAAAGAATTTAATTCAAATCCATTTGTTTTATAGATATTAAATTAAACCTATATATAAAACTGCAATTTCCCCTAAAAGTGTGCTTCGCCATGACGATAAATAAGCCTCAAGGTCAAACTTTAAAATTCGCTGGCGTAGATTTAAGAGTAAATTGTTTCTACCCCGGTGTTTTACGTAGCTTGCCCACGCGTAAGTTCGCGGACGAGCCTGGTAATATTATTTCCGCCTAATGAAGACACAAAAAATATTGTTTAAAAGGAAATCCTCTAAAAAACAATTTCATTATTTTGTCATTGTAATTATCATTAAATGTAATCCGCAGCGAAGCACGGGTATTCATCTAGTATGATATAGGAATATGTCAGTATTAAATGTTTCAACTTTTAGCCATTTCATGATAGAGCAGTTTTTTTTAATGTTTTCAAACAAAACAAGAAGTCAATGAAAACAACTTCAGCTATCTATGATGTAACTTATGTATTAATTCTTCTTTCTTTTTTTTTCCGTCGTTCTGGAAACATTTAAATACATAATAGTTTCCAATTTGTATAACATCCCTATCTTTATTGTGAGAAAATAATTCATATTTTTGTCTTCGTAGATAGGACTAACTACCACATCCAGTCGATACAGCTCCATTTATTCTTTGTTTCACAAAAATGTTTTCTGAGGAAATAAAACCCGTGTAAACATGAAGCAAACATCCACCTCTCCACAAAATCCCTCCCTACGATAGAATTTGCAAGCACAAAAATAATTTTTTATTTAAATTAAAGTTTTTTAGAATACAACATACATAGGTTGCCAATTTGTAAAACAATATTTCCTTTTGCATAAAAATAAAATTCTCCTGTTGTCTGAGAAGATAGATCTGGCCACTATTGCTGATACAGCTTCTTTTCTTGATTAGCTCTGCAAAACCTTTTGCCTTACCTCTTTTCACAAACAGTGGATTGCTATTTGATAAACTCCGTTATAATAAGCTCCAGAGAATCCAAATTCCTACAAAACAGCCATTAGTGATGGATTCTGCAACCACGAAAGTGTATTATGTAATTTAAAGTTTTAGCAACATGGATTTTATCCGCTGACGCAGTCAAAATGATTTGAATTTTTGTTGCAAGGAGATGTGTTATGCTGAGGGGGGGGGACCTCATTGTGTAATTTTTCAACGTCATGGAGGAAGGAATAAATAAATTTTAACAATGCAATTCAACTGTATCTTCCTATATAAACTTTTAAATCATTTTTATTAGAAATATTCCGACAAAGTTTGGTAAAATATATGTGCTTGTTTGTATCTAGTTAAGAGTGTTTGGAGTCTCCAAAGAGTAGCATATCATAGTATTTGAAAGATTGTGTTTTTATGTCCTATCAGTAATGCTAATTAAAGAGATCAGTAATTCGTCGGCAAGCAAGAATCAATAGGATTTCTCAAAAGCTAATCACCTCATACACATGTCAGTGTAATGTAGCCATGTGCACATAAAAACGTAAACAAAATCTATCCATTCACGTATCCAAATAAATACTTCTTAATGTTCTGATGCTAACTCATCAGTTATCATGTGGGCTGAAGACCACCTACAGTGATCTTTGTTTGTGTAAATGCATTAATCACATTTTAGTAATCCAGCAGGCTATTTGGAAAACTAAGTTATTTAAGACGCCATTTTCTGGACTGTGAATGTGCAAATGACAAAAATTAATTACCCCCTTGCAGAGCTACTGAATGGATAAACGAGAGAAATTCGAAGAAATAATGATCTTCCTGGGACACAAACTCCGGTATTTAAAGCGGTACTCGAATGATATCTTCTCTACTCCCTAACTTTCGGAAACTGAGCTCGTAATCCAATTAGTGAAAGGATTAATTACTTCCTCCCCCTCTGTTAATCTAATCAGTTCTCTTCGAGTAGCAGCTGAAAGTAATACAGCAACAATCGTCCCTTTGTATCGCGTCATCGAATGGCGATAAAATAGTTTTAATTAAATTCGCCGTTTCATCCATCATTCGAATATTAATATGGCGTCATTAATCGCAAATGGCGATGGGAATTATCTTTCGTCATTAGTTGCACTATGGGAACGAGGCTTTGTTGTTAACTGAAAGTGGAGCTTCAGGAAGTCTGTGCTTTAGGCGCATCATATATATATTTTTTTCTTTATTGATCCTTTGTTAAAAGTTCAAGATTCTATTGCATTAAGTTTTTTATTTCTCCCTTTACAAGATTTGCTTTCCCCCGCAGCAGTAATCTTTCGATTTGAAAATTTTAGTGTTGAACATTATACGTTGCGTTGCTTATTTTGTATATTTGTTTAGTAAGTGTGATAATTATTGTTCAGACCGATTTAGGGTTGCCAAGCAGTGAACTGGCGCTCGCAATGCTGACATTATTTCGTAGTCAGCTATTGTCATTTGAGTTTGGCAGTTCCACCATTCGGCTGCTCTCATGTTCTAACACAGGGGTCGTCAACCTTTAAATTCCTACCGCCCACTTTCATACCTTTGTTGATAGCAAAATTTCTTTACCGTCCACCAGTGCATATCCGCAGTGACTCAATTTAGCGCAAGTGTGAAGTAAATTTTAGAGGGGAGGGTTTTAAAAAAATATGTACTTAAATTTAACTTTTTATTATATATATATATATGTCACGACCCTATCGCCGTGCACCCCTCTAAACACACTAATTACTCTAAAAGCACTCATCAAACAGTAGGCCGGTGGAAGAACTAATACTGAATTAACTTTTAAACACCTCTTTATTAATTAACATTAATCAAATACCCAATTAATACAGCTAAATCGCCATTTTCAATCATCTCCCAGAGCTCCCGACAGACGCACGTCTTGACTCTATCAAAGATTTCCCCGAACTGCGTAATTCTTTCTCTTCCGTTATATAAGTCCCATAGGCGTAGACCCTCTTCTAGAGTCCCCCCCCCCTCTGCTCGAACATCCGATGGTTATGTAAGATACGCGCGTGTGCGAGCGAATGACCCTGAACTTCTCGCTGCGAAGCACAGTCACTTCCTGAATTGGAGACCACACTAGGACTTTACTAGAAAATTACTGTTTAACGCTTATTAATCTAATTAACTATGGCTTTTGCTTCTATCATCACAATTTCCCCCTTCCCGAAATGAGGCTCGGATGTAGGAATGGCCTGTTCCCACAGGCGAGACCCAAAAATGATCACTAAAATTTAAATTCAAAACCTAAATATTTACTAGCTAAAAATTTTAACCCTAACCTAAAATTAAATTCAAACTCAACTGATTGTTACTTGAAAAGGATGCTGATTAGGGCTGCAGTCCCTAATCAACAAAATTTAATGAAAACCTAAATGAATGAAAATATCCCTACATGCGCTTAGCTGGATCGAATTGAGGTGTGGTTACAGGTTACATAAGTCTCCATTTGAGACAGAACTTCACATAAAAGAACACTAAACATTACTTTTTATCTGTGCACAAAACCAAAAAGAAGTACTAACTCACTAGAATATAACCGTTCTGAATATCACAATAACACTAAAAGCTAAAAATGAAAATGTTAAAAATCACTCAATAGAATTAAGAATACACAATTAATGAGATTATTAAAATGTATGAGATAAACAGTAAATTGTATCTTAAAAAGCATGGAATCAAAATTAATCATCCTTCAAATTTCTTTACAATCTTCCAAACAACTTCCTTTCTTTCTCTTTATTATTTATGTACTTTTCATAATCAATCAATAATGAACTACAAGCTCTACCCAATATGTGAATTGAAGGAAACATGTAAAATTGCTCATGCTTGTTCAAAACTTAAATCCTTCACTTAAATCGTAAAATATGTTATGACTCACATTTTAATCAATATTGCTTATACAATCCTACCATTACAAAAATTAAAACATATCAAAATCCCTCACTCTATATCAATAAGAAAAACAATACTACTATGATTTCCATACCTTATTTTTAAAAAATCGCATAATATAAATATAATTTTTATCACTACATAAAAACACTCAAAATATTTTTTATTAAAACGTAAATCAAAATAAAACACTTCAAAATCAAAATTTTAAAATACAAAAAATCACATAAAACAAAACGACAAAATGGACCATCACCAGCTCCGAAAATATGCAGAATTCTTCTTTTTCTTTTACAAATGCTTAAAATCTGATAGTCTGCTTTGTTCCCCCGCCCCCCGCTCAAAAACAACAAAAAGCTGGATTACATATTTTAGTTTCGTACAATACAATATTAACTTTTTCTAGTGTCAAGTATTAATTAATCGAAAACATGAAATAAGTCTATCAAAACTCGCAATATTCCAATCAAAATCCTACACATAAACAGCAAAATTTTAATTCAGTAGTCCAAAACTCCACTGAAATTATAATGTTTAATGCAAGCCATTTGGGAAGTGCCGTCAGAAAAAGTTAAGTGCCCAAATCCATAGTTGCACCAAAGTGTTTCCTGCTCTTCAGTGAAACCTGGGTGGGTATCATCAGTATAAAGTATGGGTATATTGCTCCCGAAATTTAACTGAATTTTGTTTAGACTCTGACGCCACTTCCAAATAACATTCTACTTTATACATCAAAACAAGCTAGCTATTAAGAACTTCATAAATCATAGACCCATCTCAGTTACAATAATTAAATCATAAATTTTTGGCCTACCTTAAGAAACTTTAACTTTTTTTTAAATAAAAATGCAAATTTTTTTTTTTTTTTTGGGGGGGGGGACTTTTTTTGCTGCTCCGGATAATGTTTGATAAACAGTAGTATCCACTTTCGATGGCCCATATCCTTCAATACCTTCATTTCTAAAATCGATGAAAAAACACTTTGAGTTTTTCCTGTTTACAGATGAATAATTCCTGATGTCACGTAGTTGTTCGTTACACACACAGCACTTTGTCGAAAAGCACTGTGGCGTCACTGTAAGGCTGATATACTCTCTGAGGCATTTTGAAGAAATTTCACAACTATTGATCCATACCAAAGAAAGACAGAGTTCTAATTAAAAGTGAAAGCCAAATTTTAAAACAAAAACATAACAAGTAGATTTATTTACAAAAAGAATTAAACATTAAACACTTCAGACATAATCACTTAATTTACGTGCAGATTCACAAATACGCTCCAGGGCCCATTCTCGGCCCAACAACACAGGAGCCTAGCAAACACACGTCTATCCCGCTCGGATTTTATACAGCGTCTCTCTCTCCAATATCTGGATTTTCAAAGGAGTGGAGGGCCCGGCAGATTATCGGCTGACAGGTCTTCTTAGACGCCGAACTTTACTACATTGCAGAACGTCAACATGACAGCTTTAGTGGCTGCATCTGTAAGGAAAACGGTTTTTAATCCCCCCACGTGTTCCGAACTGGTGGAACCGAACAACACATTCTTTGAAAAACACGCAGCTGTGTTTCAGCCCTTGTGGGGTCTCGGGAAAAAAAGACCATATTTCCAGTACGCTACAACACAAACCTGCACGCCGGTTGTTCCGGGTAATGAAAATACCGATTCGTCGGTCAACTAGTTGAGTAACAACTACACAAATCACGTTTTGTCGTTGAATTCTCCGGGACATTATTATCCCGAGATGTGAAGATCGACGTTTCACATCACTCGAAGAAACTTTGAGAAACTTTTTTTTTCCTTTACACATATATGAAGATCGGCATCACACGACGCTGTAGTGGAAAATCTTGTTGTAAGAAGACACACTGTAGAAACCAGAATCAACCACCTCACAAGTGTCGGAACTCCTTTGAAGACGACGGAGATTTTTCAACAAAAAGCACTCATAATGTGAAGACGGCGAATGCAGCAATGGCTCTGGAACACAGCACAGCAAATGCATAACCATGACAATCCTTGCAATTCGAAAAATTACTTTTCGATGATATTTATCTTACGAACTGATATGGCGCTGTCGCGGAGATGAGAGATGACTAAAAATGGGAAACATTAAATTTAAATTTTATTCCTATACCTAATTTTAGCAAGGGGTTTCGAGAACGCGATTCGATATTCTGCCGGCTCTTTGTCACCACCCTATCGCCGTGCACCCATCTAAACACACTAATTACTCTAAAAGCAGTCATCAAACAGTAGGCCGGTGGAAGAACTAATACTAGATTAACTTTTAAATGGTTATGTAAGATACGCGCATGTGCAAGCGAATGACCCTGAACTTCTCGCTGCGAAGCACAGTCATTTCCTGAATTGGAGACCACACTAGGACTTTACTAGAAAATTACTGTTTAACGCTCATTAATCTAATTAACTATAGCTTATGCTTCTATCATCACACACACATATATATATATATATATATATATATATATATATATATATATATATATATATATATATATATATATATATATATATATATATATATATATATATATATATATATATATATATATGTGTGTGTGTGTGTGTGTGTGTGTGTGTATGTGATAATAGTATTAATAACCTTTAATCACCCTTTCTGAACTTTCTTTCAAGATGGCGCATTCAGGAACGCATGCGGGAATCGAAATCGAAAGTCATGTTGAACAAAGACCTCTTCACTTGTTCACAATGCAGTCTTAATTTCCGTTGTATTTCTTAAAAGGTCAAGATCCTACCGGCTGATGAAATGACTCGAATGGTCATCTCTTGAAGAAAAGCATACATAATGGCCGAAATAACGAAAGTTGGATGCATGAAGAAAATAATTTATTTTACGAGTACAGCGACATCACACGTCAGTCGGATCAAGCCAGCCCGCGTCTCAATCGTAGCGCGCGGAAATAGAATTAGGTCAAAGATAGGCTGCCAGAATTGGAGGAGAAAGCTAGTATGGAAAGTCGAAGCATCTCGCCAAGGAGTCGGAAAGGTTACCATATGAGAAAGAAAGTTCAGAAAGGGTGATTAAAGGTTATTTATATATATATATATATATATACATTAATAGCAACGGATGGCTACGGAGCCCATTCGTTGCTCCCTCGTCCCCGAGTATACTTCTAAAAGTGCCCCGGTGAAATATTACCTGTAATCCAAGTTTAGAGATGGGATTCAAAAGTAAATTGCAAAAGCATATTTAAAAAGTCAAACTCGTGAATGTGTTAGCAGTGTATTCGATATAGGGAGGAAGAACAAAATTTGTAACAAGGGACAAAAATTCCCAACACCGACATGAAAACTTGAATCGCCCACTAGTGGGCGGTAGGGACCACGTTGACTACCACTGTTATAACATGTTCGAATATGTCCTGTACTACTTTTTATTGTCGATTTCTACTTTTTTTATTTTAATATACTGTCGGCTTATTCGTCGCTTTATAGACAGTTTCTTATAGACAGTTTCCTTCTTTTGGACCGTAGAATTATTTTTAAAATGAATTTTCACACTTCGACATCATTTTCAAGTGAATGCGACTTATTACAAAATTTTTGCGTGTTTTCAAACATCTTTGCTAACTCATTCACAACTATTACAATAAATGCGTAAAAAAATCATTAAAAAATTTGATAATTTGTTTTTCAAATGCGGTGGCTCTTGTCGTGAGACATTCGCCTTTTGTTATCCACAACTGTTTGTCTGGCTACTTTGTTATGGGAACACCATTTAAGTGAGCCAGCATTGCTCCCTTTAAGGGGAAAACACGTTAACGACAGAGCCTTATTCGGGATTTGAACCCAATTGGGATTTGAACGCACTGCGTGGATACTCACGATGCAAAACTCTATACAGTGCGGGCAGCATAAATTTGATAATTATTCGTTGGAAATCGATTTACAGTGTGGGAGATTTTGTATATCGTCAGTAATACTTTTTGCGTGAAAGGAAATAGTTCCATTATAGAAACTAATACGGATGTGTTGTATTTTTGACAAAAACAGAGCCAGCTGATATGATTTTTATTTTACTGGGACTCCTGATAAATAGCTTTGTAAGGTCTACCTAATGATCGATTAACAATAATCGATCATTGCATTTGCATAAATCCAAAGAAGCTAAAAAAAATGCTAAATTCAGCATAAACCATTACTATAAATACCGAGTAGCCAGATTGCTTAAGAGACTGGTTTGTTTGGAGCTGTTTATGCGAGTTGCCATCAGTGGCTCATAGCTAGATCGCTTCTAAGCCTAAGGCAACTCTGGCATAAAGAAGTTGTTGTGTTAGTAATAGTGGATTACCGTGCAACATCACTAGTCTGACTTTATATATATACTAGCCGCTGCGCGACCAGCATGGTCGCTTTTAGTTTTATATTTTCTTTTGCAAAACAACTCAACTGAAAGTAACATATGTAAGGAATGTTACCATTAACTGTCATCATAAATATACGTTGTTAAGGGGCATTATCTAAAAAGGCTGATTCTAAAACATCTTGATTAAAAAATGTGAATTTCCATTACGTAAGACTGAGAAACCCAACACCAATGATTTTATAAATTACATCCCTCTCTGTATGTACTATTTTTCAAAATTAAGATATCTACACTTTATCATGACATCAAATAAGAAATTGTTGGGGGGAAAATTTTTCAATTAAAATACGGAGTAAAAATTCAAGTACTAAAATATAGCATGGGTTACATCACTCTCTGTACGTACTATTGTTCACAATTCAGATATCTACACTTCATCATATCAAATAATAAATTGTTGGGAAAATTTCATTTTTTATAAAAGGGGGTAAAAATTCAGCAAGTGCTGAAAAAAGTGTAGAAAATTAACTGTTACTGGCTATCGGTTACTATGCCGGCGATGGTTAAGCCTAACCTCGCGATCATTTATGCTCTCTCTTCTTAATGATTTATTTCTTCTTCGCTTTCTTTCTTGAGACTGTTCCCAATTTTCTCTTGATCGTGCAGCTCGATTTCGAGCATTCCTGATTTCAGTGCGTAATTCCAAGTTGACACGCGGTTGTAAATTGCGGACGACAGCTAATGTTTACATCTGGTAGTTGCAGCCGTTGCCATTCGGAGTGAAGAAATATCTTCGATTTTTGTGCCACATACCTACGCGTTTTATATATATAGATTGTGAGTACTTCAACTTCAATTTCTTGTATGGTGTTTATAACAATTTG